>CM051263.1:40092485-40527985 GCA_027921565.1 Artemia sinica | reverse complement strand
ATAGAACTAATTCAACTACTTGGTAAATTCCAAGTTTTTTAATTGGTGACTGAGTATCAAAAATTGATAAAAAAGTAAATTTTACATAGAAAAAATTCAACCTCTTGATAAATTCCAAGTCTTTTAATTGATGACTGAGTATCAAAAATTAATAAGAAAACACTTTTGCATAGAACAAACTCAACTACTTGGTAAATACTAAGTCCTTAATTGATGACTGAGCATCCCGAACTTAATAAAAAAAACTTTTGCATAGAATAAATTGACCTACTTGGTAAATTCCAAGTCTTTTAATTGATAACTGAATACCAAACATTAATAAGAAAACACTTTTAGATAGAGCATACTCAACTACTTGATAAATTCCAAGTCCTTTAATTGATGACTGAGTATCAAAAATTAATAAAAAAATAAGTACTTTTGCAAAGAACAAATTCAACTACTTGGTAACTTCCATTTCTTTTAATTAATAAGTGAATACCAAAAATTAATAAGAAGGAGCTTTTGCATTCAATAAATTCAACTACTTAGTAAATTCTAAGTCTTTTAATTGGTCAGCTACAGGTTCAATATGCGTTTCGTCTTTTGTATTATTGAGTTCCCTGACTATATATGTTCACATGCACTTTATTTTCAACTAATTCATCTTATATTCATTATTGATTTGGTTTGCCAATGCCCTTTTTATTTTGCCAGGGATTTCACTGTCTATTATCACGTTGTTTTTACACAGGTAACAGTTTTGACACGTAGACAAGATATGTTTTATGATATTAGTGCAGCAGTTAGCCTTTCTTTTTGCCTTTGCTTTCATTGGAATACTAATACCAGAACGATGGTAATAGGATCTATCAACGGGTAACATGCTACCAGAACCACAAGCTAGAAATTTTCCCTCTTCATAAACTATTATTTTTATGTTGGCTTTCTCATTGAGTGATATCATCTCTTGATATCTCACTCTCGCAAATCCTCCATCATAAGACTTGAATGGTTTTGGTAGTCCAAAGGAATTTGATCTCTCACTGTCATGACAACGCCTGCATACATTTCCAATTAGATCCTCATTAATGCTTGTTTTATAGTTCAAATATTTCTCCTTGTCAGCATTCGACGCAAGTAGGATATTATCATATGCAAACACTTTCTTTGAATATTTCATTTTAGTTTTTTTTTAAAAATATGATGCAGGTGTTTATCCTTCCAATGTACGAAAATACTGAATTAATACATACAATAAACTAGGTAGTGTCGATAACCATCCATAGAGTACGACTGGGACAGCCGCATAGTGTCTATGAGAAAACCATAGTAAAAAAAAAATTAAGTAAAAAAAAAGAAACTGCTACTACAAACATAATTTTTCTAATAGTAAATGTCAAGACTAACATCTATATTATTCTTATTTTGTACTTCAAAAATATTGATTGTGATTTTTTTTTGTTTAAGCATATTTCTTTTCATTTTAAGACATGTAAAACATGTTGAAAAAACTTATATGTTAAAAAAAAATGGAAAATTTTCCGTCTAAAAAAAAATCAGTCCAAAAAAAATAGTGCAACTACAAAAATTATATTTCTAATAGTAAAAGTCACGACTAGCATATCTATATCATTCTTATTTTGTATTTCGAAACTATTAAATGTGAATTTCTTTTTTTAAGTATATTTATGTCATTCTGAGACCTGTAAAAAAGTAAAAAAAAATTCTAGGTTAAAAAAATATAAAAATAAAAGTTAAAAAAAATTAAAACTTATAAAAAGTACAAGAAAATGGGAGGGGGGCTAAAAGTTGGGGGAAGGGATATTGGGGCCCTTTTAGGTTGGGGTCCTTGGTGGTTAGGGTCCTTGGTGATTTGGGTCCTTGATGATTTGAATCCTTGATGGTTGGGGTCCTTGATGGATTGGGTATGTATATTCCCAATACTAAACAATATCTTATATAAACTACACTCCTCACTTGGTACTTGTGTATTATAGCGACCACGATTAGACATTTAGAATTCCTGCGTTAAATACACTTAATGTAGATTTTCCTATAAAAAAAATGTAGAATCGATTTCATTCGACCCGAATAAAAAAGTGTATGTCTTAAGGGAGTCACCACTACCTTAGATTTAGCTAGGTATGCGATTAATATTTTAACTATTTTTCTCTTCGGAAATTTCAATAATTATTACCATTTGAATTTATTGTGACATCCAGTGTGCATGCAAGAATTATGTGACAAATTCCTGAAGAAACAATTTGATCTTCGCCCAGCGTCACAGGCTATTTTTAGATCTAGTTCACTTGTACGAGTATCTGTAATCTGTCAATTGACAGAATTCTAACGCCTCTCTCTAAAGTAGGTCAAATACCTTCTCTTGGTGTTCTGGACGGTGTCGTCTCCCATATATGGGTTTAAGTTTAGTATATAAAGGGTCCCCACTATTGGTATTGACCCAGTGGTCCTGCAATTTCGGGAGAGGGTCGTTGGAATGAAAACTCAATTTTTAGTGCCCTTTTTAAGTGACAAAAAGATCAGAGGGGAACTAGGGCCCTTACCACGCTCCTTTTTTCCCACAATCATCCGTTCAAAATGCTGAGCCATTTTATTCAGCATGGTTGAAAGGCCTAATAATTGTGTCTTTGGAGATAACATGACCCCCAATAACCCATGGGGGAAAGTCTTTAAGTTATGGAACTTGCCCACTGTTTACATATAGTATTTGTTATTTCGAAGTATGCATGCATTTTTATTTTGGGGGGAGAATTTTCTGCTAGGAATATTTTGGACGGAGAAAAATGTCTATGAGGAGGGAAGTTTCCAGGAGATGAGGTTTTCATTGGAAAATTTTCACTGGGGAAGTTTGCCAGAATTCCTGTTCGAAATTCTTTTTATATTGCTTACTTCCTCTTTGCTGACTTAATTTTAAGTGAGGACATGTTAAGGGTAATTGTCTGTGGTGAACTTTCACCGGGTTTGAATTGTCTAAAGGCTATTTTTTGTGGGAAGAGGAATTTTTCCCTAGAGCTGGGACCAGATTTCCTGGCATTATTTAAAAAGCGATCGGAAATTTTAAAAAAAAATGTTTTTTTTCAACTGAAAGTAAAAAGCAAAACTAAAACATAAAACGGACTGAAATTATTACGTATATAAGGCGGCTGTCCCCTCCTCAACAAATTGCTCTTTAAGTTAAAGTTTGAACTTTGTCCAAATTTTTTAAGAGCAACTCCTGAAACACAGGGGTGATTTAGAAGCTTTAACAGCAACATTAAAAAGCTGTTTTAAAAGTATAAAAAACTTTAGCGTGAAGAGCGAGGTACGTAGGAGGGGGCAGCCCCCCATATACTTAATAATTTCTGTTTGTTGTCAGTTTTATGTTGCTCCTTACTTTCAGTCGAAAAAAAACTTCCTTTTTATTTAATTACTTAAAAAGGACACTAGACTTTTCATTTCTGTTCAAAGGATTCTTTTCCCGATATTCTAAGACCAACAACAAAATATAACAAACGCTCGAAAACACGCCGGTGACCCATCTTTCTCATCCGAATTACAAATTTGAAATTTCTGTAAATTATCATTTTAAATTATTTGAAATTTATTTATGTTACCAGATCTTGATGGGTACACCTAATTATAATAAATTTGCATACCAGCATAAATGCAGATTCTTTTTTTTAATAGTTTCAATTTAAATTTGACAACAATTGCTGTGTGCTTACCGTTCATTGACAACGGCTTGATTTAGTAAAATGGAAATTAGTTTATAGAAAATATTAGAGAGTTTAGAAACACCAGGGAGCTCTCTTCCTATTTGCACCATCCCCAAATCAGAAAAAAAACATCTTACCAACTCACAGCTACAAAGCATCAGTCACCAGTATAGCACCACTATGAAAAGAGGCTCCTCAACAAAATAATGTCATGCCGGTTCAGCCTACTTATGATAGAAGTATAGATTTTGTCTTATAAAATCATAATTTTTATTAATAATTAAAATTAATGATATATGTATCAAGTAACTTGGATGCATTAAATACAAGGATTCACGGCTACAGAGTTACCCAAAAAAACAGTGTTTCCTCTTGTTTAAAATGTCCTTGACTAACATTGGAGTTCCTTATTTCCATACCAGCATTACAGTTGTCATCAACAACTTTGGAAGTCCTTAAAATTCGATCCTGCTTAAACAATATTTGTAAAATAAATTTCGATTTAGTTTTAAACTTCTTTTTTGAAATATTAGCGCATGATTTGCATTCCATAGGATGTATATTTTTAAATAATAACTTTGAAGGATATCCACTTCTTATTTTTACTGATTATAGTAGTACTGCAGTCTTAGAGATTTTTATTCAATAAAATAATATCATTTAGGAACATTCGGGGAACAATCCCTTAGTGAGTCCAAATGGCTCAACATGTAAATATATGTGGATTTGGGGATGGTAGAAGAGGCATGAGCCAGAAGGTTCCACAGTAGACACACAAATCATAGAGATTGAAAATATTTGTGTGACTTTAATTTCAAGAAGGTGTAGCAAGTACACCTTTGCACCAAAATTTATCTATGACACCTCTTTTTTAAATGAAAAACTTGCACGATTAGGAGCCCTTGTCCCTGGAGCAAGGGTTCCGCTCTGTTGACACCAATCTAAAATCCTGAAAATTAAACAGTATTTTCAAAAATATGTGTGCAATATGCTTCGCCTTTAAACTTTTATTATGCAAAAATAGCGCCAGATTTAAAATCATAGACTACAAAAGAACCTTAAATGCATGTGTTTCCTAAAAATTCAGCAATATTGTTAAAAACATGTCTAATATGTATCAGATCACCCTTATAAAGATTGAAATACAGTATCTGTTTCAATTAGATAATATCTGTGAAATATGTAATTTGTGTGTTTTATTTTGAATTTCTATTTGCAATATTAGTGTCGGATCAGCAATCCGAGTAATCCTTAGATAGCAATTCTGGTGAAAATCAAGTTCTATTTGTGGAATATTTAATATGTTTTGATGTTGGAACTTGAAGACATCCTGCCTTTTATTTGGCCCCAGTACATTTTTTCAAAAAGCTTGATTTTTGGTAGCATATAACCATTCATTCGGTAAAACGTGACCCAAACATCTTTACCTAGATTTCAATATAGTAATTATCTTTTTCTTTAATTTATCTTATTTGTAATTTCTGTAAAATATCTTTTTAAAATATTTGAAATTTCTTTATGTTACCTGATCTTGATGGGTAAACCTAATTATAATAATTTTTGTATACCAGTATAAATGCATATTCTTTTTATTAATAGTTTCAATTTAAATTTACAACGATTGCTATGTACTTACCGTTCATTGCCAACGCTTTGATTTAATAAAATGGAAAAAATAGTTTATGGAAAATTATTAGAGCGTTTAGAAACACCAGGGAGCTTTTCTTCCTATTTGTATCATCCCCAAATCAGAAAAAAAAACATCTTACCAACTCACAGCTACAATGCATCGCTCACCAGTATAACACAACTACAAGCTGATTCTGCCTACTTATAACAGAAGTATGGATTTTGTCTTATTTACTCTTAATTTTTTTTAATAATAAAACTTAATGATATATATCAAGTAACTTGGATGCATTAGATACAGGGATTGACGGCTACAGAGCCACAGAACAAACAGAGTTTCCTCTTTTTAAAATGTCGTAAACTAACATTAGAGTTCCTTACTTCCATACCAGGATTACAGCTGTCATTAACAACTTTCGTTGTCCTTAAGACTCGATTCTGATGAAAATTAAACACTATTTGTGAAATAAATTTCGAATTAGTTTTAAACTTCTGTGTTGAAATATTAGCGTATGATTTGCAATCTATAGGATGTTTATCTGTAAATAATAATTTTGAAGGAGATCCACTTCTTTTTTTTACTGATGATAGTAGTACTGCAATCTTAGAGATTGTCATTCAATAAAATGATATCATTTAGGAAAATTCGGTGAACAATGCCTCAGTGAGTCCAAATGGCACAACATGTAAATACATGTGGAGTTGGGGATGGTAGAGGAGGCATGAGCCAGAGGGCTCCACAGTAGACAAGCAAATCATAAAGATTGAAAATATTTGTGTGACTTTAATTTCAAAAAGGTGTAGAAAGTACACCTTTGCACCAAAATTTATTTATGACGCCTCTTTTTTAAATGAAATGCTTGCAGGATTAAGAGCCCTTTTCCCTGGAGCAATGGTTCCGCTCTGTTGATACCAATCTATAATCCTGAAAATTAAACAGTATTTTCAAAACATGTGTGCAATATGCTTCGTCTTTGAACTTTTATTATGCAAAAATAGCGCCAGATTTAAAATCATCGACTACAAAGAGCCTAAAATGCAAGCTTTCCTAAAAATTCAGCAATATTGTGAAAAAGATGTCTAATATATTTTTTTTATCACCCTTATAAAGAACCCCTGGTAAAAAAAAAATTAAACACGCATCCGTGATCTTTGTTCTTGCAAAAGACACCCAGTTCCACATTTTTGCAGATAGGAGCTTGAAACCTCTACAGTGAGGTTTTCTGATACGCCAAAACTGATGGTGTGATGGTGTGATAGCAAATCTGATGGAAATCAAGCTCTATTAGTGGAATATTTATTATTTTGTTGTTGGACTTCTAAATTGGAACTTAAGGACATCCTGCTTTTTAATTGGCCCCAAGGCAGTTTTTCAAAAAGCTTGGTTTTTGTTAGCATATAATCATTCATCCCGTAAAAACGTGACCCAAAACATTGGACGTTTGATGTTGGCCTTCAAAATTTGAACTTGAGGACATCCTGCCTTTTATTTGGCACCAAGAAACTTTTTCAAAAAGTTTGATTTTTGGTAGCGTATAATCATTCATCTGGTAAAACGTGACCCAAACATCTTTACCTAGATTTCAATATAGTCGTAGAAAATGGGATCGAACAACATCTTTGTGCATCTTACTCCTTCCTTCACTAACATTTCTAAGCACACAACATTCAGAGTCCTCCTCAATCACTGATAGGATGGTAGATTCAGTATCCAAGAATCCTAGGTGGAAGTTTTATCTTTACCTTCTTCCAGACTTCTACCAGTCGAAAAAAAGCACTCTACAGCTTTGCTGCTCTATTCTTTATTTATCTACTGCATCTATCCTTACCAAAAAGGCTACCTAGGTAAGTGAAGCTATCCTATCTAACTATCTTATTGTTACCTAATATTAACTCGTTCCTACTTGAAGCAACTTAGACTTCCTAAGATAAATTTTTCTCTAGCATTTTCATTCCTAGTCCAGTGAAAATATGGTTTTGACCCGGCATTTGAGCAACATAAATGTATCTAGTACCAAAATTTTTAGAAGAATATTCTTAATAACATGTCCAAAATCGACCAAAATCGTTCGCGCAGATATACACCTTTTTTCAAGGAAAAGAAGGGAAAAGGCGATGGGAATATCGAGTTTAAATTCCTGCAGTATTTTCAGGATTGAAAGATCGTTTACTATTAAGTTGAGTCCTAGGAGACCAAAACCGACATCAAAATTGGAAAATGCCATTGCATAGTATCCCATTTTCACCCAAGCAAGTTCAGTAGGGATGAAAATTCAGAATCTAAATTTGTGTGCAATAATTTGTGGATTGAAATGTCTTTTCCCATTAATTTGATTCTGGGGAGACCGGAAATGGCATCGGAATTGAAAAATGTCATCTCATTGTCAGGAATCTCATTGTCACCTGTTTTCTAACCGCAAACAATTTGAGTCTGTTCTTGGTGTCGAGACGTCATCACAGGTTCGATACAGCCACCCTGGGAAAAATGCAAATTCTTTCTTAAGGTTTTGATATGTAAATTTCACAGTTTTCAGAAGAAAATAAACTATATAGCCAATTTCGAGGCCAGGCCCTGTCATTGGAATGGCTTGTCTATATTGATTCTCATTATCACTTATCTTGTAACGGCAGACAATATGAGCCTCTTCTTGATGTCTTGGCGTCACCATAAATTGGATACAACTATTATGGGAAAAACAAATTCTTCCTAAGAGTTGTGACCTTTTCAGATCGTTTTTAGTGGCTAGAAATGTAAATGTGCCATATTAAGAAACAAAATTATGAAGCCGATTTCGATACGGGCCCCAGCACTCGGCAAGTGGTAATCTTGTATATATATATATATATATTAATTCTTGTTCTATGTAATAACCTCCAAATGAGTGAGATTTGTTTGCTACTCCTTTCTAGGGCCAATAGGCTAGAGGGCTCCCCAGGGAACGCATGGAACGTTGAAAGGTCCGGATGACTTGTAATAAAGAGTTGCGTTGTTTATGGCATCTTTGTAGATTTGTACTGGATTTTGAGCCACCTTTTGCTGGCGTCAAAGATTGTGATGGCGTTGATCTTATGCCGTAATATTTCTTTTGTTCTTTAATTTCATTCTTGACTCGGTCTGATTTTTGCTGTCACTTGTCTTCTAACTGCACAATTTTTTGTTTTTCACTCCATTTTTGACACTTTCTTATACTAGCTTTCTCATGATTACTTGTAATTCTTACTGCCGCTTATCTTTTAACTGAATATTTCCTTGTTCTCTCTTTTATATATATATTTTAGCCGCATGATAGTTTAGTTGGTTCGATAGAATATTCATTTGTAACAATTGCAAATTTTAGTTTTTTGCGTTTTCCTACGAGCATTATATAACCAGTTGTGTTGAAAACTGTTAGCTTACTGGTTCTTATTCCATGTTTCCTCTCTTTTTATGTTACAAGTGGATTTTTACCTTATAAAAAATAAAACTTCTTTTAAAATTATTAGGTATTTCTCGAGTTTCAATGAAAAATTATAATTTTTGATAAGACACCATAAATATTTTAGTAATTTACATTAAAGTGTCAGAGATTCGGGACTGAGAACTAAGATAAAATAACATTTATTTAAAAACAAAAATTTAATACTTGTAAATTCAATTGAAAATTATGTTTGCACGTGATGTCATTGCAGTACTAATGTATAGAAAAATAACGTCACTGATATGAATATTTTTTATCCGAAGTTCAGGCTTTTAAAGAATTTTCTCAATCTTATGACCCATCTAGATGGTTTTTGTGGGCAAGAATATCTCGGTGTCTCATGTCTTCTAACCACACCTATATTTTTGCTCTTCATTTTCATTTTTGACACGCTCTAATTTTCGTTTTCACATTTCTTCTAACCGTCCGTGTTTTTGCTCTTCATTTTCATTTTTAACATGTTTTGATACTCCCTGTTGCATTTCTTCTAACCGCATTTGTCTTTCTTCTTTTTTGGATTTTGATTGCTTCAGAAAATTTAATAAGATGCTTTAGCTGCCCGTTTAGGTCTTGTCACAATTGATGGTCCAGATAGTTGATTTTAACTCTTTGTGAATTTAATTTGTTCGGGCCGTTCTCTTGGTCTTATCGTTTGATAGTTCAGGTGATGGTTCCAAGCAATCATCATTTGTAATTATTGTAAATTTTAGTTTTTGGCTCTTTCTACTGACAATATATAACTGGTTGCATTCAAAACTGTAAGCCTAATCACGTATCGAGTACATTAAATTTAACAAAACCCAAATTAGTCTAAAATTTTTCATTTATTTTTCTAGTTTGAATTAAAACATTTAAAATTATCGCTGAGACACCTTAAATATATTTGCAGTGTACATAATAACTGATCGCAGTTTTTCATAGAAACTTCATTCTATTTTAAAAATTATTTTAACATGAGTGCAGACTTTCATGTTAGTGCATAGCGTCTACTGATTTATATAAAAATGACGTCACTCACATAAATATTTTTTTCCAAAAGTAAGGTTCTTAACGAATTTACTCAAACTTCTGACCTATCTAGATCGTTCTTTAAGCCAGAATATACCAGGATTCTAGTTTTCCTGAAAAAATGTGGAGCTGTTTTCAAGGAAAAATACTTATATACAGACTTATACAATTATTCCTCGTTTATAAAGATAGTATATACAGTATATATAACACAAAATTGAAAAAGAAAAATGGAAAGTGACGAATTGTCCAGTATTGATGTTACTTTTTGTCTCCTTGGACTTTAAGTAATAGGAAGCGACCTTTATATACATATATTTTTAAATATAAACTTTAAAAAATTTAATATTTCCTCTCTTTTCCCTGAAAAAAAGGGATACTTCTGTGCGGTCAATTTTGGCTGATTTTTTTTTTATATATATAATTAAGCAAAAATGTTTGAAGATTTTGATGCCAAAGAACATTTCTGTTGTTCAGATGTCGAGGTTTGGTGTTTTTTCATATTTTTACTGGGATATCAGGGAATTGAAGGCATCTGCTTAATCAAATTTCTAGGAATTTGATTCATGTTTTCTTAAAGCCATTACTGTGTTAGTTCATGGGAGTGTTCCTAGGAATTTTTGTTCTTACTCTAACAGGAGTTAGCTTTTACAACAAGTCCATGAAAATAATCCATATAAAGATGGGTTAGGACACAACCCCCTGTTTTATTTTTATTTCACCTCGGTCCATCTACTAACTTGGCTGCCGACCTTAACAGTAACAGTATTCTGAGTATTCTGATGTATAGTGCTAATCCCTTTTGCTATATTGGAGAATGACATTTGTGGTAAAGTTTTCTAATTTAGTTAATTATTAATTGAGTAAAAATATATTAAGACGCAAAAACAAAGTTTCAAAATACTACTTTTAAGATAGAGATACAAATCGTGGAATGTGTGGGCTTGGAGGGAACTTGCTCAATAACCAATTTCCTGTTTAAATGCGTCAATGTACCGGAAGGACGTGGTTAGTTTTCCATATATATACCCCGATTTTTTGGGACTGAAGGCAGACCTTTTGACTTGCCGGGTGAACCTCTGCCCGTTTATTTTCTCATTAGAAATACCTTGGGATTTTGTCGGATCATTGTAAGTGTCTGTATCTTATTATATATTATTGTAGTTTTTGAGACTTGTGGTCTACTTGGGACAGCCAGTCCCAGTAGAAAGAATATATCCGATTATATTATATGTTAAATGAATAAAAGTATTGTATTCTAGACAACCTCTCTACGATCTACCCTTAGCTTCTCGAACATACCCAGTCGGTACGCCTCATTAGTTCGGTCACAGCCTAAGGCACGCTACCAAAGTTTAATTACCTTAGGGCCAGAGTTTATCTCCCCTATAAAGGGAGAATAAAGGCATCTACAACTACAAACCCCAATTACCATAGAATAACACTTCACAACACATTGCTGTGGTTAAGGTAGGATATTATGTTAGTAACTGTTTTGTATTGAATCACGAGTTAGCCAAGGCTGTGTGTGTATCCCCTCTTTTTATGGATCACTTTGATTTACTTTGCCTTGAGGAACGCGGCAAAGGCTAAGGGATACTATGAAAACAAATGGGAAAGTAAAACACTCCTAGACTTTGACTATCGGATGAGCTGAGCCTCCTCTATTAAAATGTGAGCAAAATGAATTATTTTTGTGTGTTTTGAGAGCTCATAGTGCGAGATAGGCTTGGACATTAATGTTAAGAAGACTACGTCACTTTACCTTGGAATTAGTGAAGCTGAATATGCGATGTTGGATGTCGAGAATAATGATCAACTGGATATTTTTACTTAAATATGTAGTATTATTAGTAAACATGATAGCTGCAGAGTTTTATTAAAAGTAGAATAGCCAGCGCTCACGGTTGTTTTTCACAGTTGAAAAAAGTTTCGAATGACAGCAAGATATTACTATGGACCACGAATAGAATGTTTGAAGGTACAGTGGTGACAGTAGTCAAGCATGGTTCTGAAACGTGTGCACTCCGAGAGACGGGGGAGGCTTTGTTAGATGTTTTCCAGAGAAACTGTGTACACTTCGTTTTGTATCCGTCTGACTGACCGCATTTAAAACAGTAAGCTGTACAAAAAATTTCTTTCTGTCCTGCTTTCTAGGGCTATAATGAGAGAAAGGCTAAGATGGCTTGGACATTTTCTAGGGATGAAGGACGTCAGATTGCCAAAGATAATCCCTTTTGGCCAACCTTATAAGGCCAAACAAAGAGCATATAGTCTCTGAATTGGGTGTGAGGAGGTCGTAAGGAAGAATTTAAGGGAAATTCGGAACTTCTTGGAAGAAAAGGGCTTTAAATAGATTAGGATGGATGAGGTGAGTCTGTAGCTGGTATGCCTCAGGTGGTCTGGTGATGCAGTAAGTTGTTAGTAGTAGTATTAGTAATGTAAACATTCAACTGGTTTTGGTAGGCTTTACAATCTGTTGAGGGTTTTAAGTAGATCTTGACCTGATTTGGGGCAAGTATTTTTCTTTTCTGGGGGGAGAGTTTTGCTTTTTTTTCGTTTTTTTTAGTTCACCGCTGAATATCAGCGTGAAGATTGGTCGGAAATATCTGCCACAGCTTTTGTATTTGTAATTATTCACCTTAGTCCATCGCAATTGATACAACTTTAAAGTTTCATTGATAAGCAGAAATTGGTGCCTTGTAGCTTTATTTCACTGCTGAGTAGATAAGAATATGGGGTTCTAAGATAATTCCCTCGGAAAATATCTTCCCCAGAAAATTCCCCATGGGGGTGTTCCTCAGAAAAACTTCCCAACTGAACGATTTTTTTCGGAAAATCCTCTCGCGGGCAATGACCCTCAGAAAATTCTCTCCACATTTAAATTTGAGCAAAGGGAGTATGACAATAAAAAATCAAGAAAAGAAGGGAGTTTGGAAAAGAAGAATATATGGTGCGGCACATCCTATATTACTAGTTTTCACCTTTATATTTCTTTTATTTCTCTTTTTCATGTTTTGGGGGTTGAGTTTTCATAACAGGGTAAGATAAACGATAAAGAAAATAAAATATGAAATGAACGGGAATTGTAAAAGGGTTGCCAGTAGAAAGGGGGGTGCTACTCCCACGAGTCACCCTGCTACCACCTACAACTTTTTTACATAATTTATGCATGTTTTTATGTCTTTTCGTTGTCAGTGAGAATGGAAAAACAGGAATTTTCTCACTTAAAAAAACATGAATTTTCTCACTTTGATGGTTGTTTTCTTGGATGGTTATGTGTGTTGGTCAATTTATTTGATGTTTTTTCATGGATGTCAACAGCAATTCATGTCTGTTTTATGGTTCGTTGTCAGTGAGAATGAAAAAACAGGAACTTTCTCACATTTATGGATGTCAACAGCAATTTATGTCTGTTTTATGTCTGTTCGTTGTCAGTGAGAATGAAAAAACAGGAACTTTCTCACATTTATGGATGTCAACAGCAATTTATGTCTGTTTTATGGTTCGTTGTCAGTGAGAATGGAAAAACAGGAACTTTCTCACATTTATGGATGTCAACAGCAATTTATGTCTGTTTTATGGTTTTTGTCAGTGAGAATGAAAAAACAGGAACTTTTCTCACATTTATGGATGTAAACAGCAATTTATGTCTGTTTTATGGTTTTTTTCAGTGAGAATGAAAAAACAGGAACTTTCTCACATTTATGGATGTCAACAGCAATTTATGTCCAGGTGTAATGACAATGGAGTGATTTACATAATCGGTGGGGGAATTATTGGTTCACGAAAGGGGGATTAAGAAACAAACATGGCTTCTTTGATCTTTAGGCTAACCTAACCTGAGAACTTGATTTACATAATCGGCGGGGAAATTACTGATTCACGAAGTGGGAATAAGAAACATTATGGTTTCTTTGATCTTTAGGCTAACCTAACCTGAGAAATTGATTTACATAATCTGCGGGGGAATTATTGGTTCACGAAATGGGAATTAAGAAACATTATGGCTTCTTTAATTTTAGGTCTGAGGGATAAACGTTCTTTAGGTCAGAGAGAAAATTAATATTCTATTTTTAAATAGGGCTTCATTGATCTTTGGTGTCAGTTATTGGAAATGACATCACTTGTTATCTGGGATTATGCGGGAGTCTAAAGAGATAGAAATTCTATTTTTAAATACGGCTTCACTGAGCTTTAAGTCGGCGAGATAGATTGATATTCTAACGAAACCTTAATAGTGTAGCTAGGAACATTTATGAGATGAAGAGATTAACGTAGGAAAGGGTTTCCTAGAAATTTGAAATCTGAAAGCACAGAGATGCCAAAAAACAAAAGGAATACGCTGAAGTTACGATTAGGGATTATTTGGGCGAAACCGTTTTAGGGAATTATTTCGGCGAAACAGTTAGAGACATTTTAAAAGATGATTTAAAAGATGATTTTAGATGAGGATTTGAGGGTGAAACTCTGTGGTCGTCATAATACACAAGTTCCATTTGCACAGTGTGTGAGGTCCCCTACCACAATCCCAAAGAGTCCTCATACCCCACCCCGACCCCGAAGGGTCCTCATACCCCACTCTAACCCCGAAGGAAGCCCCCGGTCCTCATAGGTCCACCGGGCTTCCAAAGGGCCACCCGGCCCTCAAGGGACCCCCAAAGGACCCCCAAAGGACCCCCCAGGCCCCAAAGGCCCCCCCTGGCCCCCAAAGGGCAGGGCCCCCTCCCTCTCCCTCCCTCTCCTCCCCCTCCTCACCTTTCCCTCCCCCTCCCTTCATCCCCCTCCCCTCCTCCCCTCCCCTCCCCTTCCCTCCCCCATTTTTTAATATTTTTTTGTGCATTGAGACAGAGAAGGACCCCCTCCCCCCGCCCCCCTAAAGGGCCCCCGGCGCCCCAAAGGCTCCTGAGCCACCATTTTAATACTTTTTTAAGGCTTTATTATATCTTTTCAGAACAAACTATTATTTTAGGGAATTATTTCGGCGAAACAGTTAGAGACATTTTAAAAGATGATTTTTGAAGAGATTTTAGAAGAGGATTTGAGGGTGAAACTCTGTGGTCGTTATAATACACAAGTTCCATTTGAACAGTGTCGTGAGGTCCTCTATCCCCAACCCCAAAGGGTTCCGATCCCCTTACCCCAACCCCGAAGGAAGCCCATGGTCCTCAAAGGTCCCCCAAGCTCCCAAAGGACCACCCGGCCCTCAAAGGCCCCCCTGACCCTCAAAGGCCCTCCCCGGGCCCCGTCTTTCGTTGATGTATGCTGTCTGAAACCTATGATTTGGGGTGTATGGGTTGCTATTTTTGACTTTTCTGAGTTGGATTTCTTAGTCTTCCATAGGTATGTGTTGTCTGAAACCTATGATTTGGGATGGGTGGTTTGCTATTTTTGACTTTTCTGAGCTGGATTTCTTAGCCTTTCATAGGTGTGTGTTGTCAGAAAATTATGATTTGGGATGTGTAGTTTGCTATTTGGACTTTTCAGAGCTAGGATTCTTAGTCTCTCATAGGTGTATGTTGTCTGAAACTTCTAGTTTGGGATGAGTAGTTTGCTATTTCAGACTTTTATGAGCTAAGCTTTCCTAGTATATCGTAGGTGAATGTTGTCAGAAAAATATGATTTGGGATATGTAAATTACTATTTCGGGCTTTTCTGAGCTAGATTTCTTAGTCCCTCATAGGTGTTTGTTGTCTGAAACCTATAGTTTTGGATGAGTAGTTTGCTATTTTTGACTTTCTGAGCTAGGTTTCTTAGCCTTTCATAGGTGTGTGTTGTCAGAAACTTATGATTTGGGATATGTAAATTACTATTTTGACTTTTTGAGCTAGATTTCTTAGCCTTTCATAGGTGTTTGTTGTCTGAAACCTATAGTTTGGGATGAGTAGTTTGCTTTTGGACTTTTCAGAGCTGGATTTCTTAGCCTTTCGTAGGTGTGTGTTGACTGAAACTTATGATTTGGAATATGTAAATTACTATTTCGGGCTTTTCTAAGCTAGATTTCTTAGTCTTTCGATGGTGTGTGTTGTCTGAAACCTATGATTTGGGATTTGTAGTTTTGCTTTTTGGACTTTTCAGAGCTAGGATTCTTAGTCCCTCATAGGTGTTTGTTGTCTGAAACCTATAGTTTGGGATGAGTAGTTTCCTATTTCAGGCTTTTCTGAGCTAAGGTTTCTTAGTATTTCGTAGGTGTATGTTGTCTGAAACTTATGACTTGAGGTGTCTAATTTGCTATTTCAGGCCTTTCTGAGCTAAGGTTTCATAGTATTTCGTAGGTGAATGTTGTCTGAAACTTATGATTTGGGATATGTAAATTACTATTTCGGGCTTTTCTAAGTTAGATTTCTTAGTCTTTCGTTGGTATGTGTTGACTGAAACCTATGATTTGGGATATAAGGTTCTTAGTCTTTCGTTGGTGTGTGTTGTCTGAAACTATGATTTGGGATTTGTAGTTTGCTTTTTGGACTTTTCAGAGCTAGGATTCATAGTCCCTCATAGGTGTTTGTTGTCTGAAACCTATAGTTTGGGATGAGTAGTTTGCTATTTCAGGCTTTTCTTAGCTAAGGTTTCTTAGTATTAGGTTAGGTTAGGTGTCATACTTGTGAATATTTTCCCGGAAGATAAAAAGTTCTAGTTCAATTTAAAATTTTCTCAACGAAGTGAAGAAAAGCTCAAGTTCTCTTCTGAATTTTACCAAAGAACACAATTCAATTCTAATTTCTCCAGAGAAAATAAAAATCTTCCACTTAAGTTCTTTATTTCACAAAGACATAAAGAAATTTAAAGTTCAATTCTAAATTTTTCGGTGGAAGATAGAAAAAGTAATACCATACTTGTGAATATTTTCACGGAAGATAAAAAGTTCTAGTTCAATTTAAAATTTTCTAAACGAAGTGAAGAAATTTCAAGTTCTCTACTGAATTTTAAAAAAGAACACAATTCAATTCTAATTTCTCCAGAGAAAACAAAAAATCTTCCACTTCAGTTCTTTATTTCACAAAGACATAAAGAAATTTAGAGTTCAATTCTAAATTTTTCGATGGAAGATAGAAAAAGTAATACCAAACTTGTGAATATTTTCACGGAAGATAAAAAGTTCTAGTTCAATTTTAAATTTTCTCAACGAAGTGAAGAAAAGTTCAAGTTCTCTACTGAATTTTACCAAAGAACACATTCAATTCTAATTTCTCCAGAGAAAATAAAATCTTCCTCTTAAGTTTTTTATTTCACAAAGACATAAAGAAATTTAAAGTTCAATTCTAAATTTTTCGGTGGAAGATAGAAAAAGTAATACCATGCTTGTGAATATTTTCAGGGAAGATAAAAAGTTTTAGTTCAATTTAAAATTTTCTCAACGAAGTCAAGGAAAGTTCAAGTTCTCTTCTGAATTTTCTCAATGAAAAGAAATTAGTCATTGATCATTTCTATTTTTCCAAATAATGTAAAAATTTTCCACTTTAGTTCAGATCTGTCTCGAAGAGATGAAAATTTAAAATACTGTTCCAAATTTTTCACAAAAGATAAAAAAGTTCAAGTTTTCTTCTGAATTTTACCAAAGAACACAATTCAATTCTAATTTCACCAGAGAAAACAAAAATCTTCCACTTCAGTTCTTTATTTCACAAAGACATAAAGAAATTTAAAATTCAATTCTAAATTTTTCGGTGGAAGATAGAAAAAGTAATACCATACTTGTGAATATTTTCACGGAAGATAAAAAGCTCTAGTTCAATTTAAAATTTTCTCAACGAAGTGAAGAAAAGTTCAAGTTCTCTACTGAATTTTACTAAAGAACACAATTCAATTCTAATTTATCCAGAGAAAATAAAAATCTTCCACTTAAGTTGTTTATTTCACAAAGACATAAAGAAAATTTAAAGTTCAATTCTAAATTTTTCAGTGGAAGTTAGAAAAAGTAATACCATACTTGTGAATATTTTCACGGAAGATAAAAAGTTCTAGTTCAATTTAAAATTTTCTCAACGAAGTGAAGAAGAATTCAAGTTCTCTTCTGAATTTTACCAAAGAACACAATTCAATTCTAAGTTCACCAGAGAAAATAAAAATCTTCCACTTAAGTTCTTTATTTCACAAAGACATAAAGAAATTTAAAGTTCAATTCTAAATTTTTCGGTGGAAGATAGAAAAAGTAATACCATACTTGTGAATATTTTCACGGAAGATAAAAAGTTCTAGTTCAATTTAAAATTTTCTCAACGAAGTGAAGAAAAGTTCAAGTTCTCTACTGAATTTTACCAAAGAACACATTCAATTCTAATTTCTCCAGAGAAAATAAAAATCTTCCACTTAAGTTCTTTATTTCACAAAGACATAAAGAAATTTAAAGTTCAATTCTAAATTTTTCGGTGGAAGATAGAAAAAGTAATACGATACTTGTAAATATTTTCGCGGAAGATAAAAAGTTCTAGTTCAATTTAAAATTTTCTCAACGAAGTCAAGGAAAGTTCAAGTTCTCTTCTGAATTTTACCAAAGAACACAATTCAATTCTAATATATCCAGAGAAAATAAAAATCCTCCTCTTAAGTTCTTTATTTCACAAAGACATAAAGAAATTTATAGTTCAATTCTAAATTTTTCAGTGGAAGATAGAAAAAGTAATACCATACTTGTGAATATTTTCCTGGAAGATAAAAAGTTCTAGTTCAATTTAAAATTTTCTCAACCAAGTGAAGAAGAATTCAAGTTCTCTTCTAAATTTTACCAAAGAACACAATTCAATTCTAATTTCACCAGAGAAAATAAAAATCTTCCACTTCAGTTCTTTATTTCACAAAGACATAAAGAAATTTAAAGTTCAATTCTAAATTTTTCGGTGGAAGATAGAAAAAGTAATACCATACTTGTGAATATTTTCACAGAAGATAAAAAGTTCTAGTTCAATTAAAATTTTCTCAACGAAGTGAAGAAAAGTTCAAGTTCTCTTCTGAACTTTACCAAAGAACACACTTCAATTCTAATTTCTCCAGAGAAAATAAAAATCTTCCACTTCAGTTTTAAGTTCCACAATGAAATAAAGAAATTTAAAGTTCTATTCTAAATTTTTAGATGAAAGATAGAAAAAGTAATACTATGATTGTGATTATTTTCCATGAAGATCAAAAGTTTCACTTTATTTATAATTTTTCTTAAATTCAGTTCTGATTTTTCTCAAAGAGATGAAAAATTTAGTTCTGTTCCAAATTTTTCATAGAAGATAGAAAAAGTTATACATTGATTGTGAATATTCAACATGAAGATAAGGAACTCCACTTTAATTCAGAGCTTTCTCGAAAAAGTGCAAAATGTTCAAGTTCTCTTCTGAATTTTCTTAAAGAAGAGAAAAAAGTTAGCTCAATTCTGAATTTTACCAATGAAAATGAAAAAACCTTCCACTTCAGTTCATAATTCTCAAAGTCATAAAAAATTTAAAGTTCAGTTCTAAATTTTTCTGTAGAAGATAGGAAAGGTTATACTATGATTGTGATTATTTTCCAGTGAAGATAAAAAGTTTCACTTTAATTCTAATTTTCTTAAATTCAGTTCCGATTTTTCGCAAAGAGATGAAAAATTTAAAGTTCTGTTCCAAATTTTTCATAGAAGATGGAAAAAGTTATACACTGATTTTGAATCTTCGACATGAAGATAAGGTGCATCACTTTAATTCTGAGTTTTCTCGAAGAAGTGCAAAATGTTCAAGTTCTCTTCTGAATTTTCTTAAAGAAGATAAAAAAGTTAGCTCAATTCTGAATTTTACCAGTGAAAATGAAAAAAGCTTCCACTTCAGTTCTTAATTTCTCAAAGACATAAAAAATTCAAAGTTCTCTTCTAATTTTTCCAAGAAAATAAAAAGGTTCCACTTCAGTTCTGGTTTTTTCTCAAAGAGATGAAAAATTTAAAGTTCTATTCAAATTTTAAATTAAATTTTAGCTCCTTTGTCTTATGGATTTACCCCTCAAATTTTTAAATTAGAAAATGAGTGACTCGTTCTATTATTAAAGAAAATCGTTCAAACTCGTTCATCTAACCTCCAAAACAATAGGTTAGGTTAGGTATAAATAAATATTAATAAATAAATAGAAACATTTCTACATGTTTAAGTTAGGTTAGGTTAGGTTAACTTATCATGAGCGCTCATGATAAGTTAACCTAGCCTTTTCTGGCGAGTATGGTTAGGTTAGGTTAGGCTAGATAAGTTAGGTTAGATTAGGTTAGGTTAAGTTAGGTTAGGTTAGCCTACGTACGCTTGACTTAGGTTAGCTTAGGTTAGGTGAGAGACAGGCAAAAAGTTAGGTGTATGATTAGGTTAGGTTAGGTTAGATTAAGTTAGGTTAGGTTAGATTAAGTTAGGTTAGGTTAGGCTAGGTTAGCCTACGTACGCGCGCGTACGTAGGATAACCTAGCATAACCTAACTTAACCTAACCTAACTTAATCTAACCTAACCTAACCTAATCATACACCTAACTTTTTTGCCTGTCTCTCACCTAACCTAAGCTAACCTAAGTGAAGCGTGCGTAGGCTAACCTAACCTAACTTAACCTAACCTAATCTAACCTAACTTAATCTAGCCTAAATTAAGTTAGGTTAGATTAGGTTAGGTTAAGTTAGGTTAGGTTAGCCTACGTACGCTTCACTTAGGTTAGCTTAGGTTAGGGGAGAGACAGGCAAAAAGTTAGGTGTATGATTAGGTTAGGTTAGGTTAGATTAAGTTAGGTTAGGTTAAGTTAGGTTAGGCTAGGTTAGCCTACGTACGCGCGCGTACGTAGGCTAACCTAGCCTAACCTAACTTAATCTAACCTAACCTAACCTAATCATACACCTAACTTTTTGCCTGTCTCTCACCTAACCTAAGCTAACCTAAGTGAAGCTTACGTAGGCTAACCTAACCTAACTAAACCTAACCTAATCTAACCTAACTTAATCTAGCCTAACCTAACCTAGCCATACTCGCCAGAAAAGGTTAGGTTAACTTATCATGAGCGCTCATGATAAGTTAACCTAACCTAACCTAACTAAAACATGTAGAAATGTTTCGATTATTTATTAATATTTATTTATACCTAACCTAACCTATTGTTTTGGAGGTTAGATGAACGAGTTTGAACGATTGTCTTTAATAATAGAACGAGTCACTCATTTTCTAATTTAAAAATTTGAGGGGTAAATCCATAAGACAAAGGAGCTAAAATTTAATTTAAAATTAGAATAGAACTTTAAATTTTTCATCTCTTTGAGAAAAAACCAGAACTGAAGTGGAACCTTTTTATTTTCTTGGAAAAATTAGAAGAGAACTTTGAATTTTTATGTCTTTGAGAAATTAAGAACTGAAGTGGAAGCTTTTTTCATTTTCATTGGTAAAATTCAGAATTGAGCTAACTTTTTTATCTTCTTTAAGAAAATTCAGAAGAGAACTTGAACATTTTGCACTTCTTCGAGAAAACTCAGAATTAAAGTGATGCACCTTATCTTCATGTTGAAGATTCAAAATCAATGTATAACTTTTTCCATCTTCTATGAAAAATTTGGAACATAACTTTAAATGTTTCATCTCTTTGCAAAAAATCGGAACTGAATTTAAGAAAATTAGAATTAAAGTGAAACTTTTTATCTTCACTGGAAAATAATCACAATCATAGTATAACTTTTCCTATCTTCTACAGAAAAATTTAGAACTGAACTTTAAATTTTTTATGACTTTGAGAAATTATGAACTGAAGTGGAAGGTTTTTTTCATTTTTATTGGTAAAATTCAGAATTGAGCTAACTTTTTTCTCTTCTTTAAGAAAATTCAGAAGAGAACTTGAACATTTTGCACTTCTTCGAGAAAGCTCTGAATTAAAGTGGAGTTCCTTATCTTCATGTTGAATATTCACAATCAATGTATAACTTTTTCTATCTTCTATGAAAAATTTGGAACAGAACTTTAAATTTTTCATCTCTTTGAGAAAAATCAGAACTGAATTTAAGAAAAATTATAAATAAAGTGAAACTTTTGATCTTCATGGAAAATAATCACAATCATAGTATTACTTTTTCTATCTTTCATCTAAAAATTTAGAATAGAACTTTAAATTTCTTTATTTCATTGTGGAACTTAAAACTAAAGTTGAAGATTTTTATTTTCTCTGGAGAAATTAGAATTGAAGTGTGTTCTTTGGTAAAGTTCAGAAGAGAACTTGAACTTTTCTTCACTTCGTTGAGAAAATTTTAAATTGAACTAGAACTTTTTATCTTCCGTGAAAATATTCACAAGTATGGTATTACTTTTTCTATCTTCCACCGAAAAATTTAGAATTGAACTTTAAATCTCTTTATGTCTTTGTGAAATAAAGAACTTAAGTGGAAGATTTTTATTTTCTCTGGTGAACTTAGAATTGAATTGTGTTCTTTGGTAAAATTCAGAAGAGAACTTGAATTCTTCTTCACTTCGTTGAGAAAATTTTAAATTGAACTAGAACTTTTTATCTTCCGTGAAAATATTCACAAGTATGGTATTACTTTTTCTAACTTCCACTGAAAAATTTAGAATTGAACTTTAATTTCTTTATGTCTTTGTGAAATAAACAACTTAAGTGGAAGATTTTTATTTTCTCTGGATAAATTAGAATTGAATTGTGTTCTTTAGTAAAATTCAGTAGAGAACTTGAACTTTTCTTCACTTCGTTGAGAAAATTTTAAATTGAACTAGAACTTTTTATCTTCCATGAAAAATATTCACAAGTATGGTATTACTTTTTCTATCTTCCACCGAAAAATTTAGAATTGAACTTTAAATTTCTTTATGTCTTTGTGAAATAAAGAACTGAAGTGGAAGATTTTTATTTTCTCTGGTGAAATTAGAATTGAATTGTGTTCTTTGGTAAAATTTAGAAGAGAACTTGAATTCTTCTTCACTTGGTTGAGAAAATTTTAAATTGAACTAGAACTTTTTATCTTCCAGGAAAATATTCACAAGTATGGTATTACTTTTTCTATCTTCCACTGAAAAATTTTAGAATTGAACTTTATGGTATTACTTTTTCTATCTTCCACCGAAAAATTTAGAATTGAACTTTAAATTTCTTTATGTCTTTGTGAAATAAAGAACTGAAGTGGAAGATTTTTATTTTCTCTGGTGAAATTAGAATTGAATTGTGTTCTTTGGTAAAATTCAGAAGAGAACTTGAATTCTTCTTCACTTCGTTGAGAAAATTTTAAATTGAACTAGAACTTTTTATCTTCCAGGAAAATATTCACAAATATGGTATTACTTTTTCTATCTTCCACTGAAAAATTTAGAATTGAACTTTAAATTTCTTTATGTCTTTGTGAAATAAAGAACTTAAGTGGAAGATTTTTATTTTCTCTGGATATATTAGAATTGAATTGTGTTCTTTGGTAAAATTCAGAAGAGAACTTGAACTTTCCTTGACTTCGTTGAGAAAATTTTAAATTGAACTAGAACTTTTTATCTTCCGTGAAAATATTCACAAGTATAGTATTACTTTTTCTATCTTCCACCGAAAAATTTAGAATTGAACTTTAAATTTCTTTATGTCTTTGTGAAATAAAGAACTTAAGCGGAAGATTTTTATTTTCTCTGGAGAAATTAGAATTGAATGTGTTCTTTGGTAAATTCAGTAGAGAACTTGAACTTTTCTTCACTTCGTTGAGAAAATTTTAAATTGAACTAGAACTTTTTATCTTCCGTGAAAATATTCACAAGTATGGTATAACTTTTTCTAACTTCCACCGAAAAATTTAGAATTGAACTTTAAATTTCTTTATGTCTTTGTGAAATAAAGAACTTAAGTGGAAGATTTTTATTTTCTCTGGATAAATTAGAATTGAATTGTGTTCTTTAGTAAAATTCAGTAGAGAACTTGAACTTTTCTTCACTTCGTTGAGAAAATTTTAAATTGAACTAGAACTTTTTATCTTCCGTGAAAATATTCACAAGTATGGTATTACTTTTTCTATCTTCCACCGAAAAATTTAGAATTGAACTTTAAATTTCTTTATGTCTTTGTGAAATAAAGAACTGAAGTGGAAGATTTTGTTTTCTCTGGTGAAATTAGAATTGAATTGTGTTCTTTGGTAAAATTCAGAAGAGAACTTGAACTTTTTATCTTTTGTGAAAAATTTGGAACAGTATTTTAAATTTTCATCTCTTCGAGACAGATCTGAACTAAAGTGGAAAATTTTTATATTATTTGGAAAAAAAAAAATAGAAATGATCAATGACTAATTTCTTTTTCATTGACAAAATTCAGAAGAGAACTTGAACTTTCTTGACTTCGTTGAGAAAATTTTAAATTGAACTAGAACTTTTTATCTTCCGTGAAAATATTCACAAGTATGGTATTACTTTTTTTATCTTCCACCGAATAATTTAGAATTGAACTTTAAATTTCTTTATGTCTTTGTGAAATAAAGAACTTAAGTGGAAGATTTTTATTTTCTCTGGAGAAATTAGAATTGAATGTGTTCTTTGGTAAAATTCAGTAGAGAACTTGAACTTTTCTTCACTTCGTTGAGAAAATTTAAAATTGAACTAGAACTTTTTATCTTCCGTGAAAATATTCACAAGTATGGTATTACTTTTTCTATCTTCCACCGAAAAATTTAGAATTGAACTCTAAATTTCTTTATGTCTTTGTGAAATAAAGAACTGAAGTGGAAGATTTTTTTTCTCTGGAGAAATTAGAATTGAATTGTGTTCTTTTTTAAAATTCAGTAGAGAACTTGAAATTTTCTTCACTTCGTTGAGAAAATTTTAAATTGAACTAGAACTTTTATCTTCCGTGAAAATATTCACAAGTATGGTATTACTTTTTCTATCTTCCACCGAAAAATTTAGAATTTACCTTTAAATTTCTTTATGTATTTGTGAAATAAAGAACTTAAGTGGAAGATTTTTATTTTCTCTGGAGATATTAGAATTGAATTGTGTTCTTTGGTAAAATTCAGAAGAGAGCTTGAACTTTTCTTCACTTCGTTGAGAAATTTTAAATTGAACTAGAACTTTTTATCTTCCGGGAAAATATTCACAAGTATGACACCTAACCTAACCTAACCTAATACTAAGAAACCTTAGCTCAGAAAAGCCTGAAATAGCAAACTACTCATCCCAAACTATAGGTTTCAGACAACAAACACCTATGAGGGACTATGAATCCTAGCTCTGAAAAGTCCAAAAAGCAAACTACAAATCCCAAATCATAGGTTTCAGACAATACACACCAACGAAAGACTAAGAACCTTATATCCCAAATCATAGGTTTCAGTCAACACATACCAACGAAAGACTAAGAAATCTAACTTAGAAAAGCCCGAAATAGTATTTACATATCCCAAATCATAAGTTTCAGACAACATTCACCTACGAAATACTATGAAACCTTAGCTCAGAAAGGCCTGAAATAGCAAATTAGACACCTCAAGTCAAAAGTTTCAGACAACATACACCTACGAAATACTAAGAAACCTTAGCTCAGAAAAGCCTGAAATAGCAAACTACTCATCCCAAACTATAGGTTTCAGACAACAAACACCTATGAGGGACTAAGAATCCTAGCTCTGAAAAGTCCAAAATGCAAAACTACAAATCCCAAATCATAGGTTTCAGACAACACACACCAACGAAAGACTAAGAAATCTAGCTTAGAAAAGCCCAAAATAGTAATTTACATATCCCAAATCATAAGTTTCAGTCAACACACACCTACGAAAGGCTAAGAAATCCAGCTCTGAAAAGTCCAAAAGCAAACTACTCATCCCAAAATATAGGTTTCAGACAACAAACACCTATGAAAGGCTAAGAAATCTAGCTCAGAAAAGTCAAAAATAGTAATTTACATATCCCAAATCATAAGTTTCTGACAACACACACCTATGAAAGGCTAAGAAACCTAGCTCAGAAAAGTCAAAAATAGCAAACTACTCATCCCAAAACTATAGGTTTCAGACAACAAACACCTATGAGGGACTAAGAAATCTAGCTCAGAAAAGCCCGAAATAGTAATTTACATATCCCAAATCATAAATTTTCTGACAAAATTCACCTACGATATACTAGGAAAGCTTAGCTCATAAAAGTCTGAAATAGCAAACTACTCATCCCAAACTAGAAGTTTCAGACAACATACACCTATGAGAGACTAAAGAATCCTAGCTCTGAAAAGTCCAAATAGCAAACTACACATCCCAAATCATAATTTTCTGACAACACACACCTATGAAAGGCTAAGAAATCCAGCTCAGAAAAGTCAAAAATAGCAAACCACCCATCCCAAATCATAGGTTTCAGACAACACATAACTAGGAAAGACTAAGAAATCCAACTCAGAAAAGTCAAAAATAGCAACCCATACACCCCAAATCATAGGTTTCAGACAACATACATCAACGAAAGACGGGGCCCGGGGAGGGCCTTTGAGGGTCTGGGGGGGGCCTTGAGGGCCGGGTGGTCCTTTGGGAGCTTGGGGGGACTTTGAGGACCATGGGCTTCCTTCGGGGTTGGGGTAGGGGGATCGGAACCCTTTGGGGTTGGGGATAGAGGACCTCACGGCACTGTTCAAATGGAACTTGTGTATTATAACGACCACAGAGTTTTACCCTCAAATCCTCTTCTAAAATCTCTTCAAAAATCATCTTTTAAAATGTCTCTAACGTTTTCGCCGAAATAATTCCCTAAAATAATAATTTGTTCTGAAAAGATATAATAAAGCCTTAAAAAAGTATTAAAATGGTGGCTCAGGAGCCTTTGGGGCGCCGGGGGCCCTTTAGGGGGGGCGAGGGGAGGGGGTCCTTCTGTGTCTCAATGCACAAAAAAATATTAAGAAATGGGGGAGGGAAGGGGAGGGGAGGGTGGGGAGGAGGGGATAAGGGGGATGAGGGGATGGGGAGGGGAAGGTGAGGAGGGGGAGGAGAGGGAGGGAGAGGGAGGGAGGGGGCCCTGCCCTTTTGGGGCCAAGGGGGGGGGGGGGGGGGGGGAGGGGGCCTTTGGGGCCTGGGGGGTCCTTTGGGGGTCTGGGGGACCCTTGAGGGCCGGGTGGCCCTTTGGAAGCCCGGTGGACCTTTGAGGACCGGAGGCTTCCTTCGGGGTTGGAGTGGGGTATGAGGACCCTTCGGGGTTGGGGTGGGGTATTAGGACTCTTTGGGATTGTGGTAGGGGACCTCACAACACTGTGCAAATGGAACTTGTGTATTATGACGACCACAGAGTTTCATCCTCAAATCCTCTTCTAAAATCATCTTTTAAATCATCTTTTAAAATGTCTCTAACTGTTTCGCCGAAATAATTCCCTAAAACGGTTTCGCCCAAATAATTCCTAATCGTAACTTCAGCGTATTCCTTTTGTTTTTTTTGGCATCTCTGTGCTTTCAGATTTCAAATTTCTAGGAAACCCTTTCCTACGTTAATCTCTTCATCTCATAAATGTTCCTAGCTACACTATTAAGGTTTCGTTAGAATATCAATTTATCTCTCCGACTTAAAGCTCAGTGAAGCCGTATTTAAAAATAGAATTTCTATCTCTTTAGACTCCCGCATAATCCCAAGATAACAAGTGATGTCATTTCTAATAACTGACAGTAAAGATCAATGAAGCCCTATTTAAAAATAGAATATTGATTTTTCTCTCTGACCTAAAGAACGTTTATCCCTCAGACCTAAAATTAAAGAAGCCATAATGTTTCTTAATTCGCATTTCGTGAACCAATAATTCCCCCGCAGATTATGTAAATCAATTTCTCAGGTTAGGTTAGCCTAAAGATCAAAGAAACCATAATGTTTCTTAATTCCCCCTTCGTGAATCAATAATTTCCCCGCCGATTATGTAAATCAAGTTCTCAGGTTAGGTTAGCCTAAAGATCAAAGAAGCCATGTTTGTTTCTTAATCCCCCTTTCGTGAACCAATAATTCCCCCACCGATTATGTAAATCACTCCATTGTCATTACACCTGGACATAAATTGCTGTTGACATCCATAAATGTGAGAGAAAGTTCCTGTTTTTTCATTCTCACTGACAAAAACCATAAAACAGACATAAATTGCTGTTGACATCCATAAATGTGAGAAAGTTCCTGTTTTTTCATTCTCACTGACAAAAACCATAAAACAGACATAAATTGCTGTTGACATCCATAAATGTGAGAAAGTTCCTGTTTTTCCATTCTCACTGACAACGAACCATAAAACAGACATAAATTGCTGTTGACATCCATAAATGTGAGAAAGTTCCTGTTTTTTCATTCTCACTGACAACGAACAGACATAAAACAGACATAAATTGCTGTTGACATCCATAAATGTGAGAAAGTTCCTGTTTTTTCATTCTCACTGACAACGAACCATAAAACAGACATGAATTGCTGTTGACATCCATGAAAAAAACATCAAATAAATTGACCAACACACATAACCATCCAAGAAAACAACCATCAAAGTGAGAAAATTCATGTTTTTTTAAGTGAGAAAATTCCTGTTTTTCCATTCTCACTGACAACGAACAGACATAAAAACATGCATAAATTATGTAAAAAAGTTTTAGGTAGCAGCAGGGGTGACTCGTGGGAGTAGCACCCCCCCTTTCTACTGTTGCCATGTTCACGCTAGGAAGCTTGAGTAATTGCTTCCCGTGGACCGAGTCTGGTACCGACATGAATAGTACATGGCACCAGATAACCACTTGCGATCAAGTATCCATCCGCCAGACGTACATCAGAAAGTTTCTCCGATTGAATTATCTTCTTTTTTTTCTTCTTTTTATAACTTAATTTCAATAGCATAGAGTCAAATTTTAAGTCAGAATCAAGTAAATTTCAATGTACAGAACGCCTTATTTCGAATAAGAAGGCAAACAAATATCTTTAACATTGATCTTACCTTCGTCTGACGCCTCAACCCCAGCCCCGCAAAAATGCGAAAAAAGAATTTAAAAGAAATACAAATGCTAAATAAATCTCACGGGTATATCATATATTCTACCTATATTTTGGAAAAATATAGGCTGTTCCTTTCCCTTTGGCTGCTCACTTCTACATGCGAGGAGAATTTTCTGAAAAGTGATTGTTTGTGAGGAGATTTGTCCCCAGAGGAGGGGGGTCTAGTAGGAGTTGTCCGTGGGGAAGAATTTTCCGGGGCAATTTTTCGTGGGGAATTAATTTTCCAGAAGGGAGAGGATTTTGGATGGGATTTTAATGGGAAATATTCTGGAGGCAATTTTCCAGGTGGAATCTACCAGGAAAAAGGATTAGCCGAAGTTTATTCACTATTAGAAATTAATTTACCTGCTAAAGACGTTGTAAATTCCACGAAAAGATCACTACCAGTACCAACAATAGAGAACGGAAACCTTCCAGCTCCACAAAATTCACCAATTAACTGTGATTCATTTGTAGGGCCATCGTAAACTCGGATTCTATCATGAGGACAAGAACCGGAGGAAACAGGACGAATTGGGCAAGAAATCAAGTTCTCGCAGCGCTGCCCATCAACGTTGAATTCTTCATTTTCTGTGAACATCTAGAAAAAATAGTCTTAGTGGACTCGGAATAAAAGGGGGTGTCCAAAGAATTCAAGCTAGATTCAAGTTTTCCAAGAAGTGACAACTTATATGAGCCAACCGAAATCTTCCCAAATTTTCGTACATGCAGTCTATAAGCAACACAAACGTCTCACTACCATAGCAAAGTGGTGGCTCTGTGACGCTCACCACAAAAAAGTGGTACATCTTTGGTTTTTAAGATTCACCAAACCCCCCCCCCCCCAGAAAAAAAATTCTATTCTCCGGAATATTCCTCGAAAGTAACTTTAACAAGAATTAACCATTGTATTTCGTCTTAACATTCGTGTATTAATGAACCTTCATTTATAAAGATATTAATTTAGAAAACTTTTTCCGCAAAGTAAGTTTTTCAAAGAAAAGTAAAGAGCACCATTAAACCAAAAATGAGCACAAGTATAGTCAAATAATTTTCCAAGCGTAAAACTATCACAAATGACTATCAATAAATAAATGAAACCCAAGACGAACAGAAATTAAAATAAATAACCAAGTCAAACTCAAAACGAGCAAAAAGTAAAATGAGAAGGACTGTCAACCCCCATGCCTTCTTAAGACCAGAATATAATTTGTACTTTACTGAAAAAAAAATGACCGTGGATTGTCGGTTTAATATACATATACCGATATTTATTCCTTAAAGTTTTAATAGTATATTTTATTTACTAAAGTCAAAAAAGTAAAAAACATTTAAAATAATCGCATGTGTTTCGGGTACTAATAGGTTTGGGGGGGGGGCTGGTTGCCCTTTATTCACTTTTGCCTCTTAGAAAGGACACCGGAACTTCCAATGAAATGAGCCCCATCCAATCCAAATTTTATTTTATGCGGCTACCCGCTCCATAAAAACCTTATATACCCCCGGTTATAACTTGCAACCCATGCCCCTGGGCTCTGGAAGGTTGTGTCCACCATGAAGGCATTGTTATATGCTCTTTGGATTATTGTGAACAAAACGGTTATCTTGTAATTTCAATCGGAAGCGTTTGGGAAAAAGAGGATGTAAGGGAGGGGGAGGTGTTAGTTGCCCTCTATCACTTTTTACTCTTAAAGAGTAACTGGATTATTATATTTCTAATCAAATGAGCCTCTTCTAAATTTCACACAACCATCCCTTCCATAAGAACCTTTTATGCTCCTGATGAATAACTTGCAACCCTTGCCTCCACACTTTATGGGGGTGGGGGGTGTCAACCCCGAAGGCCTTGTCTTTTGATCTTAAGACTATTTTTTGAACAAATGACTATCTCAAAATTTCTATCGGATACATGGGGAAAAAGGATAAGACGGAGGGGGGCTAGTTGCCTTCCGATGACTTTGACTCTTAAAATGACATTAGAATTTTTATTTGCAATCCAATAAGGCCCTCCGAAGTTTATGTGACCACCCTTTTTATAAAACACCTTATATGCCTTCAGGCAATAACATACAACCCTGACCCTGAGGGTTGTGGGGATTGTCATCCTCAAATACATAATTACCGGAACTTTCAACTACGCTGAACAAAATGGCTATCCCAAAATTTTAATTGGATGTATTTAGGGAATCATGAGCGTGGGGGCTGGTTGTCCTCCAATCACTTCGACTATTAAAAAGGGACTAGAACTTGTAATATCCAATCGAATGAGCCCCATTTGAATTTTCTACAGCAATACCTTTTATACAAAGTACCCTGGTCTAAAAAAAAAAACAAATAAATAAATAATTCATTGTGTTCACATCGCTCTTTACTTAGGCAGTGGTATTGCACTGCCCATGATTGTAGAGAACCTAGTTTTCTTTCTGTGCAATTTGGGGAAATTCCGAGCTATTGTGAGATATAGGAAGCACTGATATGGAGCCAGCGTACAAAGAAACCAAATTCAGTGAACGGCAATGAAGCACTAGTAGTAATGGCGTTCCGATGCTGGGTATTCGGCCAATTAATTTCAGAAAGTTGTTGTAGAAAACCAATGCAAAATTTACTCTTAGCTCTTTTTTCATAGTCTGCGTAACTCTAGCTTATTTTCACAGAGATAAGTTTAACAAATGGTCATAGTTACTTGAAAATTGTTAATAGCTCCCATTTGGAATAAAATATCCTTTGCAAGAAAATGTGTAAAATTAGCATAAGTAGTTGCGCTGAGGTCGAATATAGTTTCCTTTTCTGGGTCCTATTAGATGATACCGTAGAATATTTGGGATCTTGCAACTCCAGAATTACGTTTTTTTTTGGTAGTTAGGGTGAGTACAAATAGATAAAATGTTTTTTAAATATTGAACTGATAAAGACAATCCCCCAGAGCCAATGCCTGCACATAGGATGTCAAACCAATGTTGCAGTTGCTGGGTCTTTTTACGGTGACAAGCACCAAGCTTGTCACCTAATCTTGTGTAGACGGAGTTGAAACCTGAACCTCGTATTACCAAGCGGTGCATCAATCCACTATGCTAAAGCAAGGTAAATCCTGAACTGATGACATCTTTTAATCTGGTGTGGATGTTTAATTCATTGCTTTATCTTTGGATGAGGAAAAATCCTTACATAATGCTAATTAGGTTAACATCAAAACTCTGTAAACTTGAGTGTCACTTGGTAATCCGAAATACCCAAAAAATGATTTCACGGTCATGTGCCACAGAACCAGGGCATCTCAAGTCCTTCAGCACTTCAGATATCTACCCACACCGAACTTCCGTTTCAGTTCTTTTGCTTCCGTGTCAAACGAAAGCATTATTAACTTGAAGCACTAACCAGATCAAAACTTTTAACAGAACGCTGTAACAAGTTGTTAGAGATACTAACAATTGAATGCAGCAATCAATTTGTGTACCCATTCTAAACACAATACGTGTTGATTGGAAACCTCAGGTTTCCAAAAAGTTCCCAAGAAGTTAGATTCTAATAAGTCTTACTGGAAACTGTCTTTGAAAGTTTTCTAGGAACCAAAAGCCTTTGAAACTGTGGCCAATTTGTCTTTCCCTAGCTCTGGGATTAAACTTGGTTTTCAATCCATGAAAAGATTACAGAGTTTATTAGGCTTTTTGCTGCATTCAGTAGAGTTTAATTTTTAAGTGAAGAGGCTGACTAATTGAAGCTACAGAATCTTGATGAGTCCCAATTTCTATCTTTGATTGACGAAGTTCCTGTTAAAACATTTGGAAAATTTTATAGCCTACTTATAAGTGGGGAAACTTTGTAAGGTGTTCATTCAAGAGAGAAAAGTTTCTATCACTCCAGAAAAAACCTTTTGTTGTCAAGAAGGCAATCCTAAACTCATTTTCATTGAAGAATTTGCTAAAGGTAGCTTTTATAGGAGTAAAAAACGGATGCAAAAATCCATACTTCAAACAAATGTCAACCAGCTTGAATAAGATTGTTCTAAGTTTCAAAAGCACAACCATGGTGTAGAGGTGAAGCAATCCATTTTAAGAAGCTAACAAGCTGAAGACTGGTTGGACATACTGATGTTTTGACGGGAAAAATATTTCGTTGGGATTAGTTTTCCCCAGAATGCAGCGGTAGCAGCAGAATCTCATTACCAGTGGGGTTCATTTAGGGGATGTATTTTTGTATAACCAATTCAAATAGTACAAAAAACATCTTATTCTAGATTTATCTCCCCTCCCACTTCTTAGTTCTTTTAAGGCATAAAGCACAGACATATTTTTTTTATTTCTTTAAATCCTCTAAAGGCTTGAGAGTTACTACGAATAAATAAATGAAACCTAAAACCAACAGAAGTTAAATCAGGCCAACTTAAAAATAACAGACACCGCTGTGGATGCATAAAGGAAATACAAAATATAATACAATCAAGATCAAGACTATAAAGACAATCAAATACAATCAATATACACTCAAACGACTTTTAGTCCGGCGCTATTGAGCATATCAGCATAGTTACTTTCAAGTGACTCTGAACGTCATGACAGACCTGTCATTGAAAAACACTCTTTAGAGAGGATAACCGGGTACCAGAATAGCATATATTTTAAGTTTCAATTTCCATGAGGTATTGTATTAGTTGTATTGTTCATGTAGTAGAATTATTACTAGAGCAAGCTGGGACAAGAATATATATATATATATATATATATATATATATATATATATATATATATATATATATATATATATATATATATATATATATATATATATATATATATATATATATATATATATATATATATATATATATATATATATATATATATATATATATATATATATATATATATATATATATATATATATATATATATATATATACATATATATATATATATATATATATATATATATATATATATATATATATATATATATATATATATATATATATATATATATATATATATATATATATATATATATGTAATCAGATTAACACCCAACCATTACTGTTGAAAGGTGGAACTGCATCTCCTACAGGATTAGGAGATGCAGGAGATGCAGATATATATATATATATATATATATATACATATATATATATATATATATATATATATATATATATATATATATATATATATATATATATATATATATATATATATATATATATATATATATATATATATATATATATATATATATATATATATATATATATATATATATATATATATATATATATATATATGTAATCAGATTAACACCCAACCATTACTGTTGAAAGGTGGAACTGCATCTCCTACAGGATTATTAATAATGGTTCTCAGAAACCTGGTCTACCTTTTGTAGTTTTGATCTTTTTGAGTTACAGTTTGCCTGCAATCATACCATCATGCTGTAAAGTAGTGGTTTTTCCTTAGCTTCAGCAGTATCGTCGTAGTAGTACTAGTCGTAGTAATAGTATAAGTTGTAGTAGTAGCATGCACATAATACCATTTGCTTAACTCGACATCACCCTTAAAATACCCTGAAAGTTTCAACTTAATACACTTGACCATTCCCGTTATATTAGTGAAATACCCATTTGACAACCTGCCTACACAGAGAGTATTTTGATTTAGTTCAACATCCCCCCAGACATTTCCTGAAACATTTACCTTCATGCCCTTAACCTCAGCAGTAGCAGTCGCGGTAATAGCAGTAATAATAGCCAAAGTAGCAGTAGTTGCAGAAGTAGTAGTAGTAGTAGTAGTAGTAGCAGTATATGCAGAGTGCCTTCTGGTTAGTTCAACATCCCTCTCATCATCCCACCCCCCTGAAATTTCAAATAAATAGCCTAAGCTGTTCCTGAAAAAATTGCTCATACTTTTTTTGTCAACCTGAATGCACATAGTGGGTGTTTTGATTTAGATCAACGCCCCTCTAAAACTTCCCTTATAGTAATGACAGTAGTAATAGCGGCAATACTGGTAACATGCACACGATACCTTTTGGCTAGTTCAGCATACCCCCAATATGTCCTGAAGGTTTCAACTTTATGCTGTAAACCATTCCTAAGAAATTATTTACATACCCTTTTGAAAATATAATACATTTAGTTGATTTAATTTGTTTGGATTTAGTATGCTTGAATTTAATTTATTTTGAAGGTTTTTTTAGATTTAGTTGAAACTCCCATTAAACCTTTTTTTGAAATTTTCCCCTTAATAGCATTAGTCTCCCTAGTTGGAGTATTAGTATTCACAAGTGGCTTTTGGTTAAATCAAAATCGGCCTCAACATACCCAGATAATTTAAATCTAATAATCTAAGCCGTTCCTGATATATTGTTAGTACACCCTACTGGCAATATACATGATTGTAGTGTGTTTTATTTAGTTCAACATCCCCCTAATGATGCCTTGAAAGCTCCACGTTAGTACCCTTAGCTTCCATAGTAGGAATAATCGTTTTAGTAGTTGAAGGAGCATTGGTAGCAGGATGCATATAGCACTTTTTTTTAACATTCTTATCGAAACACACTGAAAACTTCAATTTAGTACCGTAAACAGTTCTTAGGAATTGATGATAAGTCGTTTTGACAACCTGCATGCAAATAATGTGTCAAGATTTAGTTAAAAACTGTCTCAACATCGCTGAAACTTATATCTTAATACTCTTAGCTTTAGTAGCAGTAGTAGAAGTAGCAGAAGCAGTAGCAGTAGCAGTAGCAGAAGTAGTGGTAGTAGTAGTAGTAGTAGTAGCAGTAGTAGTAGAAGTAGTAGTAGTAGGAGTAGTAGTAGTATGGAAATATAGCCTTTTTGGTCAATTGATCATCCCCCTCATCATTCCCTGAAAACTCCAACTTCATACCCTCAGCTTTTCCTGAGTTGCGCCCTTTTGACAATCTCTATTTACATAATGTGTTTTCGTGTAATTCAACAGTCCGTCAACACTCTCCGAAAGCTTCACTTGAATTCCCTTGGTCTTTTCTAACGCCAAAGTTCAAACATGCGTTTTCCCAATATATGGAAAGAATGGACAACTTGCATATCTTACAGCCCTTGCGCCGAGGGTTGCGGGTGGTTGAAATCCCCGGTGACATAGTCATTGGACCTTTCAACTATACCTGAACAAAATGTATATCTCAACATTCTGATTTGAACATGTCTGGGGAATAAAAGGCCGTGGGAGGAGCTCGGTTGCCTTACAAACAATTTTGACTATTAAAAAAGAGCAATAGAGCTTCTAATTTCCAATCGAATGATCTCTTACCGAAGTTTCTACGACAACTCTTTCTATACCAAGTTCCTTGGTATAGTTTTTTTTTTTCATAAAAAAACTTTATGACGTTTACTATTATTTTATTAGGAGGGGTGGGCCCACTATCAGTGGGTCAAGGCTCAGGCCCTGAAGGCCCGTTGCCTCTACACCCCGAAAATTATCCTCCATTTATGGTTGAGCGAGACCAATCATGGGTTATTCGTCCCCACCCTTACGATATTTCTTGCCAGTTTTCGGACTTTTCATTCCCTTACTATGTCCTCCAGCTTAACAATAACATAATGAAATATCTCAAGCCAATGTCTAGTCCTTGCTGGACATTCCTCTATCAGATGCCTTCTTGTTTCGACAGAGACCATTGCGCATTTTTGGCCCAATAGGGAATTCACCCCTCCCTACTCGGGAAAGGTATTTCCCGAAATTTCCGAATCCTTTTATAGCTTCTGTAACCAGTCTCGTCTCGGACTTTTCAGTCGTTGAAAAATGTTTATTAAGGGGAGGGGTGAACTTCGGGAGTAATTCCTCCGTTTCCTTACATCCCACCTTCCTATGTCAATTTTGATATGCTCTCTCATTACTCCAACTCCTCACTGCTGCCTTCGAGCAACTCCGAGAAATTGGGATGAAAGGTTCTAGACCATTATATCTCTGTGATGTCCAACCCTAGTTGCTTCATCTGTTATCTCATTATCATCTATTCAAGAGTGCACTAGGACCCACATCAGGGTAATTTGGTTTCCTTTGGATGCCAAGCTACTCAGGACTTCGTTGCATTCCATTTTTCTATTTCAGTTATGGTCAAAACCCAGAAAAATTGTGTACCTTATTTGCATGATTTACGTCACATTCGACCCTTCCATAGCTGATTAACGCTACGTTGACAAAACCAGATGTAGAGGCAATCTAATAGTCCAGGAAGGGAACGGTTTGACCGGGAACAAATTGCAATAGAAATGATTCTTTCACTACCCGACTCAGAAAAATTCGCTGATTCCAAATATGCAAAGTTTGCTTATCTAGCTGTTTCACAAATATGTTTTTTTTTAAGGTTGAGGTTGATTTTGAGGAGGTGAAATTCGTGTTTCCATATAAAGGCGTACAACAACAGAATTGATGTCTAGAATAGGGTACTAGATCACGGTGAGTATGAAAATCACCTTTATTTGAACGTAAAATTAAAACTTTCATTTATCTTTATAGGTTGAACGATGAATATATAGCAAACTACTAAAAATTATGTTTTTGAGGTTGATGTTGATTTTGAGGATGTTGATTTTGGATGATGGAAGGCTCTGGACTTCAAGACACGTTGGAAATAATATATGCGCCAAATACTGTTCTACAAATAAATTCTTGGAAAGCTTATTCCAGAGCTATACGAGGACACATACTCACTGACTGGGCACTGAACACACTTCTCTTCACTGAACTTTACGGCACTGAAGATGGCGCTGATTCAGCAGACACGGAAAAAATATTCAGTGCCTCCGACGAGCTTATGGAGTTCTTCACTGTTTATCTTGGTGCATTGGAAGGTCACACAGACATGCGAAGTATAGAGGAAAATCTGTCCCTGGCAGAAGTCACCAAGAAATTTTCTTCTCTTAAACAGTCACTTTCGGAAAAGTCGCGTACGGCGAAACTGTGGATACAATATATGGAAATGATAGACATACTGAAGAGGTTCATCCAAGCAGAGCGTACGCGGAACTGGGATCTTCACCTTCAGGCAGTTGAAGCTATGTTGCCGTATTTCGCAGCGTCTAACCACTTCCTATATGCGAAGTCTGCCAGGGTGTACCTGCAAAATATGAAACAGCTGGAAACTACCAATCCCGACGTGTTTGACAATTTTCAGAACGGGAGCCATGTTATCCGTAGATCCGAAAAATTTTGGGCGGGCCTGTCGTCAGATCTGGTCATTGAGCAGGTCCTCATGCGCTCGTTGAAAACTAGCGTTGGTCTTACAAGGGGAAGCGGCATGAGCGAGTTGCAGAGGCTGACTTGGTTACTCTCAGCACCAACTTGTAGTGCAATTAATTCGTCGATGCAAACTTTTGCCAAGGTCCAATACGAGACGAGCAAACAGCACAAAGAAGTTAGAGAGTCGAGGATTGAACGCGACAACCATTACACTAGCAAGCTCCTTTGCTTTCTTGCTGAGAATACCCCTTTCGCAGAAGACCCGAGCTTGCGAAACATTACCTCTGGAGATACGGCTGATGAAAAAGTCAACGTCGACACAGCTAGATCCGTCGGACAAGAAATCATGGATAGCATGACAGGGGAAAACGTCAACACGGACACATTCAAGAAAAAGTCTGTGGCCGTAACGCTTGCTAATAAAGCTGCACCAGTTATTGACGGACAGTCAGTTGCCGTTGATCCAGCATTCATGTTTCAGCGGCTGGTGACAGTTGCTGGAAATAGCGAAGATGATTTGGAGTCATACTTTAAGTATGAATTGTGTTCACCGCCTCCGTCACTTTTTGAAGCAAACGGACTTCCACGAACAGCCGATAAGCCTCCTTTCGCCGATGCGATGTGGCGTCTAGTTGCAGAGCAGCAGCCGAAAACTGAAGACTTCGTCAAAGATTTCAGTGACAAGCATATAGTTCTCGATGGTGGGGCACTGCTTCAGCGAATTCCTTGGGAAAAAAAAACTCAACTTATGATAGTATCTGCCAGAAGTAAGTTGACTACGTTGCACGGAAATACGGAGCGCAAAGGACGTCGGTGGTTTTCGACGGATACGACCAAGCACCTTCAATCAAAGACATCACCCATTTGAGACGGAAAGGGAAACGATCGTGCCCGTAGATTAATTTTAGCAGGAATTTGGTCTGTTCTACAAAGAAAGAAGTGTTCCTAAGCAACTTAAAGAATAAGCAATCAATCATAGCCAGGACCAGTGAGTACCTGACCAAAGCTGGATGTCAGGTATACCAAGCAGAAGGGGATGCTCATCTTCTCATTGTTCTAACCGCAGTTCGATCTGCTTCTCTTATGCCTACTGTCCTGGTTGGAGACGACACAGATCTGCTTATACTCCTCTGTTATCACGCACAGACAGATAGCGAAGCGATCTACTTTTACTCTGAACCTCGAGCTGAAATCTCAAAGAATAGAATTTGGGATATAAATGCAACGAAACTCAAACTTAGATCTCGCATATGCAGCATAATCCTGTATGTTCATGCCTTCCTTGGGTGCGATTCAACTTCTCGTGTCTATGGCATTGGGAAGTCAGCGGGACTACAGCTTCTGATAAAAAACATCGAGTTTTACGAATCCGCTAAAGTTTTTATGGACCCACTATCCACCAAGCGCGACATTTCAGCAGCTGGGGAGAAAGCAATGATGCTTTTGTTTAAGTGTCCAGGCTAAATTTCAACCCTCAATCAGTTGCGTCATCTCAAATTCATCGAGATAGTTACAGCATCTGCTTCGTATGTTGAGTCTGAAGTTCTCCCTCCCACCAGTGATGCTTGCAGCTTCCACTCATTTCGAGTTTATTTGCAAGTTGAATCGTGGAAAACCCTGGGATATAATCTCGACCCTGGCCAGTTCGGTTGGGTAATTCAAAATGGATTATATCGCCCTATTTTTGGTGAAATCCACGCTGCCCCCAACTCTCTCCTTGCAGTTTTTCGCTGTAACTGCAAAACCGACTGCTCAAATATGCGATGCGCTTGCAAAAGAAATGGCATGAAATGCACCTGGGCCTGTGGAGCTTGCAAGGGAACAAGTTGTGTGAACTGTGTTACAACTGAGTTTCTCGGAGTTGATGATCTCGAAGATAACGAAGATCTATGAATATTGATATTTCGTTTTTTTTATCACATTTGTATATTATATAACTGAAAAAGTTGAGAATGCTTTAATCATTAATTAAACCATCAAAATGGGTGATAGTTGTCATTCTACCTTTTTAGACCGGTTTCTTTCATATTCAGCGTGGTTTAACACTAAATGAGAAAATTCACCCTTCTCCCGCATACTTCCCCTTTAAATATTGATAACCGTTGTTTATCCTTGCAGTTAGATATCATTTTCAGATTCAGCGTACTTTATTACCCCTAAATGCATATTGTTTTTCGTGGTTCTACGCATTTCTGCAAAAAGACATATTTCTCCTCCTCGTTATTTACCTCAACCCCAAAAAAAACGTATTTGTGAAACAGCTAGATGAGCAAACTTTGCATATTCGGAATCAGCACATTTTTCTGAGTCGGGTAGTCAAAGAATCATTTCTATTGCAATTTGTTCCGGGTTAGGCCCTTTTTTTCACACACTTCCTGGACTATAACTGCCTATATGCAATTAGTTCACGCATCCAAAGCGTGAAATCAGCGGCCTTTCATTGTTTTCTCCTGAAAATTGTTTGTGCCTTTGAGTGATTAATTTTAAAAAAACAAAGTTTTTCCGAGGGAAGTAAAGAGCGGAGTTGAAACTTAAAACGGACAAAAAGTATTACTTTACAGCCTATTTAATATATATATATTAATATAACTAGTACAAATAAACGCACTAATTATGTTTCCCTATGCTTTTATGATTATACAAAACTAGCGCTTTACTGAAAACACAAAAGTCAAGTATAAAAAACAGGATTATTGATTTAAGAGTCAAAAGTGAGTGTGTAGCCTGACAACAGTAAACGAATCTATAAAGCGTTTCATAGTCTTACACCATTTGTGACATTAGTAACTTTCAGTATACAATTAAAACTACCTTAAAAAAATAAGCGTAAAACTAAATATTTTTTAACAGCCGCGAAGCAAATGAACAGCATACAAAAATATTGTATTGATTTATCAAGCAGTATTTCGCTCTCACCAGCTATAATACCAATAGTGTGCAGGTGCGAATCCAGGATGTTTTTAGGGGGGGCACAAAATCGGTTAATCGGATAAACTTGCGTTAGGACCAAATTTATTTAACGCAAACTTGCGCTAATTAAGTAAATTACGCTACTTTAGACTATGTTAGGGGGGGCGTACTCCTGAATCTGCCACTGATAGTGGGTAATATAAAGTCTTAATTGTAAGAAATATGCTTTAGTATCACTTGAAATGAAGATCAAATGAGACATAATATGAACTCTGGAAATCCGATTATCTTTCTCTATACAAGAGTGAATTTCAAACTATGATACAAATTCTAAAGCTAGTCTATAGTCCTGATACTATCAAAATGACCTTACTTCGAACTTGTGTACAAACTAATCATGAAATGTCCTTTTAAGAACCAAAACGAGAGCCAGTCATTGAACTGAGCCATTGTGCAGAAGTGATACCAAATTAAACGTAAAAAAATAAAGACAATCCTAAAATGGATTGTTGCTTTATCTTAAAAGAGATTGACCCTAAAAGGGATTGATAATATTTTATTCTGTAAGAAGTGTCCTTAATTGGTTTGCTTTTACTGTACCAAAACTCCATTATTATTTTATGTTTTCCATAAAGCGCTAGTTTTGTATAATCATAAAAGCATAGGGAAACATAATTAGTGCGTTTATTTTTATTAGTTATATTAATATATATTAAATAGGCTGTGAAGTAATAATTTTTGTCCGTTTTTAAGTTTCAACTTCGCTCTTTGCTTCCCTCGGAAAAACTTTGTTTTTTAAATAATCTGTGTTCGTTTTTTATTAAAATATAATGCAGAAACAACTCTGCCATTATCTTTTTTATTTATACGGAATAATGTATGTTCGTCTTTAGTTTTAATGCCACTTCTTAGTTTCAGTTGAAAACTTATTTTAATATAATTCCTAATGATCACCGATCTAGGGGAGATAAGACAGCTCTAAAAAATACTGTTAACTGCCTTGACAGTTAAGAAAAACTTTCAGTCTATAACATAAAGTTCATTATCCATACTTCACAAAACAATACATGTTTTTCAGGAACGTTTGTTTTTCGATGAAAAAAAAGCTGTTTTTATTCGGCCGATTTCGCCTGAAAAAGCCATAATGAAGACAGGGCTTTATAAGTCACTACTGACGAGCAGAAACTAGAAGGGTACTGTAACAAAAGAAAGCTGTTAAGAGCTCATTTAAAAGCTTATATATTTATTATACTTAATCGCTTTTCATAAATTTGACTTGATAGCACATTCTCACAAAGTGCACTTTCGGTTGTTTCCAAACTTTTTTAAATGAAACAAGTGCCTTTTCCAATGAGAAGCCCAAAAAAAGGTGATTTCAAAACCTAGGCAAGAGCAAAAACTAAGGGGGCAAGGACGTTCCTTCCAATCAATTACCGCCGTTAGAGCTAGTACACAGCCTTCATCACAGAGTGAAGTTTGAAGGTTCAATTCAAAACTGTTGATCAATCAAGCTTAATTTTTGGTAGATTGTTAGTTGAAAAGTTTTTAGTTTTAGTTAATTTGTTTTCACAGCAATCTTTTACTTTTAATATGACTAGTTGATTTATTTCTTGAATGAAATTTCTGTATTGTGAATCCAAGAGGTGAATTCGTAATCAGTAGAATAATCATTATTCCATTTTGTGTCATACACTATTTTTACTGGGGTGTTACCTAAATCATCAATATACATTTCGTCTTTGCTATTATTAGGTTCATTGACTATATGATCAAAAGTAGTAATATAACGTTTGTTGGCACTTTGTTTTTCATATGGTTTATGATATTAGTAGAAAAGTATGCTGCGTTCTTTGATCTTCCGTTGAATACTAATACCCGCAAGCTGACGATGGGGTGTAACACTGGATAACACGTTACCGCAAGCACCAGCAAGAAGATACCATCTTCATCAACTATTATTTTTATGTTCGCATTCTCTTTGAGTGCAATCATCTCCGGAGATCTCAATCTCGCATATCCACCATCATAAGAGTTGAATTTTTTTGGTACTCCAAATAAATTTACTTCCTTACTGTCATGACAATGCACGCATACATTTCCAATAGTGCTACCACTTGTACTTGTTTCATAGTTAAAATAATTCTCCCTGTCAGCATTCAATGCTACAATAACACTTTCATGATAACACACTTTTTTAAAATGCTCCATCTTCGCTTTTTTATAGATACAACTTATATGTTTATCCTTCCCCTGTACAATGACTAATGACCTGTAAACATGCAATAAATTAGCTAGTGTCAATAACCTGCCATAGAGTACCACTGGAAAAGCCGCGTCGTGTCTACGAGCAAGCATAGAGTACGGTTGGTACAACCGCAATCATATTTCATGTCATTTTAAGATTCATAAAAAAAATTCCAAGTCCAAAAAAATCAGTATTTTGAAAAAGAAGGGCATAAGAATGTACCCTTACTTACCTACAATTTTCTCATAATTTCCTGGATGAAATTTCCGTTTTATGTGTCCAAAGGCGAATTCAAGAAGGAGTTTATTACTTACTTACAATTTTTGTCATAATTTCTTGAATGAATAGAACTATTCTAAAGAATAAAGAAGGGTTAAGCTTAAAAATATTTATTGCTTAAACATATTAATAAAGCTTTCTTGAAAAAAAAAACACATATTTACATAAAAATAATACTTAAAGTTCACTGTTAAACATCCACAAATAAGGATCCCATGAAAAAGAATACTTTTTACCGTGTCTTATGCACATATCACGATCAGGTATGTCCCTAGGTAACCACTGCGCGAAGAACCTAACCTACTCTTCAGGACGGTGACAAGCCCCTTCAAATTAGGACTCTTAAATTCTTCTTAATTGAAAAGTGGAATCCTAGGGTCACAGTTTTGAATTAAAACTTTATCTGTAGGTACGTTACCCTTTACGTATAGTGCTTCAACCCCTAAAAAGATGCAAATTTCACTGACTTCTTCCTGAACATTTCTCAGTTCTTGACCACTTTTATTATGTGGTGTAATCACTCCATCGTAGAATCCCAGTCTGTTTATACGGCGTAATGTTGTGCTCCATAAACTTTTGTCATACTCAAACATATTATAGTTCACTATCCAATGATAGAAGTCAATTTCTTCGAGTTCCATAGACAATAATAAAACTGCACATTCAAATATAAGACCACAAGATGATTTTTTTCAAACCAGTAAATTCTGTGTCATATAGTCCTATCATTTTGGAAGCTATTAATGTTATATTTGAGCAGAGAAGTACTTCATCAAACTTTTATATCTTTTTCATTTGAATTAGACTTTAATCTCTAATCAGTTTCTTGATCACTCCAGAAATGCCTCGTTCCGTGGAAATTATTAATCAGAAATCAAAATATGAGGAAAATAGCCCCCACATAATTCCGCAGGAACATCTCCACATGAAAAATTGGCAGAAACCGTAATGCTTCCGGGTCGGCTATGATGTTTTCAATAATTTAGTATTTGTTGTTAAAATATTCATAGTATTCAATGTTACTACTATTACTATTAACAACTCATCGCAGCACCAAACTGCCTGAGACCATTGACAAATTTGGGCTATATATTTGCACATTAGAGGGGGGAGGGGTAAAGAATAACAAGCCTGCATGCAAAATGTGTTAGGTGCAATTATTCTGCATATTATAAAGTAAGAATTGTTTGTTTTTTTTTTACTTCAAAATGCCCAAATACTTTACCCCCCCCCCCGCTTGTGTGTGCAAATATATAACCCAAATTATATATTTCCCATCTACTCTGTCACTTGCCTTTGTTTTGTCTCGTGCTAAACTGAAAGAAGCTAACGAAGACACCGGTTTGTTCTCGAGTTTTGCATAGCGTAAACTTGAGTGAGTGGTGCATTATTCACAGGTACCAAAATTCCTTCCCCTACCGAAAAAAAAGAAAAAAAAACTCAAATAAAATTCTAAAATTTTACAGCACTAAAAATTAAAACGAATGAAATTATTCCGTATATGAAAGGGGTTGTTTTTTTCCTCACTACTTTTTAAAACAATGAAAACTTTAGCATAGAGAGCGAGGAGTCGAGGAAGGGACAGCCCCTTTTATATACGGAATAATTTCTGTTCGTTTGAAGTTTTGATGCTGCTCCCTACTTTCAGTTATATTTTTTTTTTAATTTAATTTCTAATCGTTCTCCAGTAATGCCGGGAAATCTGGCTCTCCTCCAAGAAAAATTCCTTCCTCCACGAAAAAATTCCACCGTGGAAAGCTCTTTTCACGTAAAATACCCCCCTCCCTCCAGGCAAATTCCCCCAAGACAATTCCCTTCTAGCTGAAAATTCCACCCAGAAACTTTCTTGCGGACGATCTCAGATGATAAATCATTCTTCCGCACTTTCATTAGAAAAATACTTTAATTTCTGATTGTTTTTAAAATCCTGCCGGTTCCCTCCGTGATAAGTTTCCCAACTAAAAGCCAGAAAAGGCTATTTTCGAGCAAAGGTTTTTTTGGGAGGGGGGGGAGGGCTGTGGTAAAAAAAGAAACTTTTAAAACGCATCAAAAATGCGAAATTGATATCTACTTTTCTATGATTTCTGGGTATATTTCTGGTCTACGCTGTTATTCGTAAGTAAAGAATAACATTAAACCCCAAAATAAGCAAATTTATTCAGCACAGGAGAAGGATTGTGCCTTCCTTATTCACATCTCCACCTCAAGGTCAAAGAAACTTCGGACTGTGCTCATTAGATCAGAAATTGAGAGTTCTAGTCCTTTCGTTAATAAAATAAAAGTAGTTAAAATCTAACCTGCATTAGGCTGGCCTCTTATTACCTGGATGGGGTTGGAGTAGCATAAATACATTTATTTTGTTTTTTTTTTTGTGCGGGAGGGGGAGGGGGATCAATTGTTTTTGGTTTCCTTCAAAAAAAATATTGTTTCTGGTTTTCTTATCTCTTCTTGCACTGTTCCTTATTTTCCATTCTACCAGTTTCGTATAGCTTTTGTTTTTATTCTTTTGTTGTATTAATATAAATGAATAAATAAATTTTAGAGCAAGTTCAGCTAAAATCGAATATGCAAATCAAGCATAAAACAGACAAAAATATTTTACTATTGTAGTATAAATGAAGTCCATAACGATCACAAACTAAATAAACACCCATAGCAAACAAATATACAATATGTGCTTACATAAATGAATAAATAAAGCTTAAAACGAATAAAGCTTTAATTAAATACGTGAATCAAGATTGAAACGAACAAAAATCACTACAAACAAGAGTATGGGTACTGCCTCCTTCCCTAACTGTAAGAGTATAAAACCTACTGCGTCATTGACGCTTTACTGAAAATGAATTATATTACAACTAATTTCTTAAATATCTATTATAACAATGAAAATAAAAAATGAAATTACAGTTAAATTAAATTTTGAAATGATGGGCGTCTCAGCAGCTGATATCATATATCAAATATTTAGTTTAATCTTATTTCTCCCCAAAAACTGTTCACGACAAATTTTAATATCACTTACAAACAAGAATTTAGCTAATGCCTCCTTCCCTAACTATATAAATCTAAGGCCTACTGCGTCATTGGCGCTTCATTGAAAGCGAATTTTATTATAAATGTTCCCTTTTCAAGTTATTACAGCATTGAAATGAAAAATAAAACTTATACTACTCAAATTTTACATATTCAATCTTATTTATTATAAAAGGGAATTTTACTTTTTTGATTTTGTTTATTTAAATAGAATTAAACCTTTAGCCTCCTGATAGTATATTAAACACTAAATGCATATTAAATGTGTCCACAGCTAGTGGCAATTTATTGTTTCTCCTTGTACCATAAAACGTTACATTCAGATGCCTACTCGTAGAGAAATTTTAACCCACTTCGCCACTACAGGTGTGGGTAGTTCTGACAGATAACAAGCTGAACATCAACCCTGGTGTTTAGCCTGTTGGGAAAATGACTTTAGACTATAACTGATTTTGCCGGCTCTTTACATTCTGAAGAGCGTTTAGATATGCTTGATTGTCAGGTTAGATACATATATGTTTTCTGTACTTCCCTTTTCCAACAGTTTCCTAGCTGCCCGTGCATTTACGAACATTTCAGCCAAAAAACCTGTAATAAATTCTCCCAGGTGAAAACTGATCACCTTCTTGTCCACATCAGGAGTATTCTTATGTACTAGTATTCCTATCCCCGATTTCCATCAAACTGCGAACCATCAGCATAGCAGATTAGCGAGTTACTTCGATGAAGCATCTCTATCTCTTGCTCCACTTCTTTTCTGTCTTTCATGTCAATTTAGAATTGCCTCTCCGGCTTTATCGTTGTAATAGTATTATCCTTGGACATCTGCAGGTCCTCGCACTGAAGCAATGAGCTACAGGTGCCAACATGGACATGACTTTTCGCATTTCGTATCTGCTGTCTTTGGGTCTATTGACCATTTATCTGTAGTCTGACAGCACCTTTTAATGCTTATTCCTCTAGAAAATTTTCAACGGGTTGAAGTTCCAAGATAAGCTCCATGGATACCGTAGCGGTTCCACTATATTTTGATGGAATCATTAGGCATGCTTAAATTCGTTTTGAATTGACCCAAGCCACTACTCCATAAGACAGTATCGGTTTTACTACAACTACTACTACTAACAACTCACCGCAGCACCAAGCCGCCTGAGGCCAACACAGCTACGCACGCTCCTCCTCCACCCCAATCTATTCAAAGCCTCCATTTTTACACCCGCCCATGAAGTTCCCATTTCCTTTAAATCTTTCTTTATGACGTCCTCCCACCCAGACGGGGACGACCTGCTTTCCGTTTAGCCCTAGATGGTTAGCCGAAAAGAACAATCTTCGGCAATCTGTCATCCTTCATCTGCACAACGTGCCCTAACCACCTCAACCTTTCTTTCATTATAGCCCTAGAGAGCGGTATTGAACCACATTTTTCTTATAGTATATTGTTTGAAATACGGTCAGTCAGCCGGGTACCCAGAACAATCCTTAAGCAATTTCTCTGGAAAACATCTAGCAAATCTACATCCGCTTTTCGGAGCGTCCATGCTTCAGAGCCATATTGACCACTGTCATCATTGTAGCTTCGAATATTCTAATCTTGGTTTGCAGACTTATTTCACTATTCTTCCAGACTTTTTTTAACTGTGAAAAAAACACCCTGAGCCCTGGCTATTCTATATTTAACATCTTCACTGCTCCCACTATCTTTACTAATAATACTACCAAGGTAAGTGAAGCTGCCCACCTGATCCATCTTTTCATTACCCTACGTCACCTTTTCATCTTCCCTTATTCCTAGCCTTAGTGACTTAGTCATCCTAACATTAATTTTCAAACCAACTCTAGCACCCTGAACTCGCAAGACCTCTAAAACTTCATTCATTTTGCTCACACTTTCATCTAGGATGCTTAAATCATCAGCATAATCCAAGTCCAGGAGACTTTTTCCTCCCCATTTGATTCCATGGCCTTCCATTGCCTTTCCTGTGCTCCTTAAAACAAAGTCCATCAAAATAATCCATACAAAGGGGGATAGAACACAACCCTGCCAAACTCCTGATTTAATACAAAACCAGCTGCTAACCTCATTTCCTACCTTAACCGTAGCAGTGTTATTCTCGTACATAGCACTAATCACTTTAATGTATTTGTCTGGTATACCATACAAGGATAAAACCTTTACTAAAGCTCTTCTATCAACAGAATCGAACGCTTGCTCATAATCTATAAAACTGAGGACCAAAGGTGTCTGAAAACTCAGGCACTTCTCAATTATTAGCCTAAGAGTGAAAATTTGGTCGACACATCCTCTACCTTTTCTAAAACCACACTCCCCTTCTCTTAAAACTTTGTCTACGGCATCTCTCAGTCTAAAAAGTATCATATTACTAAGTAATTTACTACCTACTGAGACCAGACTAATGCCTCGATAATTACCACACTCACTTTTATCACCTTTCTTAAAGTGGCTTAATTAAGGTTTTCCTAAAATCGTTAGGTACTTCCCCTTTTCAAAAATCATATTCATAATCTTCGGTAACTTATTTCTAATCTCAGAGTCACCATATTTAAGAAACTCATTTACCACCCTATCAGCACCTGGAGCCTTATTATTCTTTAATCCTTTTAGTACTGTTGCTAATTCCTCCTCACAAAACAGATCTTCCTTCACATGCAAGGTATCACAAAACTTTTTCATTTTTCTCTATATTTTTTCCTGCAACTTTATCTCGGTTAAGCAAATTCTCAAAATGTTCGGCCCATCTCTCTTTAGTTTTTTCCTTATCGATAATTGCGACCCCCATTCCTATCTTTAACTGGGCCAAGTCAGGATTTGACTACTCCCTCTCAATTTGTTAACGTGCCAGTACAATATTTTACTATCGTCTTATATGAAATATGATCTTATTGGGAGTCAAGCCCAGTTCTTTCCCGCCATTCGTTAACATTGAATTAGGGAAGCTGTGGCATTCCGTGACTTTTCAGGCCAATGAGCTTTCCAGCTAAGCTGGTGATCGATTATGATCCCTAGGTATTTCACCTGTTTTTCAGGGATAATGGGTGATCATAAATTTTTAGAGCAAAGGGAGCCTGCCATTTCCTATTTTTTTGTGAATACTACTACGTTACTCTTTTCAGGTGCTAAGCATAGTTTATGATTCTGTGACCATATTTGGATTTTGTCCATCATGTGCTGCCCAGTTCAAACAGTGTCCTCGAATATTTTCCTCTCACTAAACAAACCCAATCCGGTATATCCAGATTGCTGTTTTAACAAATTCAGCAGGCTATTCATGAGCAGGTTCCACACATACGGGGAGATTACCCCCCCCCCCCCGGAAGGCATCCTTTCTGAACGGTCTACGATATTTTTTTCCCTTTAGCTTAACAAATATTTGTCAATTCCTGCGCATATGGGAATTCTATTTCAGAATAGGTCTTTCTAATCTTTCTTCCTCCACGGCCATTTCTATGGGTTCAAAAGTAGCATTATCAAATACTCCTTCTATGTCAAGGAATATGCCTAAGGTGTATCCTTTACATTCTAAGGCTTGCTCTACCCGCCACACGAATTGGTGAAACGTAGTGTCTGTAGAGCCTCCTATCTTAAGTCCCATTTGCTCTTCGGATATCTTGTTCTTGGTCTCCGTATTGCTTATCAGAAACCAATTAATGAATCGTTCCATCATTTTCAATTGAAAGGAGGTTAAAGTAATCATTCTGTAAGGATGGGGTTTTAATAGTCCTCTTCCCTGGTTTAGGTACGAAAACGTCCTTGGCCTTGATTCATGTACCAGGGACATGGGAGGATGGGAAAGAGCATTTTTTCATCCTTTCTGGAGCATTGTAGGGTATATCCTATCAGCTCCAGGGGCTTTGTGAGACTGAAAATTATCCAAGGATTTTTTTACCCAGTCCTCCCTTACAATTTGGAATACCAGCTCCTCCCCCATTTTTGGGTTTATAAAATAATCTGGCATGGGGCTATTTTCTTCAGGATCTTTTACATGCATTTCGAGCATGCGGATCAGGGTTTCTTCTGGGTCCGCTAAAAGAGTCTACTTTCGCCACATTCCCCAAGTGTGCCCTGTGACCTTTATTTATAATGTTTAGTAGCCTTTTATAGCTTTATTTGGCTTTTTTCACAGAAAGCCCACTATGAAGTTGTCCTCGCTGTCCTTTTCTCCTATTTCAGGAGTTTTAATACTTCCAAGTAAGCGTACCGGGCTTCGGAATTATTAGTTCGGATAGCAGTTCTTAGCAGTCTTCGGGTCAGTTGTCTTCTTTGAATTAATTCCAATGTCCACCAATTATTGGCTTGGCTCCCCTCTTCGACAAATTTTGCAGGGGTTGCTCGTTTATAAACGCAGTGTTCATGCTTTCTGTGAGTCTTTCTGCCTCCTGGTCTGGATACTCTTCGGTTATTCTAGGGTTGGGAGGCAGGTTGACAAAACTTGTTGACTTTTTTGGCTAAGACTTGGCTATATGTGTGCCAATTTGTTTTCCTTTTATCCCTAAGAAATTTCCTTTTTCTTAGGGATATCCATTTTGAATCTTATTATCCGACGGTCAGTGAATGACGTAATCATCGCTCACGTGCCAATCCTTTACCAGTCTCTCGTGTTGTGAAGAGATTATTGTAAGATCCAAGACCTCTCTTCTCCTCTTGTTATGCAAGTAGGGGTCGATTCCAGATTGCACCAAGCAAGGCCTTCCCCTGCCATGTAATCCAGAAGCTCAAGTCCCCTTCCATTTGTATCGGTGCTCCCCCATAATGTCTGATGCACATTTGCATCATTTGGCAGAATTAGGAGGATCTTATCAACTTTACTGTGTTCCACCAGATCCATTACTGTCTTTCGTGGTGGTTTCTTATTATGTGGCAGGTAGACTGACCTAAATACCACACGTTTATGGCCAATAAGATTTTTCACCATAACAGCTACTACATCCCTAGAACAATATTTTGACATTTTCCAGGTATCCAAATTTTTCGTATGATAAATACACGCTCTAGAACCAGTGCTCACCTCATTGTGTACATGGAGTTCAGCTTCTCTAACCTTCCCAGGATCTTTCCTCCAATGACCTTTGGCTCCTGGCCCATTGCCAAGATTGTCAGCATTTTTCCAGATCCTTCCCAAGATTATAGGAAGACGCTTGGCAGTCGTGTCAATTGGTTTTCCAGTACTCTAGCCCCCGCAGATCCTATGCTGGTATCATTTTAATTTAGCTGGAACTAGAAGATACCGCTCCGTCCTTTGCTTGGGTCGAGTTTAAGAGCTTCTTGTTAAGAAACTTGAGGACAGTGTGTCCCCTCATTCAAAAGGGGAGTTGGAAGTTTCGCTTCTCCGGTTCTGGGACCAAATCCGCGTCAATTGCCATGTGGAGGTAGGTCTTTCCCTCCTTGACGGGGATCTTGGTCACTTCAAGTTTCTCTTTAGTGAGGAACGATTGCAGGCCACCAAACAGCCCCATCAGCTTCTCCGATGACCCGACATTCGGTTCCTCAATAGAAAAATTTCTTCTTGGATGTTTATTTTCTGGGACAAGGGCAACATAAGCCTGCTCCAATCCGTTCACAAACTCATTAGTCCATGATGCCTTACTCTCATCCTGGCATCTCACTTTTATAATGCCTTCCGCTCGTCTCGTGGAGGCAACATCAGGACCGAAGTCTAAATTGCCTTGCATGATTTTGGCCTCAATGGCTTACATTAATAGGACGACAACCTTTTTTTTAAAGGGGTTGCCAGTCACTCTTGCATACCCTTATGGATATCAATTTGGCAACTTCAGCAAAGCCTCTCTTTTCTCTCAGTCCCCCAGGAACCTCTTTCCTTCTCCTCTCTACCTTGGAATGTCGTTTTTTACCTGAGTAACTTCCTGGGTCATCTTTTGAGACAGGTTGACCCGGTCTCTCTTCCTACCTTTCGTTTGAGGTGGGTCGCTGGCCGGGGGCATATGTCCGCACTCCAATCCGGGCCCCCTTCCCCTTATAGCGTTCTGGCTTAGAGAAATGTCTCCAGCAGACCACCCGTCCCAAGCCCTCTGGCCTCCCTTATCTCCCTCCGGTTGGATTCCTTTTCACGCCGGGGCTTTTCCCAGCGCTCATCGTTCTGATTTTTAATCGGGTTTGCGCCCAATTAAGGCTTGCTCCGTTCTTGGTGATAGTGGCAACTTGTGCTGTCCGCGTGTGTCTCAGCCTCAGGATTCTTTGAGCTTTGCGCCATTTCTGGCCCCGGGATCTGGAAGCCCTTCATTGTCGAAAAGGATTCACAGTCACTTTTCATAAACTTTTCCTCGTCCACGCTCATGGCTTCGGCGGATGGGGATTTCTTTATCAGTGATTTATCCTAAAATTCCTTATTTTCCATCACATAATTTACCATAATTTACCATCACATAAATACCTTTCGGTTGAGGTGGTTCACTGGCCAGGGGCATATGTCCGCACTCCGCTCCAGGCCCTTCCCCTTATGGCATCCTGGTTTGGGAAAATTTCTCCGGCAGACCATCCGTCCGTCCCAAGCCCTCTAGCCTCCCTTCTCTCCCTCGGGTTGGATTCCTTTTTGTGCCGGGGCTTCTCTCAGCGCTCATCGTTCTGATGTTTTAATCGGTTTGCCCCCAATTCAGGCTTGCTCCGTTCTTGGTGGAAAAGCGGCAACTTGTGTTGTCCGCGTTTGTCCTCAGCCTCAGGATTCTTTGAGCCCTCCGCCATTTGTGGCTCTGGGGTCTGGGAGCCTTTCACTGTTGACAAGGATTCAAAGTCACTTTTCAGAAACTTTTCCTCGTCCAAGCTCATGGCTTCGGCGGATGGAGATTCTTCACCAGTGATTTTAACTTCAAATTCTTTATTTTCCGTCACATAATTTACCATTATTTACAATAATTTACCATCACATATATACCTTTCGGTTGCGGTGGGTTGCTGGCCAGGGGCGTATGTCCATACTCTGCTCCAGGCCCTTCCCCTTATGGCGTCCTGGTTTGGAGAAACGTCTCCGTCAGACCACCCACCCCAAGCCCTCTGGCCTCCCTTCTCTCCCTCCGGTTGGATTCCTTTTTTTGCCGGGGCTTCTCCCAGCGCTCATCGTTCTGATTTTTAATCGGGTTCGCCCCCAATTCAGACTTGCTCCGTTCTTGGTGAAAACGGCAACTTGTGTTGTCCGCGTCTGTCTCAGCCTCAGGATTCTTTGAGCCTTCCACCAATTGTGGCTCAGGAGCCTGGAAGCCCTTCATTGTCGACAAGGATTTACAGTCACTTTTCAGAAACGTTTTCCTTGTCCACGCTCATGGCTACGGCGGATGGGGCTTCTTTATCAGTGATTTTAACTTCGGATTCCTTGCAACAAAGCATTTCCAGATTCAAGTCAGTGCGGGGCCTAGGGGGAGCCCCCCATTCACTCCCTCAGCCATCCCCTCTGGTTTGCCATCCAGTACTTGTATGATGCATGTAATATTATTCACCATCTGACGGTGCAGCCACCAGAGTGGCAAGCACAAGACACGGCCTGCAGCCATGGGTCTCTCTCTAGACGGTGGCCTTGGACACGGAAAAAACCGATGGTCTCCTGTTTAGTCTCCTGTACCCTTTCCCTTAATATTACTCCAGAATTTCATTGCGGTTTAGGCCCCTTTGTGACTTATGGCCACCTCCAACATTCAATCTTTTAATAGTGTTACTCACTTACCGCCTCAATGGCCAACAAAGGGTCGAGGAGCACCCAAACTTGGGGGCTGGCTAAACTTGGCTGTATCAAGCACTCGTGTTATAAGGGCGGGACTGGCCCCAGGGGATGACACCGGTCCCAAGATACACGCGGCCGAGATAGAGGAGGGAGCGTCCGACTTTCGTCTAAAACACGAACTAACCCCCACTTTACTGATATTTCCATCCCCCGCCTCCAGCTCTCTGTCGCCCTTCACCATTTCTGGCTCCAGTCATAGGATTCTCTCTGTTGCACTCCGCCATGTTTGGCCTAGGGCGTAGGATAGTCTCCGTCAACCTTTTCCATCCCTGGTTCCGGGCTTAAGATTTCACCTAGATGTTTCCAGGGCTCCGTCACCAGTCCTAGCCCACGTACACCTCGAGAGCAGGAAGCCCTCCCCCCAGCACCCACTAGAAGCCTGGTACACTCAGGGCACCGCAAGAAGGTGGCAACCACTATCCACTCGATAACGTTTGCTTTAACAATAAACGAGAGTGTGCCAGATGTTTTAATGTGTCTTGATTGTCGTGACTCCGAGCATATTTCCATTTTAATCTACTGATGCTTGCAGTCTTGCTCATTGGGTCTAAGAAATTAATTACTGTTAAAAGATTCACATTTCAAGTTAGTTATCAGTTTGCATTTGTTTGTACAAACAAACATTGTCAGAATTGCACTTTGCGTTATAACACCAGTTGGTATGAAAACAGGACACAAATGCAATAAAGAACACTTTTTCGGTCACAATTGTTATAAGCGAAACGGATACAAACTCTAAGCCAATCTTCATTTTGTCTTTGAAGATAAGAAATCACAGCTGCAAGATTATAAGGGCACCTTGGACCAAATTTACGACAAAATTCAGTCCAATAAAATGTATAATCCTTTGGACTCTATTAATTCTTGGGACGTATAGCATGTCTATTTAAGTGAACCAGATATTAAATAAGACATTTGTTCCCGTACTGGTACACATTTGTGTTTGAAGTGGCTGTAAAAAAAAAAAAAAAAAAAAAAAAAAAAAAAAAAAAAAAAAAAAAAAATGAATTGTTTGAAAAATATAAGAAGTTCTGGGATACTCCTAAGATGTTGAAGGTATGGGTCACAAGGGATCCCTTCGTGCATATCAGAGGGGAGCTTCAAGCCCTTAATTTCTTTTAAGTGCTAACAAAAAGTGCATCCTAAATTCTGAATATACAGTTCTAATGGATTCTAAGCCCAAGGTTTTGACGTCAAATTCATCAGTCTCGTTGTCTGATTTGCTGTAGTGTGAATTACAATGCATAAAGCCTTAGTTAAAGTTTTTAGACATAAGGTCTGGGAAAGTGAGAATAAACCATCCCTGGTAGCATAAATAAATTATTCATCCCTTAATGAATGCATTATCTCAGTTAATCTTTCTTTCCCTTATTAGGACCTACCAGTTCAAGAAAAAAATGAAATTGGTGTATTATTTTTTGTTTCCTTGGCTTTTCACTTGAAATTCACACTTGTTAAAAGGAACAGGAGCTCTGTTTATTCGATTTCATTTTAGTTTGTTCAACAGTTTATGAGATGTCTAAAAGAGATTCAAAATGGGAAAAAGCCAAACATAAATAAAAAAAAATTTCTCTTTGAAAGGAGCAAATAAATTTTTCACACTCCAATACTAAAAAGGGAGATAAGACCAAAGAATACTTTTATTGATTTTTTTTTCCTTCTATAATCCGGTGTTAAGCAGTTCGTGATATTCAACTTTAAGTAAGGAGCGACTCGGCTCAATAGAAACCGAAACTCTAAAAAAAAGGAATTTTAATATCAGTAGATACCAAAAGAATTAGCTTATTGTGCTGATTCCAAATATATAAGATTCATCAAGTTTAATTTTAATCGTCAAAAGTTACGAGCCTGAGAAAACTTGCCTGACTTTTTAAATATGTGGGAAACATCCCCTAAAGTCAAAGGAATCTTAATGAAAATCACACAATCAGATTTAGCGTACCAGAGAACCTACTGTAGAAATTTCAAGCTTCCATATGCAAAAATGTGGAATTTTATTATTTTTTTGTCAGCAGACAGATCACGGATACTTGTTTGTTTTTCCAGGGGTGGTTGTATCGAAGTAACGGCCCTAGAAGATCGGGAGAGGGTGCACATGAACGGAAAATAAAAGTTATGGTGCCCCTTTTTAGTAGCCAAAAAGATTGGAGGGCAACTTTGCCCCTGCCACGCCCATTTATTTTCCAAAATTATCTCATCAAAATTTTGAGGAAGCATTTTGTTCAGTATAGTTGAAAGATCAACTAATTGTTTCTTTATATGTAAAATGACCCCCCACAGTCTGTGGAGAGAGGACTGTAAGTTATAAAATTCGTCCATTGTTTACGTATATTATTTGTTATTGGGAAGTATACAGACGTTTTTCTTTGGTGGGGGGGGGGTATGCTTCTGGTGAATTTCTATAGGGAGAATCTTCCCTGAGTAGGGAAAATTCTGGGGGCTAAATATTCCAGGGGAAATGTTATACTGGCTGGATTTGGCAGAATCACTATACAAAATTCTTTTTAATTGTCTTACATTTTCTTTGCCAAATTTTTCATGTGGAGATGTCTCGGAGGAATTATCCAGAGGTTTGTTTCCACGTACTTTGATTATCAGGAAATAATTTCAACGGAAAGGGGCATTTCTGAAGTGATTGAGAAACCGATTAGAGATTAAATTCTTATTCAAATGAAAAAATGCTTAGGATAAATTTTAAGGCTGTATCGTCCCCGAAACAATTTTACAGAGAGGGGGGTTCTCAGCAAGGATGAAAGTTTCTGGGGGGAATTTGACGGGGGATACCCTTTACGTTGGATGACATTTCCACAGAGGAGTTTGTGAGGGGGGGTATTTCATAGAGGGTGAATCCAAATTTACCGGCATTATTTGAAAAACGAACAGAAATTATTCCATATAAAAAGGGTTGCCCCCTCCTCAATACCTTGCTCTTTACGCTAAAGTTTGACTGTTTGTCCCGATTTTTTAAGGGCGTGTACTGAAAACACGAGGGTCGTTTAATTGGAATAGAATAGGGGCGATTCAAGCTTTTTTAAAAGTGTTAACAGATTTAGGGTAAAGAGCAAGGTATTGAGGAGGGGGAAACCATCATTTACGGAATAAATCTTTCAAAATTAATAAGCAAATTTTGTTTTGATTTTTCATATACGGTGAACAAAATTCGAACCTTTATTAGTTGAAAAATGTTCAGAAATTTTTCTTTGGGGGGGAGGGGGTATGCTTGGGGTGAATTTCTATAGGGAGAATCTCTCCCTGAGTAGGGAAAATTATGGGGGCTAAATATTCCAGGGGAAATTTTATACTGGCTTAGTTTTTGTGGTATTGCCTTGGTCAGACGAGAGCCAAGGAGTAGTTCCAGGTGTAAAAGTTTAAGAGCGTAAAATTTTCAAAACAATCAAACAAAAGCAAACTTTATATTCTTGTTCAAACAGTTCGTGGTAACGAACTGTAAGTAAGGAGCGACTCGGCTCAATAATAACCGAAACTCTAAAAAACGATTTTATACCAATAGATATATTAAAAGAATTGGTTTTTGTGCTGATTTCAAATATATAAATTTCATTAAGTTTAGTCTTACCTATCAAAAGCTACGAGCCTGAGAAAATGTTCCTGATTTTCAAAAAAAAGGGAGAAACATCCCTAAAAGTCAAGTGACCTCAATGAAAATCACACCAACAAATTTAGTGTATCAGAGAACCCTACTGAATAGGTTTCAAGCTCCTATCTGCAAAAATGTGGAATTTTTTATTTTTTGCCCGAAGAAAAATCACGAATAGTGAGACAAGAGCCTTCCATAGCGAAAATAAGATTATAGAAATTGAAAAAAATATAAAATATTTTAAGTGTTTGTGTTTAGTTTTAAAAATAGAGGGTAAAAGGAAACATTATTTAATAATAGAATAGTATACTTAGGATAGTTTTAGTTTGAATAAGTAAGGTAAATGAGTTATTTAGGATAGGTAGGTATTAAGTGGGAATACGAAACGTCATTAAATGGTGTACATTTCATAGGTTTGTATGGACCGCTAGGTAGCGTGCAGAGAGTGTTGAAATATTCTGCAGATTTCGTAAATTTGCCTGGACCGCTAGGTAGCGTGCGGAGAGCGTTGAAATAAAGTATTTAATGTGGTAATTGGTTTAATTTGTTTTTTTTTTTTTTTGTTTTTTTTTTTTGGATGTTTTTTTAGTGATGATGTTGGTGGTTATTTAATAGTATTTAGTTGTTTGCTTTGTTTTTGCGTGTGTGTGCTATTTTACTTACTTAGTTTAAATTACTCGTGCTTAAAGCATTGTGAAAAAGGAGAAAAAAAGATGAATGTACGAGAAATTATAGGAAAAGATGGGAAAACATTGAAATATGTTCGAAAAAATACAGCATTTATGAGTTTCACCGCATTTACAGATGAAGACCTGCTAACTGAACTTGAGATACATAGATGGATGAAACGGAAAGGTTTGTGAAGAGATAATCTGATAGGCATAGATGCGTCAGGTTTGAAGTTCAAGAAAACAATTTTTGTTAAATTTACTAACCGCGAAGAACTTGAGAAGTTTTTGGAGCACAGAAGAAACGGAATGCTCCCATTCGCAACGACGGGTGGAAAAGTAAAGTATATAATTATTGAAAGCTGCGTGGATAGACCTAGGTACGTCAAAATTGAAAGAGTACCCTTTGAGATGGAAGGGTCAACAGTGCAAAAGGCATTGACGGGGTACAGTATGGTGCTACAGTGTAAAAAGGATATCTACCACGGAGGTGAATATATAGAAACGTCAAAAACAAGATTTACAGCGAAAATGAAAATAATCATGAACATTCCATCTTTCGTTTTTGTGGATGGACTACGATTGCGAGTATAATACGATGGACAGATAAGAACGTGCGCCAGATGCAGCCCAAGAAAGACATATGGCGGCGGACTGCTCTGTATCCCCATCAAAACCAGCCACAAATCAAAGAAAAGAACAGGGGATAGTTCAACTGGATGATTATGTGTCATATCCATCCTTGACAAAAGAAGTAAAGCGAAAAGATTCAGAAGTGGATAAAGACTTAAGCAAAGATAAGAAAAATTGAACAAAAAGTAGAGCAAGAATTGCAGAAAATGAGAGAAGAACTAAAAAAGAAACAGAAAACTGAGACAGAAAACAAAGAGGCTACGAAGAAAGAAATGAGGTAAAAACCTAAAAAGAAGACAGCTACCTTAACAGTAAGCGACGAAGATAGTGAAGCAGAAGAAGAGATCACAGATATACGACCTCGTAGCCATTCTACACCAGGAGTCAAAACAAGGGGGATGAAAAGAAATAAAACAGATGGCTTAAGAAAAACGAAGAAAAAGAGAAAGATTCTGGAACGTTGAAACACATCAAAAATATGGAAGCTACGCTGAATAGCATCACACCGGTGCTGATGGTGGACGAGTAGTACGTAGATAAATACATTGGTGAACATGGTATAAGTTGAAATGAATACTTCAACATCATCTAGTGGCTCAGAAAAGAGAACAAGAAAGCAAAAAACTGGTGAAGAAGAGGAGAATGAAATGAGATTAGAATTGGATCCAAAAAAATTACAAGTTTAAATGTAAATGGACTGAAGCAAAGAGACAACAGCTTTTAAGAGACTTTCTGATGACTTTCTGAGCTTTTTTACAAGAAAGTAATACTGATAATTTAAAAAGCGTAGAACCCGAATACAAATACTTAACAAACACTTGTAATGGTGGAGGTAGTGTAGCAGTGGTATATAAACGTCAGTTTGAGCCAAAAAATGTCAGAATCGACGAAGAGGAAGAATTATCTGTTGTGTGATAAATAGAAGAACATATATCAATGTTTATGCCTCATCCGGATCCCAAAATAGGAAAAACAAAGAGAAGTTATTCCGGCAAGATATTGCAGCATTTATCCCCAAAAATACTGATGAATTAATATTACTTGGAGATTTAACTGTGTAACCAGTAAGAAAGATGCCATAGCCCGAGAAGAGAATATTTGCAGAGCATTAGCTGAGCTAATAAATGGGCTGAAACTGGTATATGTCTGGGGGGGGGGAACTTAAGAGGATAAATAGCTTTACAAGAATAAACTGGGTAGGAAAACATGGAGATGGAGCAAGACTTGACAGAGTTTATGCATCAAAAGTAATGTTACAAAGTATGGTGAACATAGAACACAAGATAGTGTCTTTCACGGACCGCAATGCAGTGTTTGTGACAAACAAAAATGAAAAAAATACAAGGAAGAATAAAGAAATCTACATTGAAAATGAATACTGCAGTCTTAAGAAGTGATGAATGTAAGACAAAGATAGGGAAGTAATTGAAATCGATGAAGGAAATACATCCCAAGCTACTACCCAAATACTGGAAACAGACGATGAAGTCCAGAATTACGCAAGAGGTAAAGAAAATTTCACTATAATTATCAAAAACTAGCGATGAGTATCTGAAATTTCTTTATAGAATAGCTTATGAACTAAAAAGAGAGATAAATGAAGGGAGAAATTCAAATAAGGAATATTTCGAGACTCTATTAGAAATAAGAGAAATAGAACAAAAGAAGGAAGAAGCCTATAGGATAAGAGCAAAATGCGAGGACCAGATAAGGAATGAACAACTAACAACAACACTTATTTGCAAGGATAAAAAGCAAGCAGAAGAAACTAATCTTAAAAGAGTTAAAAAGAAAATGGGGGGAAACAACTGGGAAAATGGAAGATATCATGGAAGAAGTGAAATCCTTCTTCAAGAGTGTATTTACAAGAGAGACAGAAGAAGAAAGGAGAGACTGGACGAATTCTTTCCGAAGATTGAATATAATCAAGTGACAGAGGAAGAAAAATAATATACTAACGGCGAAATTAACAAAAGAAGAAATAAAAAAGCTATAATGGAGACGGATAACAATTAAACACCAGGATTTGATGGAATACCTTATGAATTTTATAAGACACATGTCGAAAAAATCGGAGAAAATCTGGCAGATATTTTTAATGAATTAGTAAATAACAATGATATCAAGATACAGTGCTTAGGGATGATGAAATTAATACCGAAAAAAGGTAGCCCTGAAGACCTCAACAACTGGAGGCCAGTTAATATCACAGATTGCAATTACAGAATTATGTCTAAAGTATTAGCAAACCGACTGAAAAAGGTGCTACCATCCATACTAAATGTAAACGAAAGAGGAGGACTAGAGCATCGTAAAATAGCAGATGTATTGGCTAGTATAACAGACGTAATAATACAAGCAGGGAGTCGAAAGGAAAAAAAAGAAAATAAAATACAGGATAACGAGTTATGATATTAAAAAGGCCTTCGATAAAATAAGAAAAAAAAATAATAGTATGGATCATGAATTACTACGGTTTCCACGAGACATTCGTAAAATGGATAAATAGGATAACTGAAAAATAGTACAGATAATTTGTGTGAATAGCGATGTTACGGGAGAATTTGAAGCAGAAACTGGGGTGCGCCAAGTATGCCCACTGAGCCTTTTACTGTTTGAAATATATTTTGACCCGTTACTTAAATATCTAGAAAAGGAAATAAATGGCATTATAATAGAAAATGTGACAATGAAGTTTAACAGTTTTGTAGATGATCTGACAACGTACACAGAAACTGAAGATGATTTCAAAGTGACCGTTCTATGCATAGTTGAATGTTGTGACATCTTCAAGCTACAGCTCAATAGAAATAAGTGTGAAATGCTATCACTGGGAGAGGAAGTAGAAGAGGTGTGTGAGGGGATCCAGAGAAAGGAAAAAATTTAAATATTGGGTATGTTTTTTCAAAGAAGTAAGAGCCGAACGGAAAGTGAAAATTGGATAAATGCAATATCGAAATTCAAAAATGCCCTTAGACAAGGATATGGAAGAGGTCTGACAGTTCACCAGAGAGCCCAGTATGTTAATACTTATGCTTGCCCAGTTTTTTTATTTTATCTGTCCTTTGTTTTACAACCCAAAAAGACACATCTAAAACAAATTGTGAGTGCAATTTACCAGTACATATGGAATGAAAAATTTCCACCTCAATTGAAAACAGACAATTCAAATGAAGTGGTTATCTTAAAATTTAGATCGGGTGTCTTGGGGGGGGGAGACATGTACGAAAAAAGGTAGATAGTTTCCGATGTTTCGACGGTTTCTGCAGTTGAAGTTTTGACGTAGGTTTTGACGAGTTTTAACCAGATACTGACTAAGCCTGACAAGATGAGAGAAAAATATCCGTAAAGAAGAAAAACAAGGATAGTTTCAGCCAAGGAAAATAAACAAAAGTAGTGCAAATATATCGGCTGAGACGACTATTCAGCCGTCCCTTTCCATGTAACGATGAAAGGGGAACTGAATACAAAATCCAAAACTAAATGACTATTCAATCTGTGTTAATTTTATTTAATACTTTTTAAAAGCTAATCGATTACCAGGTCTGGTATCATCTGACATTTTATAAGGTTGCAAAATGTTATAATGTAAAAGATAAAACAATTGAAAAAAATCTTAATTTTATTTTCATTTTGAATACAACGTGCCCGATTTTGGTTAATAAGTTAAAACCGTGAAAATTTTCTTTTCGTTTACCAATTTACCAATTTTTTTTTTTTTTTTTTTTTTCTTTTTTTTAGTTGAGAATTAGAGGATTGCAGCCGCCTATCATCAGGCTTTTTGAGCCTTCCCCGGGCAGTTGTGTGTATATATATTTTATTTTGTAATTATTAGTAAATAAAATAAATTTGTCTAATTTGTCTAATGGGACGTTTTTAATTGGAGTTTGTGCCGTGGCCTTCTACTGCTGTTTTTAACTTTTTTTTATAATTGATTATAGTAAATTTATGGATATTCATTGTAAAATAGAAATGTCTTTGATACAGTCAAGTTCTAGGACTCATCTTGATAAGACCAGAATTAGCAGTAGAAAGGGGGGTACCAGCCCCACCCCTCACCCCTGCTGCCACCTACAATTGAGTGCGCATGTGCCTAACCATATAGACAATGTATTGATCCACAAGAGGGGAACTAAATTTCCGAGAAATTTATTGCGTAATCGAAGGGAAAATTATTGATTCACGAAGGGGAGAATTAAGAAACATTATGGCTTCTTTAATTTTAGGCCTGAGGGATAAACGTTCTTTAGGTCAGAGAGAAAAATTAATATTCTATTTTTAAATAGGGCTTCATCGATCTTTAGTGTCAGGAATTATAAATGACATCACTTGTTATCTTGGAATTATGCGGGAGTCTAAAGAGATAGAAATTCTATTTTTAAATACGGCTTCACGGAGCTTTAAGTCGGAGAGATCAATTGATATTCTAACGAAACCATAATAGTTTAGCTAGGAACATTTATGAGATGAAGAGATTAACGTAGGAAAGGGTTTCCTAGAAATTTGAAATGTGAAAGCACAGAGATGCCAAAAAAACAAAAGGAACACACAGAAATTACTTTTAGGGGATTATTTGGGCGAAACGGTTTTAGACAGCTTATGGAATTATTTCGGCGAAACCGTTAGAGACGTTGATTTAAAAGATGATTTAAAAGATGATTTTAGAAGAGGTTTTGAGTGTGGTCGTTATAATACACAAGTTCCATTGAACAGTGTTGAGAGGTCCGCTACCACAACCCCAAAGAGCCCCGATCGCCCTACCCCGATCCAAAGGGTTCCAATCCCCATACCCCAATCCAGAAGGAACCCCCCGGTCCCCAAAGGTTCCCAGGGCTCCCACCCGGCCCCCAGACCCTCAAAGGCCCACCCCGGGCCCCCCAAAGGCACATCGAGCTCCCAAAAGACCACCGGGGTCCCAAAGGCCTTCACCCGGTCTCCAAATGTCCCCAGGCTCTCAACCGACCCCCAGGACCCCAAAGGCCCTCCACCGGCCCCCAAAGGTCCCCCAGGCTCCCAAAAGGGCCCCACCCTCCCCTCCCTCTCCCTCTCCTCCCCCCTCCTCACCGTCCCCCTCCACCCAACCCCTCCCCTCCCCTCTCTCCTCCTCCTCCCCTCCCCCCCCCCTCCCCTCCTCCCCTCCCCTCCCCCCCTCCCCTCCACCCCCTCCCCATTTTTTTATTATTTTTTGTGCATTGAGACACAGAAGGGACACCCTCCCCAAGGGTCCCCCAAACACCCTCCCCGGGTCCCCCAAAGAGTCCCCTCTCCATTTTTTTAATACTTTTTTATGGCTTTATTATATCTTTTCTGAACAAGTTCCATTCATAATGTCATTCCTAAACCCATTTTCCAACCTCAAAGAGTCCCCTCCCCAATTTGTAAATACTTTCTTGAATTTTTTAACATGGTATTTTTTTTAACTTTTTACGTATCTTAAAATGACATGAAATATGCTTACGGCTCTACCAATCGTACTCTGTGCTTGTTCATGGACACGACGCGGCTTTTCCACTGATACTCAATGGCAGGTTATCGACACTACCGAGTTTATTGCATGCATTAAATCAGTATTTTTTACGCAGTGGAAGGATCAACACACAATTCATATCTGTAAAAAGTGAAGATGAATTATTCGACGAAAGTATGTGCACATGAAAAAATCATTGTCGTGTTGAACGCTGACAAGGAGAAATACCTGAACTATGAAACGAGTGCAAGTGGAGATCTTATTGGCAATGTATGCATACGTTGTCATGACAGTGAGGAGTTAAATTCCTTTGGTGTACCCAAGAATTTCCATCATGCAAGTGGTGGATATGCGAGAGTAACATTACCAGAGAAATTAGTAGTCAAAGAGAATGCCAACTTAAAAATAATAGTTGATGAAGAGGGACAACTTCTAGCTAATGGTTCTGGTAGCATGTTAGCCGTTGATAGATCTTATCGCAATTCTTCCGGTGTTAGCATTCGAATGAAAGCAAAAGGAAAAAGAAGACATGCATACAGCTGCATCAACATCATAAATCATATCATGTCAATGTGCCAAAACTGCTATCTATGTAAAAATAATGTGACAATAGACAGTGAAATCGCAGGCAGAATAAAAGAGGCATTAGCAGACAATATCATCAATGAATATAAAGATGAATTGACGGAAAGTGAAGCGCAAGTGTACTAATAATGTATAATAATGTATTTAACATATTTTTATATCAATATTCTACATTTCCTTATTTCATTAAAAATATCTTATGCATTATTTGTTAAGTGTTCATTATTTTTAGGGTATGCTAGAACGTCAAACGTTCAGAATATCTATTAAAAAGGTCAGAGATGTGTAAGAAAAATAATTTTAGAGATAATGATACTACTAGCAGGCTCAATTTTTCATAGAAGATAGAAAAGTTCAAGTTCTCTTCTGAATTTTACCAAAGAACACAATTCAATTCTAATTTCACCAGAGAAAATAAAAAGCTTACTCTTCACTTTTAAGTTCACCAAGACATAAAAAAATTTAAAGTTCACTTCTAAATTTTTCCGTAGAAGATATGAAAAGTTATACTATGATAGTGATTATTTTCCATGAAGATAAAAAGTTTCACTTTAATTCTAAATTTTCTTAAATTCAATTCCGACCTTTCTCAAAGAGTCAAATTTAAAGTTCTATTCCAAATATTTTCCCGGAACAAGAAAAGTCCCAAGACATAAAAAATTTAAAGTACACTTCTAAATTTTTCCGTAGAAGATAGGAAAAGTTATACTATGATTGTGATTATTTTCTATGAAGATAAAAAATTTCACTTTAATTCTAAATTTTCTTAAATTCAGTTCTGACCATTCTCAAAGAGATGAAAAAATTTAAACTTCTGTTCCAAATATTTCCCCGGAAGAAGAAAAGTTCAACTTCGATTCTGAATTTTCTCAATGAAAATGAAATAAGTTATTGATCAATTCTATTTTCCCAAAATAATATAAAATTTTCCACTTCAATTCAGATTTTTCTCAAAGAGATGAAAAAATTTAAAATATTGTTCCAAATTTTTCTTAGAAGATAGAAAAGATCAAGTTCTAATCTGAATTTTACCAAAGAACACAATTCAATTCTAATTTCTCCAGAGAAAATAAAAAGCTTCCACTTCAGTTTTAAGTTTACCAAGACATAAAAAATTTAAAGTTCAGTTCTAAATTTTTCCTTAGAAGATAGGAATAGTTATACTTTGATTGTGATTATTTTCTATGAAGATAAAAAGTTTCACTTTAATTCTAAATTTTCTTAAATTCAGTTCCGACCTTTCTCAAAGAGATGAAAAAATTTTAAGTTCTGTTCAATATATTTTCTCAGAAGAAGAAAAGTTCAACTTCGATTCTGAATTTTCTCATTGAAAATGAAATAAGTTATTGATCAATTCTATTTCCCCAAAATAATATAAAAATTTTCCACTTCAGTTCAGATTTTTCTCAAAGAGATGAAAAATTTAAAATACTATTCCAAATTTTTCATAGAAGATAGAAAAGTTCAAGTTCTCTTCTGAATTTTACCAACAAACACAATTCAATTCTAATTTCTCCAGAGAAAATAAAAAGCTTCCACTTCAGTTTTAAGTTCACCAAGACATAAAAAATTTAAAGTTCTGTTCTAAATTTTTCTGTAGAAGATAGGAAAAGTTATACTATGATAGTGATTATTTTCCATGAAGATAAAAAGTTTCACTTTAATTCTAAATTTTCTTAAATTCAGTTCCGACTTTTCACATAGAGGTGAAAAAAATTTAAAGTTCTGTTCCAAATTTTTCATAGAATATTGGAAAAGTTATACTTTGATCGTGAATATTCAAGTTCTCTTCTGAATTTTACCAAAGAACACAATTCAATTCTAATTTCTCCAGAGAAAATAAAAAGCTGCCACTTCAGTTTTAAGTTCGCCATGACATAAAAAAATTAAAGTTCAGTTCTAAATTTCTACATAGAAGATAGGAAAAGTTATACTATGATTGTGATTATTTTCTATGAAGATTAAAAGTTTCACTTCAATTTTAAATTTTCTCAAAGAAGTGAAGAAAAGTTCAACTTCGATTCTGAATTTTCTCAATGAAAATGAAATAAGTTATTGATCATTTCTATTTTCCCAAAATAATATAAAAATTTTCCACTTCAGTTCAGATTTTTCTCAAACAGATAAAAAAATTTAAAATACTGTTCCATATTTTTCATAGAAGATAGAAAAGTTCTTGTTCTCTTCTGAATTTTACCAAAGAACATAATTCATTTCTAATTTCTCCAGAGAAAATAAAAAGTTTCCATATCACTTTTAAGTTCACCAAGACATAAAAATTTAAAGTTCAATTCTAAATTTTTCCATAGAAGATAGGAAAATTTATACTATGATTGTGATTATTTTCCATGAAGATAAAAAGTTTCACTTTAATTCTAATTTTCTTAAATTCGATTCCGACCTTTCTCAAAGAGATGAAAAAAATTAAAGTTCTGTTCCAAATATTTTCCCGGAAGAAGAAAAGTTCAACTTCGATTCTGAATTTTCTCAATGAAAATGAAAAAGTTATTGATCAAATTTTTTTCCCAAAATAATATAAAAATTTCCACTTCAGTTCAGATTTTTTTCTCAAAGAGATGAAGAAATTTAAAGTTCTGTTCCAAATTTTTCATAGAAGATAGGAAAAGTTATACTTTGATCGTGAATATTCGAGTTCTATTCTGAATTTTACCAAAGAACACAATTCAATTCTAATTTCCCCAATAAAAAATTTAATGTTCAATTCTAAATTTTTCGGTGGAAGATAGAAAAAGTAATACCATACGTGTGAATATTTTCCCGGAAGATAAAAAGTTCTAGTTCAATTTAAAATTTTCTCAACGAAGTGAAGAAGAATTCAAGTTCTCTTCTGAATTTTACCAAAGAACACAATTCATTTCTAATTTCACCAGAGAAAATATAAAATATTCCACTTCAGTTCCTTATTTCACAAAGACATAAAGAAATTTAAAGTTCAATTCTAAATTTTCGGTGGAAGATAGAAAAAGTAATACCATACTTGTGAATATTTTCATGGAAGATAAAAAGTTCTAGTTCAATTTAAAATTTTCTCAACGAAGTGAAGAAGAATTCAAGTTCTCTTCTGAATTTTACCAAAGAACACAATTCATTTCTAATTTCACCAGAGAAAATAAAAATATTCCACTTCAGTTCCTTATTTCACAAAGACATAAAGAAATTTAAAGTTCAATTCTAAATTTTTCGGTGGAAGATAGAAAAAGTAATACCATACTTGTGAATATTTTCATGGAAGATAAAAAGTTCTAGTTCAATTTAAAATTTTCTCAACGAAGTGAAGGAAAGTTCAAGTTCTCTTCTGAATTTTCTCAATGAAAAATAAATTAGTCATTGATCATTTCTATTTTTCCAAATAATATAAAAATTTTCCACTTTAGTTCAGATCTGGCACGAAGAGATGAAAAATTTAAAATACTGTTCCAAATTTTTCACTGAAGATAAAAAAGTTCAAGTTCTCTCGGAATTTTACCAAAGAACACAATTCAATTCTAATTTCTCCAGAGAAAATAAAAATCTTCCACTTCAGTTCTTTATTTCACAAAGACAAAGAAATTTAAAGTTCAATTCTAAATTTTTCGGTGGAAGATAGAAAAAGTAATACCATACTTGTGAATATTTTCCCGGAAGATAAAAAGTTCTAGTTCAATTTAAAATTTTCTCAACGAAGTGAAGAAAAGTTCAAGTTCTCTTCTGAACTTTACCAAAGAACACACTTCAATTCTAATTTCTCCAGAGAAAACAAAAATCTTCCACTTCAGTTCTTTATTACACAAAGACATAAAGAAATTTAAAGTTCAATTCTAATTTTTCGGTGGAAGATAGAAAAAGTAATACCATACTTGTGAATATTTTCACGGAAGATAAAAAGTTCTAGTTCAATTTAAAATTTTCTCAACGAAGTCAAGGAAAGTTCAAGTTCTCTTCTGAACTTTACCAAAGAACACACTTCAATTCTAATTTCTCCAGAGAAAACAAAAATCTTCCACTTCACTTCTTTATTTCACAAAGACATAAAGAAATTTAAAGTTCAATTCTAAATTTTTCGGTGGGAGATAGAAAAATTAATACCACACTTGTGATTATTTTCACGGAAGATAAAAAGTTCTAGTTCAATTTAAAATTTTCTCAATGAAGTGAAGAAAAGTTCAAGTTCTCTTCTGAACTTTACCAAAGAACACACTTCAATTCTAATTTCTCCATAGAAAATAAAAATCTTCCACTTCAGTTTAAGTTCCCCAAAGAAATAAAGAAATTTAAAGTTCTTTTCTAAATTTTTAGATGGAAGATAGAAAAAGTAATACTATGACTGCGATTGTTTTCCATGAAGATCAAAAGTTTCACTTTATTTATAACTTTTCTTAAATTCAGTTCTGATTTTTCTCAAAGAGATGAAAAATTTAAAGTTCTGTTCCAAATTTTTCATAGAAGATAGAAAAAGTTATACATTGATTGTGAATATTCAACATGAAGATAAGGAACTCCACTTTAATTCTGAGTTTTCTCGAAGAAGTGCAAATTGTTCAAGTTCTCTTCTGAATTTCTTAAAGAAGAGAAAAAAGTTAACACAATTCTGAATTTTACCAATGAAAATGAAAAAACCTTCCACTTCAGTTCTTAATTTCTCAAAGACATAAAAAATTTAAAGTTCAGTTCTAAATTTTTCTGTAGAAGATAGGAAAAGTTATACTATGACTGTGATTATTTTCCAGTGAAGATAAAAAGTTTCACTTTAATTCTAATTTTCTTAAGTTCACTACCGATTTTTGGAAAGAGATGAAAAATTTAAAGTTCTGTTCCAAATTTTTCATAGAAGATAGAAAAAGTTATACATTGATTTGAATATTCGACATGAAGATAAGGAGCATCACTTTAATTCTGAGTTTTCTCGAAGAAGTGCAAAATGTTCAAGTTCTCTTCTGAATTTTCTTAAAGAAGTGAAAAAGTTAGCTCGATTCTGAATTTTACCAGTGAAAATGAAAAAGCTTCCACTTCAGTTCTTAATTCCTCAAAGACATAAAAAATTCAAAGTTCTCTTCTAATTTTTCCAAGAAAATAAAAAGGCTCCACTTCAGTTCTGGTTTTTTCTCAAAGAGATGAAAATTTAAAGTTCTTTTCTAATTTTAAATTAAATTTTAGCTCCTTTGTCTTATGGATTTACCCATCAAATTTTTAAATTAGAAAATGAGTGACTCGTTCTATTATTAAAGACAATCGTTCAAACTCGTTCATCTAACCTTCAAAACATTAGGTTAGGTATAAATAAATATTAATAAATAAATAGAAACATTTCTACATGTTTAAGTTAGGTTAGGTTAGGTTAACTTATCATGAGTGCACATGATAAGTTAACCTAACCTTTTCCGGCGAGTATGGTTAGGTTAGGTTAGACTAGATTAAGTTAGGTTAGATTAGGTTAGGTTAGCCTACGTACGCTTCACTTAGGTTAGCTTAGGTTAGGTGAGAGACATGCAAAAAGTTAGGTGTATGATTAGGTTAGGTTAGGTTAGATTAAGTTAGGTTAGGTTAAGTTAGGTTAGGTTAGGTTAGTCTACGTACGTGCGCGTACGTAGGCTAACCTAGCCTAACCTAGCCTAACCTAACTTAGCCTAACCTAACTTAATCTAACCTAACCTAACCTAATCATACACCTAACTTTTTGCATGTCTCTCACCTAACCTAAACTAACCTAAGTGAAGCGTACGTAGGCTAACCTAACCTAATCTAACCTAACTTAATCTAGTCTAACCTAACCTAACCATACTCGCCGGAAAAGGTTAGGTTAACTTATCATGTGCACTCATGATAAGTTAACCTAACCTAACCTAACTTAAACATGTAGAAATGTTTCTATTTATTTATTAATATTTATTTATACCTAACCTAATGTTTTGAAGGTTAGATGAACGAGTTTGAACGATTGTCTTTAATAATAGAACGAGTCACTCATTTTCTAATTTAAAAATTTGATAGGTAAATCCATAAGACAAAGGAGCTAAAATTTAATTTAAAATTAGAAAACAACTTTAAATTTTCATCTCCTGAGAGAAAAAACCAGAACTGAAGTGGAGCCTTTTTATTTTCTTGGAAAAATTAGAAGAGAACTTTGAATTTTTTATGTCTTTGAGGAATTAAGAACTGAAGTGGAAGCTTTTTCATTTTCATTGGTAAAATTCAGAATCGAGCTAACTTTTTTCACTTCTTTAAGAAAATTCAGAAGAGAACTTGAACATTTTGCACTTCTTCGAGAAAACTCAGAATTAAAGTGATGCTCCTTATCTTCATGTCGATTATTCAAATCAATGTATAACTTTTTCTATCTTCTATGAAAAATTTGGAACAGAACTTTAAATTTTTCATCTCTTTCCAAAAAATTGGTAGTGAACTTAAGAAAATTAGAATTAAAGTGAAACTTTTTATCTTCACTGGAAAATAATCAGTCATAGTATAACTTTTCCTATCTTCTACAGAAAAATTTAGAACTGAACTTTAAATTTTTTATGTCTTTGAGAAATTAAGAACTGAAGTGGAAGGTTTTTTTCATTTTCATTGGTAAAATTCAGAATTGTGTTAACTTTTTTCTCTTCTTTAAGAAAATTCAGAAGAGAACTTGAACAATTTGCACTTCTTCGAGAAAACTCAGAATTAAAGTGGAGTTCCTTATCTTCATGTTGAATATTCACAATCAATGTATAACTTTTTCTATCTTCTATGAAAAATTTGGAACAGAACTTTAAATTTTTTCATCTCTTTGAGAAAAATCAGAACTGAATTTAAGAAAAGTTATAAATAAAGTGAAACTTTTGATCTTCATGGAAAACAATCGCAGTCATAGTATTACTTTTTCTATCCTCCATCTAAAAATTTAGAGAAGAACTTTAAATTTCTTTATTTCTTTGGGGAACTTAAAACTGAAGTGGAAGATTTTTATTTTCTATGGAGAAATTAGAATTGAAGTGTGTTCTTTGGTAAAGTTCAGAAGAGAACTTGAACTTTTCTTCACTTCATTGAGAAAATTTTAAATTGAACTAGAACTTGTTATCTTCCGTGAAAATAATCACAAGTATGGTATTAATTTTTCTATCTCCCACCGAAAAATTTAGAATTGAACTTTAAAAATCTTTATGTCTTTGTGAAATAAAGAATTGAAGTGGAAGATTTTTGTTTTCTCTGGAGAAATTAGAATTGAAGTGTGTTCTTTGGTAAAGTTCAGAAGAGAACTTGAACTTTCCTTGACTTCGTTGAGAAAATTTTAAATTGAACTAGAACTTTTTATCTTCCGTGAAAATATTCACAAGTATGGTATTACTTTTTCTATCTTCCACCGAAAAATTAGAATTGAACTTTAAATTTCTTTATGTCTTTGTGTAATAAAGAACTGAAGTGGAAGATTTTTTTTTCTCTGGAGAAATTAGAATTGAAGTGTGTTCTTTGGTAAAGTTCAGAAGAGAACTTGAACTTTTCTTCACTTCGTTGAGAAAATTTTAAATTGAACTAGAACTTTTTATCTTCCGGGAAAATATTCACAAGTATGGTATTACTTTTTCTATCTTCCACCGAAAACTTTAGAATTGAACTTTAAATTTTTTTGTCTTTGTGAAATAAAGAACTGAAGTGGAAGATTTTTATTTTCTCTGGAGAAATTAGAATTGAATTGTGTTCTTTGGTAAAATTCCGAAGAGAACTTGAACTTTTTTATCTTCAGTGAAAAATTTGGAACAGTATTTTAAATTTTTCATCTCTTCGAGCCAGATCTGAAGTAAATTGGAAAATTTTTATATTATTTGGAAAAATAGAAATGATCAATGACTAATTTCTTTTTCATTGAGAAAATTCAGAAGAGAACTTGAACGTTCCTTCACTTCGTTGAGAAAATTTTAAATTGAACTAGAACTTTTTATCTTCCATGAAAATATTCACAAGTATGGTATTACTTTTTCTATCTTCCACCGAAAAATTTAGAATTGAACTTTAAATTTCTTTATGTCTTTGTGAAATAAGGAACTGAAGTGGAATATTTTTATTTTCTCTGGTGAACTTAGAATTGAATTGTGTTCTTTGGTAAAATTCAGAAGAGAACTTGAATTCTTCTTCACTTCGTTGAGAAAATTTTAAATTGAACTAGAACTTTTTATCTTCCGGGAAAATATTCACACGTATGGTATTACTTTTTCTATCTTCCACCGAAAAATTTAGAATTGAACTTTAAATTTTTTATTGGGGAAATTAGAATTGAATTGTGTTCTTTGGTAAAATTCAGAATAGAACTCGAATATTCACGATCAAAGTATAACTTTTCCTATCTTCTATGAAAAATTTGGAACAGAACTTTAAATTTCTTCATCTCTTTGAGAAAAAAATCTGAACTGAAGTGGAAATTTTTATATTATTTTGGGAAAAAAGATTTGATCAATAACTTTTCATTTCATTGAGAAAATTCAGAATCGAAGTTGAACTTTTCTTCTTCCGGGAAAATATTTGGAACAGAACTTTAATTTTTTTCATCTCTTTGAGAAAGGTCAGAATAGAATTTAAGAAAATTTAGAATTAAAGTGAAACTTTTTATCTTCATGGAAAATAATCACAATCATAGTATAAATTTTCCTATCTTCTATGGAAAAATTTAGAATTGAACTTTAAATTTTTATGTCTTGGTGAACTTAAAGTGATATGGAAACTTTTATTTTCTCTGGAGAAATTAGAAATGAATTATGTTCTTTGGTAAAATTCAGAAGAGAACAAGAACTTTTCTATCTTCTATGAAAAATTTGGAACAGTATTTTAAATTTTTTCATCTGTTTGAGAAAAATCTGAACTGAAGTGGAAAATTTTTATATTATTTTGAGAAAATAGAAATGATCAATAACTTATTTCATTTTCATTGAGAAAATTCAGAATCGAAGTTGAACTTTTCTCACTTCTTTGAGAAAATTTAAAATTGAAGTGAAACTTTTAATCTTCATAGAAAATAATCACAATCATAGTATAACTTTTCCTATCTTCTATGTAGAAATTTAGAACTGAACTTTAAATTTTTTATGTCATGGCGAACTTAAAACTGAAGTGGCAGCTTTTTATTTTCTCTGGAGAAATTAGAATTGAATTGTGTTCTTTGGTAAAATTCAGAAGAGAACTTGAATATTCACGATCAAAGTATAACTTTTCCAATATTCTATGAAAAATTTGGAACAGAACTTTAAATTTTTTCATCTCTATGTGAAAAGTCGGAACTGAATTTAAGAAAATTTAGAATTAAAGTGAAACTTTTTATCTTCATGGAAAATAATCACTTTCATAGTATAACTTTTCCTATCTTCTACAGAAAAATTTAGAACAGAACTTTAAATTTTTTATGTCTTGGTGAACTTAAAACTGAAGTGGAAGCTTTTTTATTTTCTCTGGAGAAATTAGAATTGAATTGTGTTTGTTGGTAAAATTCAGAAGAGAACTTGAACTTTTCTATCTTCTATGAAAAATTTGGAATAGTATTTTAAATTTTTCATCTCTTTGAGAAAAATCTGAACTGAAGTGGAAAATATTTATATTATTTTGGGGAAATAGAATTGATCAATAACTTATTTCATTTTCAATGAGAAAATTCAGAATCGAAGTTGAACTTTTCTTCTTCTGAGAAAATATATTGAACAGAAATTTAAATTTTTTTCATCTCTTTGAGAAAGGTCGGAACTGAATTTAAGAAAATTTAGAATTAAAGTGAAACTTTTTATCTTCATAGAAAATAATCACAATCAAAGTATAACTATTCCTATCTTCTAAGGAAAAATTTAGAACTGAACTTTAAATTTTTTATGTCTTGGTAAACTTAAAACTGAAGTGGAAGCTTTTTATTTTCTCTGGAGAAATTAGAATTGAATTGTGTTCTTTGGTAAAATTCAGATTAGAACTTGATCTTTTCTATCTTCTAAGAAAAATTTGGAACAATATTTTAAATTTTTTCATCTCTTTGAGAAAAATCTGAATTGAAGTGGAAAATTTTATATTATTTTGGGAAAATAGAATTGATCAATAACTTATTTCATTTTCATTGAGAAAATTCAGAATCGAAGTTGAACTTTTCTTCTTCCGGGGAAATATTTGGAACAGAAGTTTAAATTTTTTCATCTCTTTGAGAATGGTCAGAACTGAATTTAAGAAAATTTAGAATTAAAGTGAAATTTTTTATCTTCATAGAAAATAATCACAATCATAGTATAACTTTTCCTATCTTCTACGGAAAAATTTAGAAGTGAACTTTAAATTTTTTATGTCTTGGGACTTTTCTTGTTCCGGGAAAATATTTGACATAGAACTTTAAATTTACTCTTTGAGAAAGGTCGGAATTGAATTTAAGAAAATTTAGAATTAAAGTGAAACTTTTTATCTTCATGGAAAATAATCACTATCATAGTATAACTTTTCATATCTTCTACGGAAAAATTTAGAAGTGAACTTTAAATTTTTTATGTCTTGGTGAACTTAAAAGTGAAGAGTAAGCTTTTTATTTTCTCTGGTGAAATTAGAATTGATTGTGTTCTTTGGTAAAATTCAGAAGAGAACTTGAACTTTTCTATCTTCTATGAAAAATTGAGCCTGCTAGTAGTATCATTATCTCTAAAATTATTTTTCTTACATCTCTGACCTTTTTAATAGATATTCTGAACGTTTGACGTTCTAGCATACCCTAAAAAATAATGAACACTTAACAAAATAATGCATAAGATATTTTTAATGAAATAAGGACATGTAGAATATTGATATAAAAATATGTTAAATACATTATTATACATTATTAGTACACTTGCGCTTCACTTTCCGTCAATTCATCTTTATATTCATTGATGATATTGTCTGCTAATGTCCTTTTTATTCTGCCTGCGATTTCACTGTCTATTGTCACATTATTTTTACATAGATAGCAGTTTTGGCACATTGACATGATATGATTTATGATGTTGATGCAGCTGTATGCATGTCTTCTTTTTCCTTTTGCTTTCATTCAAATGCTAACACCGGAAGAATTGCGATAAGATCTATCAACGGCTAACATGCTACCAGAACCATTAGCTAGAAGTTGTCCCTCTTCATCAACTATTATTTTTAAGTTGGCATTCTCTTTGACTACTAATTTCTCTGGTAATGTTACTCTCGCATATCCACCACTTGCATGATGGAAATTCTTGGGTACACCAAAGGAATTTAACTCCTCACGGTCATGACAACGTATGCATACATTGCCAATAAGATCTCCACTTGCACTCGTTTCATAGTTCAGGTATTTCTCCTTGTCATGACATTATGAATGGAACTTGTTCAGAAAAGATTTTAATAAAGCCATAAAAAAGTATTAAAAAAAATGGAGAGGGGACTCTTTGGGGGGCCCGGGGAGGGTGTTTGGGGGACCCTTGGGGGAGGGTGTCCCTTCTGTGTCTCAATGCACAAAAAATAATAAAAAAATGGGGAGGGGGTGGAGGGGAGGGGGAGGGGAGGGAGGAGGGGAGGGGGAGGGGAGGAGGAGGACAGTGGAGGGGAGGGGGAGGGTTGGGGGGAGGGGGGGACGGTGAGGAGGGGGGAGGAGAGGGAGAGGGAGGGGAGGGGAGGAGGAGGGGAGGGGAGGGGGAGGAGGGGAGGGGAGGGGGAGGGGGTTGGGCGGAGGGGGGACGGTGAGGAGGGGGGAGGAGAGGGAGAGGGAGGGGAGGGTGGGGGCCCTTTGGGAGCCTGGGGGACCTTTGGGGGCCGGTGGAGAGCCTTTTGGGGGTCCTGGGGGTCGGTTGAGAGCCTGGGGGACATTTGGAGACCGGGTGAAGGCCTTTGGGACCCCAGTGGTCTTTTGGGAGCTCGATGTGCCTTTGGGGGGCCCGGGGTGGGCCTTTGAGGGTCTGGGGGCCGGGTGGGAGCCCTGGGAACCTTTGGGGACCGGGGGGGTTCCTTCTGGATTGGGGTATGGGATTGGAACCCTTTGGATCGGGGTAGGGCGATCGGGGCTCTTTGGGGTTGTGGTAGTGGACCTCTCAACACTGTTCAATGGAACTTGTGTATTATAACGACCACACTCAAAACCTCTTCTAAAATCATCTTTTAAATCATCTTTTAAATCAACGTCTCTAACGGTTTCGCCGAAATAATTCCATAAGCTGTCTAAAACCGTTTCGCCCAAATAATCCCCTAAAAGTAATTTCTGTGTGTTCCTTTTGTTTTTTGGCATCTCTGTGCTTTCACATTTCAAATTTCTAGGAAACCCTTTCCTACGTTAATCTCTTCATCTCATAAATGTTCCTAGCTAAACTATTATGGTTTCGTTAGAATATCAATTTATCTCTCCGACTTAAAGCTCCGTGAAGCCGTATTTAAAAATAGAATTTCTATCTCTTTAGACTCCCGCATAATTCCAAGATAACAAGTGATGTCATTTATAATTCCTGACACTAAAGATCGATGAAGCCCTATTTAAAAATAGAATATTAATTTTTCTCTCTGACCTAAAGAACGTTTATCCCTCAGGCCTAAAATTAAAGAAGCCATAATGTTTCTTAATTCTCCCCTTCGTGAATCAATAATTTTCCCTTCGATTACGCAATAAATTTCTCGGAAATTTAGTTCCCCTCTTGTGGATCAATACATTGTCTATATGGTTAGGCACATGCGCACTCAATTGTAGGTGGCAGAAAGGGGTGAGGGGTGGGGCTGGTACCCCCTTTCTACTATTAGCATGACAAGATGCTTGGGTAGTATCCTTAATGATATTTCTATCCTTTTTTTCTATAATTGATTCTAGTAAATTTATGAGATATCCATTGCGAAATAGAATTTTTAAGAATAGGAATTTCCAATCATAAAATAGGAATTTTTAAAACTGTAAGGCTCAATGCTCCACAGATGTATAGTATTTTTATTCAAAAAGGTTACTCTGCTCTTAAACTTTAGGGTCTGCCACAAATCCGTGAAGATGGAGTTCCTTTACGCTACATTGTGGCTTCTTGTAGCTCTTAAACTTCTAGATTCGGAAACGGGTGTCCACAGTTTTTCGTCCCAATATTTCAATGCTAAGTTCGTACATTAAAAATTTTAGTTAACCTTGTTCAAAAATTAAAAGACTTTGATATAAAAAGAACGAATTTGGCTAGTTTCACTGCTGTCTTTATACATATCTCTTGTGATATTGGAGAGAATGCGAATTGTCCTTCAAAGAAAGCTTGAAGATAACACAGACTGAATGACTACAAACCGTTAAATATCGAACCAATTATGCGTCTTGTTTGCCTTTCCAATGATTTTTTTTTTATCGTATATCCGACACAATAATAAATTTTTAACACAAAACTATATATTAGTAATGGCTACTAGCCTTTCACCTTTTTGTGCACTTTTTACATGAAATGTATGAAACCTCTGAAATAAAAGCTTTTACTCTGAATAACTAGTTTTTAAATTGAAAACTTTTTAATTTTAAATCTAAACTTAGAAATTTTAAAAAAATTTAAATTTTATATTTAAATTTGAATAACTGTTTTTGGGTTCAATTTGTGGATGACGTTATTTCTCTTTGGGACCATGAAGAGACTTTACTTACCAACAAATTTTACAATGACCTAATTTGAGCGTTTCACTCAAAAATCGAAATAAAATACAGACTTTTTTCAACTGTAGCAAAGATAAAACCAGCACTATTCTGGGTAGTGGTGTTTACAAAATCCCACCAATAATTTATCAATTTCGATTTTATTTTTTTTATATTATAATATTTCGCAACCTAATACAATTTGATATGATACCTGATCTGAGAAATGATAGGCTTTAAAAAAAACATTAAATAAAATTAACTCAGATTTAGCATCTTGAATTGTAATTTAGTATTAGATTTTTAATTTATTTATACTTTTACCGTTAAACGAAAATCGTCTCTTTCATTTTAGTGGCTGTTTTTACGGTTCGTTTTTATTATCACATGTCTGCACTGAGGATGGCTGAGCGGAGGTCTCGGCCGAAATATTCGCACTCTTCTTTCATTTTGCTGGCTGGAACTATCCTCGTTTTTCTTCTTAATGCGTTTTTTTCTTATCAAAAGGGGGCAAGATAGGGGGGCTGTTATCACTCCAATTACTTTCTATTCTTAAAAAGTACCCCTAGAAGATTTAATTTTTGATTGAATTAGTCCCCCTCCCATAATGTTCCTAAAACCCTGGCTTCCCGACGATATGGCCTGATACAAAAAAAAAAAAACATGGAAGCCACATCGTTCTTTAATTAGGCAGCTCTACTGCATTTAGAAATGACATGCTATCGAAAACTCCTACAGTTGGTATCCATTTTATTTTTACTGTTCTTCAGTTTAATTTCCTTTGTTGTATTTTTGGGTACAGAATAAAGCCCTATAATTCAGTTAAAGTAAAAAAAAAATGGAAAATTATAAAGTGAACACACACTAACAACCTTAATGACACCAAGGACGCAACGCAAAATAAATAGCAAACTGATTTAAGTGAAGTAAATTGTTTTTCGTCTTTTTAAGCTTCTTCTTAAATAAATAAGAATGGTTTTCTTGTTTTTACTAAGATTTTCTCCATTTGGTCTCCTAAAAAATCGATTGAAGACGGAAAGAGATTGTTTCTCGTATCTTTTAATTGTATAAATGTGCTATAACCAACTCACTATCCTTGATTTGACAATTGGTAGTTGTATCTCTAAGAAAATCCACAATACTAAAAAATTCTAGAATAATCTCACAGTAACCAGTTTTCCGTCGCCACAGTAAGCTAACCATAAGGGATTATGTTAAAAAAAAAAAAAAAAAAAAGTAGATAAAATAAACTCAGATTCAGCAATTTGCTTTATCATTAAATATCTAACTTTGTATTCAGTTACCCTTTCACTGTACACGGAAAGGCAGCTCTTTTCAACTAGTCCCCCCATGCCCATCATTCCCCCAAACAAATCCAATCTAAATTTTGAGATATCCATTTTGTTCAGCGTAGTTGATTTCCAGATAGAAAATATGTTTTTGAGGAGGACACTCCCTCACAACCCTCGGGGCAAGGATTTTAAGTTATGCCCTGACGGCATATAAGAACGATCTTGGCACAATGTATCATTTATTATTTTTTTTTTTCCTTTAGAGCAGGGCACTTCGTATCGAAGAAGTTGTCATAGAAACTTCGAAAAGGGCTCATTCAATTGGAAATTGGAGTGGCTTGAGCCCTTTTTAACAGTAGAAAGTGATTGGAAGGCAATTAACAACCCTTCCACGCCCACTATTTCCCGAAAACACATCCAATCAAAATTTTGAGATAGCCATTTTGTTCAGTGTAGTTGATTTCTAGATAGAAATTATGTTGTAGAGGAGTACACTTCCCCACAGCCTTCAGGGCAAGGGTTGTAAGTTATGCCCTGCGGGCCTGTAAGGTTTTTATAGAAGGCGTTGTCGCAGAAACTTCAAAAAAGGCTCATTCGATTGGAAATTCAAAGGGCTAGTGCCCTTTTTAATAGTCTAAAGTGATTGGACGGCAACTAGCCCCCCCCCACGCCCATCATTCCCCCAAAACACATCCAATCAAAATTTTGAGATATCCATTTTGTTCAGCGTAGTTGATTTCCATATAGAAATTAATTTTTTAAGGAGGACACTCCCCCACATCCTTACTGAAAAAATATAAAAGTTTTTACTTTTATAACCTTAATAAACCAAATAATATTAATATTTTGATACTAAATATCAGTATATGTATATTAAACTGACAATACACATTCATTTGTATTTTTTTTTTTCAGTAAAGTGCAAATTAATTTCTGATCTTGGAAGGCATTGGGGTTTTGAGCCCAACTTATGTTAATTTCTGTTCGTTTTGAGTTTGACTCGGTTATTTATTGTAATTTCTGTTCGCTTTGGGTTTCATTTATTTATCGATGCTGATTTGTCGTAGTTTCACGCTTGGTAGATTATTTGATTTTATTTTTGCTCATTTTTTTGTTTAATGGAGTTCTTTACTTTTCTTTGAAAAACTTGTTTTGTGGAAAAAGTTTTTTTTTAATTAATATATGGAAATACCGTTCATTTAATGGATAAAACAAATCCGAAGATCAAGAAAACCGTTGCAGCTTAAAATGTTTTGTGCACTACTAAGACGATGTTTATGAGCCTAGTCGTTTCGCATTTGCTAAGACTTTCTACTTGTAGTGTTTGTAAATAATCACTCCAGTGGGAAAGTATGACACAGCGGTCTGTAAGAATACTCATCACTTTTCCCGAAAAGGGGATAAAATACATTTGCAAAACCTAATTATTTGGTATTGTAGTGACAGAATGGTGGTTGGTGTCATTATTCCAGCTATTTGAGGGTGTTGTAAAGTTCCTTAGAGATGACATTACTAATCGTTTTATCTAGGATAGTGACTTGGTTATGGCCACACTCATAGAATTAAAAGACCTGAAAAACCTCTCTTTCCTTTTTTAGTCGAAAAACTGGAATTTCGCTCAATCGGAAATTGAAAATTCTAAGGCCTTATTTAAGAATCAAAATTGATTTGAGGCCAGACACTCTCCCCTGTTGTGCTCTTTTTGATAAGATGAGAAACAGATATCCGTAAAGAAGAAAAAACAAGGATAGTTCCAGCCAGAGAAAATGAAAAAAACAAAACAAAAACAAACAGTGCAAATAGCTTGGCCAAGATCTCGGCTCAACCGTTCTTGGTGCAAAAATATAAAACAAAAAACAAACCATAAAAACAGTACCTAAAATAAAAGAGCTGCCTTTCCGTGTACAGTGAAAGGGTAACTGAATACAAAGTTAGATATTTAATGATAAAGCAAATTGCTGAATCTGAGTTCATTTTATCTACTTTTTTTTAAAAACATAATCCCTTATGGTTAGCTTACTGTGGCGACGGAAAACTGGTTACTGTGAGATTATTCTAGAATTTTTTAGTATTGTGGATTTCTCAGAGATACAACTACCAATTGTCAAATCAAGGATAGTGAGTTGGTTATAGCACATTTATACAATTAAAAGACACGAGAAACAATCTCTTTCCGTCTTTAATCGATTTTTTAGGAGACCAAATGGAGAAAATCTTAGTAAAAACAAGAAAACCATTCTTATTTATTTAAGAAGAAGCTTAAAAAGACGAAAAAAACAATTTACTTCACTTAAATCAGTTTGCTATTTATTTTGCGTTGCGTCCTTGGTGTCATTAAGGTTGTTAGTGTGTGTTCAATTTATAATTTTCCATTTTTTTTTTTTTACTTTAACTGAATTATAGGGGCTTTATTCTGTAACCAAAAATACAACAAAGGAAATTAAACTGAAGAACAGTAAAAATAAAATGGATACCAACTGTAGGAGTTTTCGATAGCATGTCATTTCTAAATGCAGTAGAGCTGCCTAATTAAAGAACGATGTGGCTTCCATGTTTTTTTTTTTTTTATTTGTATCAGGCCATAGCGTCGGGAAGCCAGGGTTTTAGGAACATTATGGGAGGGGGACTAATTCAATCAAAAATTAAATCTTCTAGGGGTACTTTTTAAGAATAGAAAGTAATTGGAGTGATACCAGCCCCCCTATCTTGCCCCCAATTGATAAGAAAAAAACGCATTAAGAAGAAAAACGAGGATAGTTCCAGCCAGCAAAAATTAAAGAAGAGTGCGAATATTCGGCCGAGACCTCCGCTCAGCCATCCTCAGTGCAGATTACAGACAAATTATTTATACTATTTCCATTATCTATGTTTTGGATTTTTATCAATAAAACTAATTCATAAATTAATAATGAAATGATAAGCAAATAACATAAATATTTTAACCATACTTTTGCTGTTCTTTATTTCTCCGAATTGAAAACATTCATTTATATTAAGAAATAAAATTTTGCGGGTCCACTCCCATAAATCTTTTTTTAATATACTCTGCACATAAATGTCCGCAATTGACATCGCTTAAATTTTGTACTGGGATAGAATAATAAGTAATTGTTTTATTTGAAGTCTTTAAATATTTTACTATTTCATTTCCTGGCGGAATACCAAACGAGTCAAAGAACTCTACAAATAGATACTTAGGGTCATTGAAATAACAAGTCCAATGAGTTCCAGGTGAACCACTTAAAGCATAATTAATAACACCACATTCTTTTGTATTCTTTTATTTGGTAAATTATTTCTAGAAAATACGCCTCTGAAGTAAGGAATGTGGTGTAATTCAGCAGTTATATCAATATATGTTAAGGGGTTTTTTCTTTTTTTACTCGCTTCACGTTCTTTGGATAAGAAGATGAAACTGCAGTATCAACAAGTTTTTTGGGTCTTCCACGTTTTCTTAGGAACTTCAACGTTTTCAGCAAATTTTTCGGGTCTTCCACGTTTCATAGGAACTTCAAGGTTTCCCATTCCAACGATTTTATGTGTACCTGGAAGTCTTAAAGCTCCTCCACCGATTTTCCCATGTAATTTTAAAGCTCCACCAGAGTTGCCAGTAATTTTATCGGCAACTTTTTTACCAGCTTAAGTTCCTAAGGCTGCAGCACCACTTGTTAAAGCCGCTTTTCCAAGTGCAACAGCTAAAGGTATTAAAAACGGTAAAAATCCTCCATTTTTGGACTAGCTGTTTGTACGAAACATCAATATCACATCCTTAATTTTCTTTTTTAAATTTTTCTATTGTATTCACTTGCCTTTGGTTTAAAAGAAATTGAACGGGTTCTCTATCGTTTTTGCTGCTGTGATTTACACGAATTTGACATTTTTGTTTTGCCTTAAAGCATTTTTAATTTTCTTTTTTGAAAAGGGGATAGATAAATTGTATACTCAATAAAACTTAACATTTATTAGTGAATTATTTTATGTAATAAAAAATCTAACATTATTTATTTCGTTTCAATCTTCGTTTCATTCTCTTTTTAAATGCTTCATCGGGATCTTTTTCAAGTATATTTATTATAACATTTTCTAAACTGTCTAAACGCTCACATAACTGCATAATTTCATTCGCATATACCAATAGTGATGAAAGATTAACTGCATCTGCACCATTTTTTGGGTTTGCAACATTTCTAATTCTTATACTTTCAGTATTTATATCTTCTTTTGTTATTTTTAAGGTATTCTTTACGAATTATCCTTTGTTATCAACTCTAGTCAATATATTGTCAGATGATTCATAAATTTTAGTTAATCTATTAATATCCTCGCTTAAATACTGATTTGTAAGGATTTGTTGGTTGACAACTTCATCCTTGAAATCGTTTAAAATAATTTTAACATTTTGTAGAGTAATAGCATCATTGTTTGATTTTGCATCACCAAAATTAATTAAGCGCTTACCCTGTAAATCAAGATTACCATTATCATCGAGTAATCTGCTTTCACTGTTATCTTTACTGGATTTACTTCCTAAACTTCCAAACTTATTAATTTATTATACAAACAAACTTATTAACAAATTTTATTCGATGATTAGTATAGAAGCATATAAAACAAAGCCAGTGATTTTTTTTTCATAATGTTATGTCAAAGTTCTTTCTATATTTTAGAGATTCTTTATTTGTTTTCAGATCAATAAGTAAAAATCCATGATCCTTTGTAGCACGATTAAAGTAATTGAGAGATTTATCTTCTTTTAATTCAGATGCATGATTTTGTCCAATTCTACCGATTTCGCTTCGATTACAGCATTTGAAACATGCAAAATAATTACAATTTAATCGTATAATTTTAGGGGTATTAAAATAGCTTTGAGAAATATATACTATTGAGGTATTTTGTTTTCTACCTCTCACGAATAAATCTTCATTTTTTTCTGATCCTTTTCTGTTACAAAATCGTCAAAGATAACTAAATTCATATAATTAAGCTCTAAGTCATCTACTTCTGTGATATCATTTTTATCATTACTTGCAAACAATATATCCTGCCCACTTTTTTCTTCTAAACAATTTATGTTTTGAATTAAGTCTTGGTATTTGTCTTCTTCAAGATCTTTAGCCTATAAATAAATTTTATTGAAACATACATAATCATATATTAAATTTAAAAGTAAATTGGTTTTACCAATACCCAAATTTTCGCAAATTAATAATCGCAAAGGCCATTGAGGCGTTAGTGGATGTTTATTCTGCGATTGACTATTCGAGTGTTTAAACTCATATACTTTAATAGGTGCTTTTTGATTCATTTACTTAGTATAAAATATTAGTAGATAAAGTACTAGTAGTATACCTAACTATCCAACTAACTTAACCTACCTACCTAACTAACTTAACTACCTAACTAGGTTAACTAACTTAACTACCTACCTAACTTACCTACCTAACTAACTAAGTTAACTACCTACCTAACTAACTAACTAACTTAACTACCTAACTATCCAACTAACTTAACTACCTACCTAACTAACTTAACTACCTAACTAGGTTAACTAACTTAACTACCTACCTAACTTACCTACCTAACTAACTAAGTTAACTACCTACCTAACTAACTAACTAACTACCTACCTAACTACCTAACTATCTTAACTACCTAACTATCAAACTAACTTAACTACCTAACAATGGGTTAAATCCCCACGGTACTGTGTTAACTTTATTTTTCAATACTTTTCTTTTAGTGTCATTGGGGTCTAGAGCTTTTTTATTTTGTTTTTCTAAGAACATTCTGTGTTTATTTGCTCTTAAAGTATATTGGGTTTTTGATAGACTTTCCACTTTTCCGAATAATACATCTTTATAATTCTGTAATGTTATTTTATCTTTGACGATATTAGTTTTGATTCCTTTTAATTTTTTCTTTGCTTTAGTTTCATTGTCACCCTCTTTTAAATAAACGTATACTTTTGACCTCAAACCTACAAACTCATACATTATTATTCCAGATAATTCATCCTTCATCATGCCTATCACTTTTTTATTGACTGCAGGGAAGTTATAAGGATTATCTTTTTTATAATCTGAGGTATCGAATTTTTCTTGGAGGTCAGCTTTGATGTCTTCATAAGAATCCTCAGTTCGAATATCATAAATAAAACTATCCGTATTCATGTAGCATAAGTCAATGTTTTTATTATACTTAGGTTTCATGTATTCATAATGAAATTCATACATTAATAGCTTGGATAACTCTAATACAGCGAATCCGATATAAATAGGTTTATCTAGATTTATTTTTGACTTGGCCATTCTGGCTACCGAGAAATTCTCGCTAAAGATTATTTCCGATCTAAAGTTATGTTTTTTAATTATTTTTTGTCTTTGTTCATCACTAGTGATTATTACAATACTAGCTCTTTTTCTAACATTTTCCATAGTTTTCCAAAAACAAGCATTATTCATTAATTTAAAGAAATCTTTCTCGAAATCATTCTTTCCCTTTTGTCGTAATTTAGTATTATGATTGATATATTCTTTTAAATAGGGTGCTTCGGTAAATGCTAGTATTCTATGTACTTTTTTTCAATACCAAGCCATATTTTAAATAAAATTCTAAATTCTTATAATGCACAACATAGTTTATTTTATTATTTAAAGTTGTACTTAATTTATATTGAAAATGTTCAGGAGTTAGTGGTAAATCTTTGTGTACATTGTGTAACTCTCTTGGATATTCTAAATCAACTTCATAAATGGCTCACACATTATCTTTTTTCATTTCTGATTGGATATCTTGTTTTAGTTGTTGGTAGTAATCTAAAGAATTGTTTTCTTTTACATTTTCTGGTATATTAATAAAAGTAAAATCTTTTTCTGGTAATTGTTGGGACATTGCCCAACCATATAAATTATTAGTGTCTAAATACATTAAATAATTAGAAGGCTTTGTTTTATCAAAGTTTTTCATATATTTATTATTTGCTTTAGCATATCTTTTCATACACTGAGATACGCCACCTCTTATACATTTTTCAATAAATGTATATATATCTTCGTCAGAAACTAAGGGAATTTTAGCTTCAGAATGCTTGAGAAAAGCTTCCCATGTTAATCCCGGTGCTGAGAAGAAATGTAAGGGATCTAGTTTATAATTATTTAAACATACATTTCTAAAATATTCAACGACATCTGATAGAATTAAAGCATCACTTTTAGGTATAATTTAGTGTGATCTAATAGTTTTTTTTACATTTAAATAATTTCCAAATAGTGTGTGCTCTTTCATAATCTTCTTCTGAAATATTTTTTCCTGTTAATCTAGAATAAAACTTATCAATCGAAGTAATTTTCTAACATTCATTTTATCATTTCCATCGACATATTCATAAGGATATACACCTTTCTTTATTATTTCTTTAAATTCTTCAGTATTTTCAAATACAGCAGAAGTATACCTGAAATTATTTCTCAAACAGTTGCTGTTTAATTTACAATCACATTTTGCCAAATTTTCAGATAATTTATCTAATGATGAAGCCATAAATCGAAATGAATCTATGAAGCGCATTTCGTATTGGCTTTCATTAACAGTAATTGTTTTACAAAATGATATAAAACTCTCCGCTGAATCAAAAATACCATTATCAGGTACTAATTCTCTATGAAATAAATGAGAGTCATATTTCGAGAGATTATGCATTACAATAGGTATATGTTTAGGAATTCTAAAGTTTTTTATTACATTCAGCATGTGTAAATCCACTTATATTACCAGTCATGTGGTCATGATCTAAATGGAAATTATTATGTACTATTTCTTTTTCACAAATATGGCAGCTTTTATTAGTTGTATTATTCCATTTTTCTCTTACTTCTTCTTGTGTATAACCATGTTCTTTTTCTCTATTTTCATACTCATTGGCTATTTCTTTACAAACTTCTGTTATGGTAGTTACAAAATGTTTGCTAGCATCTTCACCAAAGTATTTGTAATATTTATTTTGGGCTGTATCAAAAGAACAACATACTTGGAATCCATAAGCAAATGCTTTTTGTTCTGCTACTTTAATTGTCTTTTTACCTTTCTTTTGATTAAATTCTTCATTATATGATTCAAAATCACCTATTATACAGTAAGGTACTTTCATTTGTTTAGCTATATTTTTAAATTCAATTTTAGATCCTGGTTTTGGCATAATGATGTCAGGATCTTCACAATTTCCGTTTTTATCAAGTTCTTCAAATTTTTCTTGTTCATTAAAGTGTCTTCCACAGTAGGTGCAAAGATGAATTTTCCGTTTATTTTTGATATTTGAGATGCAAGTAGTTTGTTTAAATCTTTAATTAAAACATAATGATTATTAAAATAGAGTAAATTAATCACATGTGTAGCAGTTTTTCCATCGATCTTGGTTTTAGGAATATGAGTTCTAATCACTTTATTTTCACTTATTTCAAAAAACAAATTTTAACATTTTTTTTTTTCAAATTTATAAATATCTTGAATATCCATAGGAAAATTAGTAATCCCTGTAAAATTGAATTCATTTTCATATTTTTGATATTTTGATAGTCTGTCTACATGATTTTTAGCTGGATGAATATAAGCTAAGATTCACCAAAGAAAGCATTTATTATCATTATTTTTTTATATTAATACACGCTTTTTTATTTTTACAAATTCAGGTAATTCTTTATAAGTACCTCCCACATAAATTGGGTAATCTTGCCATACGATAATCAATTCCATCGACTCTTTCAAATTGTAAGCCTGATCTTGGGGTATTTTCAATGACTAATGTATTTATATTCCTGTGATTACTATTTAGTTGGCTTTAATCGATATCACTATTTTTATTAAAAATCCAGGAATAACTATGATAATGGATAGGTTCGAGCTCTTCATTATCCTTCTGAGAATAAAATATTAACCGAGTTGTGAATTGAACTTTGTAACTATCTCTTTCATTCATTCTATTTTTTAAATCTCTAACAACAGTGTCAAAAAGTGTTCCAAATTCAGCTCTATTTGCATTCATTGAAATATTAACTGTATAGTACAGGCAAATAGAGGTTTGACCCGAAACAAATTGCAACAGAAATGATTCTTACACCATCTTGTAGAGAAAAAAAACTGAACAACATATCCATTTTCGCATATTCTGAGTCGACGCAAAATAACCGTTTTTTGGCTTTTAATGCGATTTTTTTTACGTTTTCCGAAAAAAAATATAATTTTAGTATCCGACCGTTTTTCTTGAAATGAAGTATGATTCTGATGCAGAATGACAAGCTGAGACAGAAAATGAAGTCAGATTGGGTGTATGGTGCAAAACAAAAAAGTTTCACTATCATCAATATGCGTTGCGGTAATTTTTGTAAAGACAATCAATCGGCACTTGTTATTCAACAAATGATCGGTTGTTCGTAAAAATACCTGAACTAGGCACTAGTATAAGACACTTCGAAGGGTACGTAATTTAATAAAAATGAAAATCGTCACATTCATCACTCAGTGTTTTAAAGATTTCAAAGTTTATTCCCAAGATTTGACTGAGAAATCAATTAGACGAAGACCTCAAGTAATGCCAGAAAGTCGAGTGGAAAACTAGTTCCGGTTAGTGACAGTCATAACCTTTATTTAAATTCGCCATCTACCCCAAGAAAAAATTTTATTCGAAATTCCGCCATCTAACAGTCGAGTAATACTTTCCGGTGAATCTGCTAGTGTTCTAATGAATGATTAGCGCAGGTAAGAAGTCGGTTTTTATAATGGTGGTTCGGAACTGAATATTTTAAAAGTTTAAAGGATAATTATTGTACTTTACTGCTTTGCGTCAAGTTCTTTGATGTTTTATGTCAGTTCAAGCTTTTTGTTTTACTGTGACATCTATTGAGAAGACAATCGTCCCCTGAAATACACATTGTACCAACAGGTGACCTCATCATCACAACAGGTTAACTTGTATTATGAGCCTGTGGTATTCTTCAGAGCTGTGAGGGACCAAACGATTAACGGATTAGGTACACAGGGCTGCCACAAAGTCCCTAAAAGCAAGTGAAGGTCCCTATTGGTCCCTTAAATTGATAAAGGTCCCTAAAGTCCCTTTTCTTGCTTTGGTTTAAAGCTCCGTATCCTTCCTGTTGGGAACCTCTTCCCCCTTCCCTATATTTTTCTTTTTTCGTTCACTCCTCGGCTCAATTATTATTGATTGAGTAAAATATTTGATTGAGTCTGACTATTCTGGGAAATCCGCAGACGGAATAGCAGATGTATTTGGAAAATGTTCAGAGATACAGTGGTCAAAAACTTCTCCTTCGGGCGAACTAAGTTCGCTAATTTTTTAACCGAAGCTCTTGGACCCCAGCATAGCAAATGGTCTAACTGCCTATCCGTCTGCCAACGTTGATTCTACCAAAGATGTTGGCCTAAAAGTCATTGACGCCATGTCTGGACAGCTGGTCTCTGACTTTGTGTTTCGACGAAAACAACAGGCAATCCAGATGACCACCAAGCAAAGTCCAAGCGGAGACTGCAAACGACTAGACCCGACTCTTCTTTTTCAGAGGTTTATCATGATCGCGAAAAGGATCAATCTTACGGAAACTGATTACTTTCAACACGAACTGTGTTCCTACCCAGCGTCACTTTTTGACAGCTCCTGCATGCTCCGGACTGCGAACAAACCAGAACTTGCGAAGGCCATAACCCAGGAGTGCAACCTTGAGAAGCATTCATTTCCCCTCCCCGAAGGCACTCGATATATCCTAGACGGAGGAGCTCTGCTGTACAGGATACCGTGGACAAAAAATGAAAGATACCTGGAGATTCTAGACCATTATGCAACTTACGTGACAGAAAGTACCCTTCTGCCACTATCGTTTTCGACGGCTACGATGGTGGGGCTTCCATAAAAGATATGGCTCACTCGTAGAGGAGTCGTACAGTTGGCTGTGAGATCTTCTTCACAGCAGATATGCAGCTCAAGGTGAAGAAAGAAGAGTTCTTATCTTGCAAGAAAAACAAAGCCAGGTTTATCTGCGCTTTGGCTGATCATCTCCGTGCAAAGGGTGTCTCGGTCTCCCAGGCATCAGGTGACGCAGATGTCCCGACTGTGGAAGCTGCAGTTGCCTCTTCACGGTAACACGACACTACCGTAGTTGGGGACGATACCGATCTATTGGTTCTCTTATGCTACCACTGACTTGTCGAGCAAGAAACTATTCTTCGCACCTGAGCCAAAGTTGAATAAAGCTCCCCGAATATGGGACATACACACCCTGAAAGAGAAGCTGGGACAAGATACTTGTCATCTGATCCTTTTTGCTCACGCCCTGTTAGGCTGTGACTCTACTTCGCAAATCCACTGTGTGGGAAAAGGTCTTGCACTGAAGAGGCTGATAGAAGACAATGATTTCCGAACATCAGCTGCAGTGTTCATGCAGAAGTCTGCTTCGAAGGAGGAAATCAAGACCGCTGGTGAAGAGGCCCTGCTGATCATATACGGTTCGTCGAAAGGAGGGAACTTGAACAAACTCCGCATAGAAGTTTTTGAAAAGAAAGTGACAACGGCAAACTCTTTTGTTCACCCAGAACATCTGCCACCAACTTTTGATGCAACCAAGTTTCATAGCTATAGAGTTTTTTTTTATCAAGTTCAGGTATGGACCGGGGAGCCTGATCCGGAACTGAAAGCCGAGGAATGGGGACGGAAGAATAAAGATGACTTCTTGTACCCATTAACAACTGACCTCCCACCACCCCCGCGTATGCTCCTAAAGATCGTGAACTGCTCCTGTCGTGTACAGTGTAGTTCAGCGAGGTGTAGCTGCTTTAAAAACGGCTTAGTTTGTATTTCAGCATGCAGAACCTGCAAGGGAACAATGTGTTCCAACTCCCTAAAAATCGACAGCAACAATCATGAAGAGAACCTAGAACCCTAGTCGTTAATCCATTCCAGATGAAGAAGTTGTGAAACTAGTTGGAATCTGATTCTCTATTTTGTATTTTTGATAATATTGATTCTATTTAATAGACTGTGAAGATTAGACACTATGGGTTGACCCTAAATAGTATACGAAGAGGGTTTTTAAGTGTGATTTACGATACTGACCACTGAAAACCAGTTCGGTTTGTAATTCACTTTCCCTAATTATTTTCTAAAAAAATGTAGATCATTCATTAATGATTACGATTTTTTTTTCTGGTTCAGTGAACAACCTATTTGATTCTATTTTCGGTCTCAGCTCGCGATTCTACGTCAGAACCACACTTTCATTCAAGAAAATCGGGCTACAACGAAAATTGTATTTTTTAGGCGAAAAAAGTCGAAAAAATGCAGTTACTTTTTTGTATGGTGCTTCTTACGCTAAATCCGATGGTGCTTCGTTTTCGGTCTCGCCATGTTATTTTGGATTAGAATCATACTTCAGTTCAAGAAAAACCGATGTCCACGAAAATTGCGATTTTTATTCGAATAACGGAAAAAAATAGCCTTAAAAGCCAAAAAACGGTTATTTTGCGTCGACTCAGAATATGCGAAAATGAATATGTGTTCAGTTTTTTTTTTCTCTACAAGATGATGTAAAAATCATTTCTGTTGCAATTTGTTTCGGGTCAACCTCTTTTTGGAGCTCATTTTCCTGTACTAGTAAGAGAATTTTCTCTAATCCATTGAATACTTGGGTTATAGTTCTTCTTCTATTTTAAAAATATACTCTGGAATATCTGGAACTTCCTTGTTTTTTTCTTATTTATGAATAAATTAGAAATGTCAATATTCCTATCTTTTTAACCCTATTTCTACCACTTAAATCTCTAACAAGTTTTTGAGTTTCGTCATTCACTTTTTTATTAATCTCAACTTGTTTATTGAAATAAATTTTTACTTTATTCTTCACTTCGTTATAATTTCCAGCAGTTGTAATTTGTTTTGATTTTAAGATTTTTTAAAGTTCAGTAATACGATTATTTCTCATAGTGTTAAATTGATTTTGTAAATCTAAAATAATTTCATTCTTTTCTTTTATTTCATTTTCTAACCCTTTTTTAACTCTGGAATAATATAAATCTGTAGGGTTTTTTATCATCTCGACGCTTTGCATTACGCTCTAACTCAATCAGATTATCTTCAAGTAATATTTTATTATTAAGATGATTATTTATTTTATTGAATAGTTCATCTTTTCTACCAACAGCTTTTATATCAAATAATTTAGCTGCTGCGCGTAATTCATAAATTGTGTATAGCGATAATTTATTTTTTTATTTTGATGAATTTGGATTTTCGTTCTAAACAACTTTTAATCACTTCTGCAATACCCTCCACTTATTTAGAAATTATTTTATAAAACAAATTTCCAAATCTTAAAAATTTTCAATCCTGAGGAATTTCATTGTTTTTTGTTTTTTTTTTTAAATTTATATTTGTTTTATATGTTTAATTATATTTTTTTAAAATAACAAATTATTTTTAATTAAATTTTAAGATGATTTTGATAAATTGAATTATATTCATTTTTCTTTTATATTTTAATTTTTAATAAGGAATTTAACAAAGTTACAGCTTCATTTCTAACTTCATCTGATGTATTTCCAGCAGCTCTGCTACCTATTAGACTGTATAACTGTTCAATCATTTCATTTGCATTCAGAAACATTCCAGTTCCTACTTGTGGTATTTCTATGTCCATTTCAAGGATTTCAGCAACCTTTAACAATCTGTACCTATAAATTTTTACAAAATCAACTATATCTTCATATCCAGGTATTCCATGTCTTTTTTTCCCACCATATTTTTGATTCAATTCACCCGATTTCTTTACAGCGTCTTGGAGGATTTCAGGATGATTTTTGTAATAATTAGGCAATTCAAAAGAAGCTGGTTCTTGAGGATAATTTTATTATCGTCTTCATTTAACCGTTTCAGCAGTTTAGTGTCAAGATTCAAATTAAGATCATATACTCTCGGTGATTTATCAGGAGTTTTTTTTTTGGTATTTCTAATGGTTCAATACCTTGAAGTAACGATGATGGTGCTGGTAATGATTCAATACCTTGAAGTTGCAATGGTGCTGGTAAAACGTTTCTTAAATTTTGATCTAACCTTAGAAATCGCCGTTTCAAATTATCGTCATTTTTTTTTTTAATTTTTCTACAGTTGGAGCATTCAGTTCTTCAGTACACTCATGAAATCCTTCTTGTATTAACGCATTCTGTCTAACCTTTTGTCTTAGTATTTCCCAGTTGTTAACTATATTTGTTAACAACTTTTTTTAATTCTTTAACATCCATTTACATAGATTAAATTATATATAAGAAAATTATTATTATAAATCAATAACTTTTGACAACTCTTTTTCATAAAAAGTACCAATAATTAACTCACCCGATTTATCGGATAATTCAGACGTAATAGTTGTCTGTTTAACTGTAGCAATTTGAAATATTTCTGTTTTATAATTTGGAAGATAGCCTTTATCAAAAACACTCTTTTTCTTATTAATTCTAACCAAATCACCTACATTAAATTTATGTTTCGTTGTTTGAGAATGTGTGTCTGGAAACAGATTTTTATACACGCTGTTTTCATTTTCTGTTCTACTAGCTTCTATTGGTTTCATTTTGATTGATCTATGATATGACTTATTATAATTGTCAACTAATGACGGTAATACATCAATCCAACGTTTAGTATTGTTGTAAGTAAAATGTTTCCATAATTTCTCTTCAATAGTTCTATTAAATCGTTCCACTATTTGAGCTTTCAATTCAATTTCAGATGAAAAACCAATGAATTTCATGACTTTTTTAAAAATACTTGAACGTTTTTCATAACAAATTCTTTACCTTTATCTGTTTGTAACTTTTTTAGGCTTTCTATTTTTAAATAAATCCGTGAAATCATTAAAAATTTCCTTACCCATTTTATTTTTTAAAGGGATACACCAAGCATATTTACTAAAACAATCAATCACTGTAAGAATGTAATTAAAATTATTATTTTCCTTTTTATACTGTTGCATATCAACTAAATCAGCTTGCCACTGTTCATCAATACTATGTATATAAACTCGCCTTCTTTCAAATGTGTGATAAGAGGGATGGTGTAAAGAATAAATATTTTGTTTTTGCAATATTTCTCTTATTTTAGCTTTTGAAACAGTATAACCATTTTCTCTTAATTTTCTATGTAAATCATCAATCCCTGAAAAATTAGCGTAATATAATTCTAAAAGCTTGTCTTCGATTTGCTTATACCCAGCTTTTTGCTCTACCCAGGGTTTTTGTTCATTGCTTCCTTTTTTAAAAAAACGATTTTTCTTGCAACCACATAGTGCATATATACCTTTAATCATTGGCACATCATTTCTTTTTGAAACTGCTTGAGTCATTGAAGTAGTAGCAGTCACTTTTTTACATCGCAAACAATAAATCTTACTTTGTAAATTCATTTCCATTTATAAGGGACTGAAACTATTAGAAAAATTTTCTAAATAATAATAAAAAAAAATATTCTTAAAAAAAGTATTCTATTAAATGGGTTTGATTATTATTGAAGGTAATAAAAGTGAAATTGAACAATCTTATGCAAGTAATCCAATTAGATTAGATCGTAATTATGATTATGAAATCGCCTTAACGCAGTGTACTTTATGGTATTCATGGCATAATATTAGTGATAAATTTAAAACAATGCATTTGAGTTTAGCAAAAATAAAGATGAACCATGGCTAAATGTTGTGATACCCAATGGTATGTATAATGAAGAGTGTTTCAATTATTTTCTAATTCATTATTTTAATGCTTCTAGAGAAAATTGTCCTGTAACTGTTTCATCAAATCCTGCAACAATGAGATTCGTTATATTATTGAAAGATAATTATGAATTTAAATCTAACAGTGATTTAAGTATTATTTTAGGATTTGAAAATGATGTTAAATTATCAGATAAAATTAATGAAGGTACGAAAGTTCCAAATATTACAAGAAATGTTGATAAAATCCAAGTCCATTGTTCATTAGTGGATAGTTCAATCGTTAATGGAGCTAGATCTGATGTAATATGGACATTTGCACCTAATACTGAACCAGGTTGTTTAATTGTAGAAATTCCTAAAGAAAGATAATATCTCTTAATAAATCGAAAAGAGTTTATTAATTCTTTGAAAATGACAATTACAGATCAATTAGGTAGACTTATCGATTTTAATGGTGAGAATGTTGGTTATGTATTGGATTTGAAAAAAGTTTAATGAAATTAAAAAAGTTTTAGTTAATGAATATCTCTTATAAAATTTTTACTATAATAAATGTTGATTAATAAAAAACAATTGCTATACACAAGACAATACGGTAGTGGTATTGGCAGTTTCTTCAAGAATATAGGTAACTCGGAATTATTCAAGACTTCCCTTAAAAATATAAAAGATGGAGCTTTATCAGTGTATAATAATATGATTAAACCTCGATTAGAGTTAGTAAAAAATAGAGGTATTGAATATGGTAAAGAATTCATCGATTTAAATAGAAAAGAATTAGATGATGTATTTAAAAATAAAAAATGGATGAAAGAAGCTATTGGAAATAATAAAAGGTATATAGATAGAAGAGATCGAGATCTCTTAAATACGTTGATTACAGGTAAGGGATTAAAAATTTTTAAATGAAAAATTATTTAATAAATTTCTTCTCTATATAAAAAGAGGTTGTTAATGAAGTTGTTGCTCCTTATTGGCAAATATTTGAAAAGCCTATTGTTGATGATACGACAACGAAATATGAATTTTAAAGAAATCAGAGAAACAAATGTTAATGTTTCAAAATTAGATAATTTTGAATTTACAATAAAAGATTTAGAATCTTGGATCCTTCCTAGTGATAGCTATCTTCATGCAAAAATAAAAATATCGTGAGAGGATGGAAAGAATATGGATGCTGTAGATAAGGCTACTTTAACAAATAATGGGTTTAATCTGTTTAAAAATGCTGAATATATCGTTAATGGTAAAACAATTGAATCTATTGATTATGTTGGTATATCGACATCCGTTAAAAATCTATTAGAATTTTCTTATGATTATTCGAGAAAAGCAGCAACAAATATGTTTTGGTATAAAGATAAAATGCAAACAAATGATTCATTTACAGAAGAAAGTGAGTTTGTAAGTACTTCTACAACTGCAAAAGCAGGTGAAAGTCCAACAATTAAAACAAAGAAAAATGATAAATTTAATAGCGGTTTATTAAAAAGATATAATAAAACAAAAGAAAGTCATGTAGTTAGTATGTATTTACCATTATCAAGATTATTTGGATTTTGTAAAGACATTAATCGTGTATTTAGAGGTGTTACACATAAAATTGCGTTGAAAAGCAATAGTAACAATAATATGATTATAAAAAAGGGTTCTCAAAATTTTAAAGTAGATATAATGTATTTATCTTGGATTCTACCAGTATTAAATCCTACTTTATTCATTAGAAATGAGTTAGAAGGTAAATTAGTTAAAAAGAGTTCATTTGAATTAAGATGGGAAGCGTGTAATACTTATAAAAGTGATAATAGAAATGACAAAGAACTGACATGGAGAGTCGTCAGTGAAAGATGCAATACAACTAAAATTGTTGTAGTATTACAGAAAACCGAAAAAAATAGTAATGCTTTACAAAATAATATGGTATTTGATCATATGAATATTGAAAAAATTGAAGTGAGAGTGAATGGCTATTAATATCCACAAGAAGAATTAAAATGTGATTCAAAGTAATGATAATGAGGATAATTCTAATGTTTATCAAAGATTTTTACATTTAGGATACAAACATCGAAACGTTGATAGTGGAACTTTTGTTAGCTATAATGACTTTTAAAACAGTTTATCCATTATTTTGTTTTGACGTTTCAAAACATGAACGTAATATTTATGCATCTGGATCAAATGTTGATACAGAAATTAAACTTTTGTTAGATCAAGAGCCTGCTGATTCATACAACATCTACTGCGTTATATTTTCAGAAAGAAAAGCAAACATGGATGTCATTGATCATAAATTATATGTTAATCTATAAATTATTTTCGATTCAGAAAATTTGTTTAATAAAATAATTTATAGATTAATGGAGAAACTTTTAAGAGAAATGAAAGTGGAAAATAAATTCAATCGAACCGTTAAGAAAGAAGACTTAGACATTGGAATAGAATACACAATTAAGGCAATGAAAAACGTAGTAACTAAATATGGTAATAAACTTGTTATTATCATTAATTTTGAGGGTGAAATGCTTGATATCTTTGCACCAAAACGATTTGATTCTAAAGCAGCTGATTTTGAAAAGAAATTTAAAAATAGAAAAAGATGAAGGTATGATTTTAAAGGTTATTGAAAGAAAAGGGAAAGATAATAATAATTATCTAGATATTGATATTGAACTTAATTCGTAGTATATCGAACTATCTAATAAATACTAAATTATTACATTTTATCAGTAGTGTAAGAAGAATGGAATATTTTTTCAAATTACATCAAAAATTCTTATTTCAGAAGACCTTTTTTGATGCTAAAGGTCATGATGGAAAATTGTTGAAATGTTGGGAATTTTCATTTAAAATGGGGTGAATTCAATTGAAAAGGGGGTAAATTGAATTAATTAATGATGTGGTCCAGCTCCTGTATTTCTTATACTACTGACGCATACAAGACACATTGGTATAAAGTATTTAAAGGTTTATTGGACTTTTCTGTAAAAGCGTCAACAGCCAAGCTTTTGGCTATTAGCATTCGACGGTAGGTTTAATGATATCATGTGGGACTAATTACTAATAAGGAATATGCTCCTTACGCCAAAACCCATTTTCTCGACCATTGCCTTTAGTCAAGACTGGTTTGCTTAGGAACGCGTCACGGGTAATTGAAGTATGTGGAATGAAATGCAATAGTCAGAATTGTTTTAAGTTGAAAGTAAATCGAGTAATGAGATGATTGTAGGTTTGAAGCAACAATGATCGCAACCATCAATGACCCTAACCAACAAGGACCTCAACCTCTAAAGATCCCCTACCCCCAACCTCCGAGAGGCCTCCCCATTCAATTTTTTTGGGTCTCCTCCCCACATTTTTTATACTTTTTTCGAAGTTTTTTTTTAACATGGTATTTTTTTTTCATTTTTTTTTACATCTCTTAGAATGACATGAAACATACTTAAAACATTTTCGAAACTTAAAATGAGAATGGTATAGATATGTTAGTCATGACTTTTACTATTGGAAAAATAATGTTTGTAGTAGCAATTTTTTTTAATTGAATTTTTTTTTTACTTCGAAATTTTTCAATTTTTTTTTACTTATCTTAAATGACATGAATATTGCTTACGGCTCTATCAATCTTACTCTATGCTTGCTCAGAGACACGATGAGGCTTTCCCAATGCTACTTTATGGCCAGTTATCGACACTACCAAGTTTATTGCTTTTATTAAATCAGTATTTTTTACGCAGTGGAACGATAAACACATATCTCATATCTCTAAAAAGTGAAGATGAAACATTTTAAGAAACTGTGTTCACAAGAAAGTGTTATTTTAGCATTGAATGCTGACAAGGAAAAGTATTTAAACTATGAAATAAGTACAGCCGCAAGCATATTTCATTTTGTTTATAGATGGCAGCAAACCTGCTCAGACATAAGTTGCGTTGAATTTAGGTTAGACTAGTTATAGATGGCAGCACACCCGCCCAGACACACACTCATAGTGAGAGAGACATGCAAAAAAGTTAGGTTAATTTAGGTTCACTTAGAGTGCCGCACCACCCTAAGTGAACCTAAATTAACCTAACTTTTTGCATGTTTCTCTCACTATGAGTGTGTGTGTATCCAGGAGGAGAATTCAAGAAAGAGTTAATTACTTACTTACAATTTTTTCATAATTACTTAAGTAAAACTGCTGCATTGTCTGTCCAGGAAGTTAATTCAAGAAAGAGTTTGTTTACAATTTTTTCATAATTTCCTTAATTAAAGTTCTGTATTGTGCATCCAAACGGTGAATTCATGAAAGAGTTTGTCACTTACTTAGAATTTTGTCATAATTTCTTGAATTAAACGTCTGTAATGTGTAGCCATTAGGCGAATTCAAGGAAGATTTTGTTACTTACTTACAATATTTTCATAATTTCTTGAATAAAATTTCTCCATTGTATATCCAAGAGGTGACTTCAAAAAAGAGTTTGTTACTTACTTACAATTTTTTCATAATTTCTTGAATGAAATTTCCGTATTGTGTATCCAAGAGGTGAAAACAATAAAGAGTTTGTTGCTTACTTGTGATTTTTTCATAATTTCTTGAATGAAATATATGTATTGTGTATCCAAGAGGTGAAATCAATAAAGAGTTTGTTACTTACTTACAATTTTTTTTTTTATAAATTCTTGAATTTAATTTTCGTATTGTGTATCCAAGAGGTGAATTCAAGAAAGAGATTGCTACTTACTTAGAATTTTTTCATAATTTCTTGAATGAAATTCTGCATCTTGCATCCAAGAGGTGACTTAAGAAAGAGTTTGTTACTTACTTATAATTTTTTCATAATGTAGTTAATGAATAGAACTATTCTAAAGAATAAAGACGGGTTAAGCTTAAAGATGTTTATTGCTTAAACATATTAAAATATTTTTTGAAAAAAACACATATTTACATAAAAATAGTTCTTAGAGTTCACTCTTAAACATCCAGAAACGAGGATCCCATGATATAGAATAGTTTTTTACCGCGTCTTATACACTTATCGCGATCAGGTATGTCCTTAGGTATCCACTGCGCGAAGAACCTTACCTCGTCTTCAGGACGGTGATAGGCCCCTTCAAATTTAGGACACTAAAATTCTTCTAGATTGAAAAGTGGAATCCTAGGGTCACACTTTTGAATTAAAACTATATCTGTAGGTACATTACCCTTTACGTAGAGTGCATCAACCCCGAAAAAGCTGCAAATTTCACTGACTTCCTCCTGAACATTTCTCAGTTCCTGACCACTTTTATTAAGTGGTTTAATCACTCTATCGTAGAATCCCAGTCTGTTTATACGACATAATGTAGTACTCCACAAGATTTTATCATGCTCAAACATATTATAGTTCACTATCCAATGATAACAGTCAATTTCTTCGAGCTCTATAGACAATAAAAATGCACATTCAAATATAAGACCACAAGATGATTTTTTCAAACCGATAAATTCTGTGTCATACAGTCCTATTATCTTGGAAGCTATTACTGTAGTATTTCAGTGGAGAAGTACTTCATCAAACTTTTATACCTTTGCTCAAGGTTGAATGGAGTTATGGCTAGGGGGATGAGTCCTAAAACCATCTGAATTCATTTTGGGGAGGAGTCATAAAACCTGTAGAATTCATTGCGGGGATGAGTCATAAAACTCTCGGTATCTATTGCTTGCAAATGAAGTCTGTAAATTACAATTTTTTTATAATTTCTTGAATGAAATTTCTGTATTGTGTATCCAAGAGGTGAATTCAAGAAAGAGTTTTGTTACTTACTTACAATTTTTTCATAATGACATATCCGAAAACGGATGATGTTTCTTTATCCGAAAACGGATAAAGAATTTATTCACTCTAATACATATATTTTGTCAATATTATCCGACGTATCCAACAAATGATATCGATAAAGAATGTTAATAAAGAATTTGTTCAATTTGATACTTAAATTATGTCAATGTTATCAAACGTATCTGTCAAAAGACATTGATAAAGAATTTATTCACTGTGATACTTAGATTTTCTCATTTTTATCAAGCATATCTGACAAAGCATGTTGATAAAGAATTTATTCACTCTGGTACTTAGATTTTGTGAATGTTATCAGATGTGTCGGACAAAATAAGTGATATAGAATTTATTACCTATGATACTTAGATTTGGTCAGTGTTATCAAACGTATCTGTCAAAAGACATTGATAAAAAATTTATTCACTCTGATGCTTAGATTTTCTCGATTTTTTCAATCATATCTGACAAAAGACAAAATTAAGAATTTATTCACTCTGACACTATCAAACGTATTTATACAATGTATCTGTCACGTAGACAAGATATGGTTTATGATATTAGTAGAAGATTAGGCCTTTCTCTTCCGCTTTGCTTTCATTTGAATTCTAATACCCAAAAGCTGACGATATGTTTTAACACTGGGTAACATGGTACCACAAGCACTAGAAAGGAGATAACCCTCTTCATCAACTATTATTTTTATGTTTGCATTCCCTTTGAGTGCAATCATCTCCGGAGATCTCAATCTCGCATATCCACCATCATAAGAGTTGAATTTTTTGGTACTCCAAACAAATTTAATTCCTTACTGTCATGACAATGCACACATAAGTTTCCGATAGTGCTACCGTTTGTACTTATTCATAGTTTAAATACTTCTCCTTGTCAGCATTCAATGCTACAATAACACTGTCATGTGAACACAATTTCTTAAAATGTTTCATCTTCACTTTTTAGAGATATCAGATGTGTTTACCTTTACCGTTTCACTGCGAAAAAAAACACTGATTTAATATATGCAATAAAACTAGGTAGGGTCGAAAACCTGCCATAGAGTACCATTGGGAAAGCCGTATCGTGTCTCTGAGCAAGCATAGAGTACGATTGGTAGAGCCGTAAGTATATTTCATGTCATTTTAAGATACGTAAAGAAAAGTTGAATAATTTCGAAGTCCAAAAAAAATTCAGTTAAAAAAAAGTGCTACTACAAACATTATTTTTCTAATAGTAAAAGTCATGACTAACATATCTATACCATTCTCATTTTGAGTTTCGAAAATATTAAATGTGAATTTTTTTGTGTTTTAAGTATGTTTCATGTCATTTTAAGAGATGAAAAAAAGTAGAAAAAAATACCATGTTAAAAAAAATTATAAAATTTAAAAAACTTCAAAAAAAGTATTAAAAAATGAGGGTAGGGGGCCCAAAAAGTTGGATTGGGAGGGGGCTCCTTGGAGGTTGGGGGCAGGGGATATTTGGAGGTTGAGGTCCTCGGTGGTTAGGGTCATTGATGGTTGCGATCATTGATGCTTCAAACCTATAATCATCTCACTACTCGATTGACCTTCAACTTAAAAAACAATTCTGACTATTTTATCCCATTCCACATTCTTTAATTACCCGCGACGTGTTTCCTAAGCAAACCAGCCTTGACTAAAGGCAATGGCCCAGAAAATGGGTTTTGGTGAAATGAGCATATTCCTTGTACACTTCATAGAAATTAATCCCATAGGCTATCATTAAACCTACCGTCGAATGCTAATAGCCGAAAGCTTGGCTGTTGACCATTTTACAAAAAAGTCCAATTAACCTTTAAATACTTTATACCAATGTCTTTTGTATGCGTCAAATCTATTACGTATCTGAGCATGTTCCTTGTATAGTTGATAGTAATTAATCCCATATGCTATCATTAAACCTACCGTCGAATGCTCATAGCCGAAAGCTTGGCTGTTGACCATTTTAAAGAAAAGTCAAAAAACCTTAAAATATGTTATACCAATGTCTCTTGTATGCGTCAAATCTATTACGTATCTGAGCATGTTCCTTGTATAGTAAAAAAAAAAACTTCAAAAAAAAATTATATAAACAATGGGGGGAGGGGGCCAAAAAGTTGAGGGGAGGGGCCCCTTGGAGGTTGGGGGTATGCGGAGGCTTCTAAGGTTGAGGTCCTTGGTGGTTAGGGTCAATGGTGCTTACGGTCCTTGATGGTTTCATACTCAAAATCACCACACTACTTGATTTCCAAGGATTTCTAAGGATTTTTCTGAATTTCTTTATTAAAATTCTTTTCTTGGTATCTGCATCAGTAGGGAGAGGGGTATTACTCCGGATGTTACATGGTTTTCCTCACTGAGGATGTTTTTTCATGGTTTTTCTCTCTTTGGATGTTTTTTTCATGGTTTTTCTCGCTGTTGATGGATGTAGACATAAGTCCAACAACAGTTGCTGGATGTCAACTAAGTTCACATCAACAATTGCTGGATTATTGATCGAGTCTAACGGGACAGGGTCAATGACACCTCTTTCAAGGTCAGTTTTTTGTTGTTTCTAAGCGTATTGATCAAGACTAACGGGACAAGATCACGTGTCTCTTTCTAAGCCAATCAGGGAGTCGGAAATATTAACGGGACAAGATTACGTGTCTCTTTCTAAGATAATCAGGGAGTTACGTAAGGTTTCCATTACATCACAATTCGCCCTTGAGATTTTGTATATAACGGACAAGCACTGAGGTTAAATTATCATATAGTCTCAAGCCACCATAGATAGACCATCAAGTATTATTGACATGGAAACCTTAGCTACAATGATTAATAATGTGAGTTCTGTTTAGTAAATTTTCTTAGTTTATTACCAAATAAAATCATTTTACATAGTCCCCCTTCAGTATATTCAAATTCAGGTAAATCATCCCCCCCAATACAAACTCCACTATGCGATGTTTATAGTCGCTAGAAAGCGTAAAATACGCTCTTTTTTACCATGAAAACCCCCACCCCGTTAACGATTTTAATTCTTTCATTGAAAATAACTCTCTTTTTCGATAAATTCATGCTCTCTGTATTTTTAGCTAAAAGTGACAGGCAACTTCTGTCAATTCTTAGGCCTGCTAATTCCCTTTAAGCCGTCAACCTAAGGTTTATCAGTTTGTAAAGATTTAAATAGGGGTAATTATCGAATACTGTCAACGCTCATCCGGTATGTAGAAAACCATGGAATTAAACATTACGATGGTTTCACGAAAAAGACGGCTTTTTCACACAATTTAGCGAAGCATCTTACTACAGTAAATCTTATAAATTGCGAGGGGGTAGCTGGTGACAGTTATGGTAAATATTTTAATATGGAAAATTTGTCTTCCATTTTGAGTACTCAGTGTTTATATGGGGGAGGGGGGAAGGGACAGTGCCTCGCTTCTAACAGCTTTGTTGTAAGATGAAACAAACTGTTTTCCCCCCGTGAACTGCAAAGAGATGGATTCATTGTGCAGACATGTACCCCCTTTTGACAAGAAAACTAATGTAGCCTTTCCTATATATATATATATATATATATATATATATATATATATATATATATATATATATATATATATATATATATATATATATATATATATATATATATATATATATATATATATATATATATATATATATATATATATATATATATATATATATATATATTATATATATATATATATTATATATATATATAGATATATATATATATATATATATATATATATATATACATATATATATATATAACAAATTTTTACTTTTTGCTTTGCTGAAAAGGGGGGAAGGGGGGAGGGACTTCTTGAGACAAATGCTTTCTAGACAAAGTTATGCCTTACAATAAATTCTGTTTTTCTTCTCTAACAGGGAAATCGTTATTTTATACTAAATTTTTTCTTCTTTTTTAAGGATGAATCCGACAAATGCCCGTTCCCAGTAAGAGAGCTAGGGGTAACGATAAAACTACTACGAAGGCGACAGTTGTACAATATGGCCGCTGGCCGAGGCCCTCCAGCTCTGCGCTGCCTATCCAAGCTCCATCTGAACATGTACTAATGCAGCCAGGTATGAAAGATAAAGAGAGAGTGGGATGGTAACTACAAAAATAGTGAACCCCACTGCTCCAACCCTCCAAGCCAATGACATCGCTGCACCGGCTACACAAACCATTGACATTGCTGGCCCGGCTGCGCAAATAACAGACATCACTGTCCCGTCTACCCCCCAAAATGCTTTGCCAGGACCATTGGGCACTCAACTGCAACCTGAATTTGGAAATGTATGTTTAAATTTTATTTCTCGCTATTTTGTCTCCCAACTCAATTTGATGAAAGAGATTATACCCTTTATCATTTACACATGTGGATTCTAATTTGCGTAATGTTGTTGACAACTTTCAATTACAACTTGTCAAGATTTTCTGGGCAATCAATAAGAGGTACGAGACATAACGGTCCCAATTTTTATCGTATATTCCAGAAAATCTTGAAAATAACAGACTTGTATTAAGGAATGTAATTCTAAGGTCAAAGAGGTTGGTTTATACAGATTGAAAATAAGCTATTTTCAGGATATGATCTGAATGAGTTAGGCTATCCATTTAAAAAACAAAGTAAAGACACCGTTTTTTTTCCAAAGCAGATAAGGATCATTAATATGAAATCTTTTGGGGGAGTTGTTTGAACAAAATCAAAACCTACTACGTCATGTTTTAGATTGTAAATGTCTTATATTAAGGTGGAAATTTCAGAGTAGTTAGAGTAGTGAATTAACCAAATGCTACTACTACTACTAAGCACATCTAAATAATAATCCAATTTTCTAAAATAGGGTGATTTAGACACTTTGAGAATAAGCTATTTTCTTTTATTGATTACATTGGTTCCATATTCCTTGTCACCGTCCTCATCGATTGAAGAAAGGAGTCCTGAACTCATTGAAGGGACAGTGGAGTTCATTCACGACAATTCACGAATCAACGAATGGTATGATAACTCCATTGAAATACCATCTAATATTGATGATTTTTTAAGTAATTATTTTAATGTTGATAGTAGCACAGTTATTAGTTGCCATTATTAGTTGCCATCATGACACTGAAGAAACTACACGAACAACGGCATTTATTTTCCGTTTTAGGTACTTCAAAACCTCCACTCAGGAAGGCCATACTCAAACATGGTGTTGACAATGATTTCATTAATCTAATATCTGAACTTTGTTTAAATTTAACTGAAGGCAATGTACACCTGCCAGAAGGTGTTAGACAACAAACAAAGCAACATCGTTCTACTGTACGTGCCTTGGCTTGCAAAAACAAGGGGAAATTTTTTAAAAGAAAACGTCTCCTTCAAGCGGGCGGTAGCTTTTTTACACTTTTACTGCCAATAATTGCAGGACTTGTAAAAATTTTTCTCTAGATGGCTAAACCCTATAAATTGACGCCATTTGAACTTTTCCTCTCGCTAGTGGTACATTTTGAAGACAATCTAAGCAAATTCATTAATAATGAGAATATTGCAGATGATAAAAAGCTAGTTTTTACTTCAAGATGCATTGCGATGTGTGGACAAACACATACCTTATCGTGAGAGACCCACTGTCACCGTCACAGATCCCCCTAAACAGGAAACATCTCAAGATTCTGCACAATCAAAGGAGACGGAATTAAATTCCATAGTGACATCAATTGGAAACCTATTGCCAGTGACCTATCGAGAACAGAGGTAAAAGACAATTAGTATATTTCATGTTGGAAAGTGGTGATCAAGTTCAGGTCGATAGCACAGGGAAACAAATTATAATTCAGGGGAAAAGTTATAATCTAGTTGATTTAATTTGTGATATGGTGACAAATCGTAAAGGACTTTTATCATTGACAATAATCTATACACCTTTCTAAAAAATGCATCAAACTTCTCCAAAAGTCTTATTGGCAATAAGCAAATTATAAAGAAACTAAGGGAATACAGTCCTCCAACAACGTCAAAAAAGAAGAAGTTTTAAAAAAGAAGAAGATTCGATCTTGGAAACTACTAGCAGCAGCAGCAATGATTTTATAACACCAGTGGCTGCTAGACAAAAGCGACGACAGATTGATTTACCCACCAGTGTGCAAAAGGGGAGTGGACATTACAGTGCGTGTTTTCGTTCAAAATGGTTTAAGTTCTGAAACATATCTATGAAAATATTGGTGAAGCGGGAAGTCTAAGTTCCCCCACAACGCTTTCTAAAGTTGCCTCTGACATAGATGGTAGCACATTAAAAAACGCAAAAGAGTATATAGAAAATGAACTGAGTTACACACTGCATCGGAATCGCAGGCTTCGTGGCAAACAATATCGACAAACTAAGGCCTTCTTCCCTCTTCATATAATGCAAACTGATCTTTTACTTTTAGACGCGATTCAACGACGTCACAATACACCCTTCAAATATATTCTAGTGGCAATTAGTGTCTTTAGTCGCTATGCCAATGCCATTCCATTGCAATCAAAGAGAGGTGTTGAAGTTGTTCATGCCTTAGAAAGTATTCTTGAACAGGATTGCTATAGAAAAATTCAATCAGATCGTGGTAGCGAGTTTGTTAATCCTCATACTCAAAAGGTTCTATTGAAATATAGTACAACGCTTTATCATAGTCACAGCCCGATAAAGGCTGCATTGGCTGAACGATTGATAAGAACGATTCGTCTATTAATTTCAGAGATATTGTACACCGAAAAATACTGCTGCTTTTATTCATGATTTAGATAAAATCATGCAAATATACAACAAACGACCACATCGATCTCTGTCCACCTCAAGCCCTCGGAACGTTCATTGTAGTGAAAATACGTTTGATGGTTTTCTAAAGCAATATTCCAGTGAAAAAGAAAAAAATGTGAAGAAGAAAATTTTTTTTTTTTTTTTTTTTTTTTTTTTTTTTTTTTTTTTGTTTTTTTTTTTTTTTTTTTTTTGTTTTCAATATTGGTGATACTGCTCGAATTAATAGAGCCACCAATATTTTTGAAAAGGGGAAATATTTATGGAGCACTGAACTTTTTAAAGTGTCCAAAATCCTAGACACTATACCCACGACATATCGACTGTGAGACACCAAAGATGATGAGATTCTCGGCGGTTTTTATGAATACGAACTACAAAAAGTTAGAAAACACTAGTGAAATTAATCAAATTGAAAAGATATTAAAGAGTCGTACTCGCAATTGCAAGAGAGAGTTGCTTGTTCGCTGGCTAGGATACAACTCTGATTTTGATTCTTGGGTCAGTGTTGAAGACATTAACAATGCCAAATGATTTTTTTTATGTGAATTTCATGTCCAATATTTCTGATCCTCTCTACAATGACTTGAATAAAACAAGTGATTTTTGGACGAAACTCTCCCCCACTATCAAATTCGACGGTGCGTATGAAGTAGCTCTTGTCGACTGTATTCTCAAAAATACATATGACATCCTGAGAAAGGATCGCAAATATGATATAAAAATTAGACCCTATGATTGGCCGCCACCCTCAGGTGATCAAGAACAAATTCAAAAGATCAGTTGGATGAATTATCCATATATTGAATTACCCTATGAAGAACTCACCTGTAATTTAATTTAAAATTTAGCGACGTATCTTTCTACAGTAAATCTTATAAATTGCGAGGGGGGTAGCTGGTGACAGTTAAGGTAAATATTTTAATATGGAAAATTTGTCTTCGATTTTGAGTACTCAGTGTTTATATGGGGGATGGGGGAAGGGGCAGTGCCTCGCTTCTAACAGCTTTGTTGTAAGATGAAACAAACTGTTTTCCCCCCGTGAACTGCAAAGAGATGGATTCATTGTGCAGACATGTACCCCCTTTTGACAAGAAGACTAAAGTAACCTTTCCTATGTATATACATATATATATATATATATATATATATATATATATATATATATATATATATATATATATATATATATATATATATATATATATATATATATATATATATATATATGACCCTGAAGTTTAGTGTTTGGTTAGCTTTTGATTATACCATATTTATGGATAGCTATTTTGAGATCTAGATTTTAAATCATTGGCCTGGATTTGATGCAGATGTTGGCCCTAAAGAATAATGATAGTTTTTTTTAATTTTTTTCTAAATGGTAAAAATAGGATTTCTATGCTTTTTGGGTTTATTTCTCACAAGTTGTGTATTTAATTTTTTCTCTAATTGGTAAAAATAGGATTTCTATGCTTTTCGGGTTTATTTCCAACACGGAGTGTATTTAATTTTTTCTCTAAATGGTAAAAATAGGATCTCTATGCTTTTCGGGTTTATTTCTCACAAGTTGTGTATTTAATTTTTCTCTAAATGGTAAAAATAGGATCATTTCTGACTATCACAAATTTTTTCTTTTTGCTTTGCTGAAAAGGGGGGGAAGGGGGACATCACTGTCCACTATTCTCTGTTCACTATTTTTGTGGGATGGTAACTACAAAAATAGTGAACCCCACTGCTCCAACCCTCCAAGCCAATGACATCGCTGCACCGGCTACACAAACCAATGACATTGCTGGCCCGGCTGCGCAAATAACAGACATCACTGTCCCGTCTACCCCCCAAAATGCTTTGCCAGGACCATTGGGCACTCAACTGCAACCTGAATTTGGAAATGTATGTTTAAATTTTATTTCTCGCTATTTTGTCTCCCAACTCAATTTGAATGACAGAGATCATACCCTTTATCATTTACACATGTGGATTCTAATTTGCGTAATGCTGTTGACAACTTTCAATTACAACTTGTCAAGATTTTGGGGCAATCAATAAGAGGTACGATGATCCAGAAAATCTTGAAAATAACAGACTTGTATTAAGGAATGTAATTCTAAGGTCAAAGAGGTTGGTTTACACAGATTGAAAATAAGCTATTTTCAGGATATGATCTGAATGAGTTAGGCTATCCATTTAAAAACAAAGTAAAGACACCGTTTTTTTTTTCCAAAGCAGATAAGGAGCATTAATATGAAATTTTTTGGGGGAGTTGTTTGAAAAAAAAATCAAAACCTACTACGTCTTGTTTTAGATTGTAAATGTCTTATATTAAGGTGGAAATTTCAGAGTAGTTAGAGTAGTGAATTAACCAAATGCTACTACTACTACTAAGCACATTTAAATAATAATCCAATTTTTAAAATAGGGTTATTTAGACACTTTGAGAATAAGCTATTTTCTTTTATAGATTACATTGGTTCCATATTCCTTGTCACCGTCCTCGTCGATTGAAGAAAGGAGTCCTGAACTCATTGAAGGGACAGTGGAGTTCATTCACGACAATTCACGAATCAACGAATGGTATGATAACTCCATTGAAATACCATCTAATATTGATGATTTTTTAAGTAATTATTTTAATGTTGATAGTAGCACAGTTATTAGTTGCCATTATTAGTTGCCATCATGACACTGAAAAAACTACACGAACAATGGCATTTATTTTCCGTTTTAGGTACTTCAAAACCTCCACTCAGGAAGGCCATACTCAAACATGGTGTTGACAATGATTTCATTAATCTAATATCTGAACTTTGTTTAAATTTAACTGAAGGCAATGTACACTTGCCAGAAGGTGTTAGACAACAAACAAAGCAACATCGTTCCAATGTACGTGCCTTGGCTTGCAAAAAAAGGGGGAAATTTTTTAAAAGAAAACGTCTCCTTCAAGCGGGCGTTAGCTTTTTTACACTTTTACTGCCAATAATTGCAGGACTTGTAACATTTTTCTCTAGATGGCTAAACCCTATAAATTGACCCCATTTGAACTTTTCCTCTCGCCAGTGGAACATTTTGAAGACAATCTAAGCAAATTCATTAATAATGAGAATATTGCAGATGATAAAAAGCTAGTTTTACTTCAAGATGCATTGCGATGTGTGGACAAACACAGACCTTATCGTGAGAGACCCACTGTCACCGTCACAGATCCCCTAAACAGGAAACATCTCAAGATTATGCACAATCAAAGGAGACGGAATTAAATTCAATAGTGACATCAATTGGAAACCTATTGCCAGCAACCTATCGAGAACCGACTAAAAGAGTATTAGTATATTTCATGTTGGAAAGTGGTGATCAAGTTCAGGTCGATAGCACAGGGAAACAAATTATAATTCAGGGGAAAAGTTATAATCTATTTGATTTAATTTGTGATATGGTGACAAATTGTAAAGGACTTTTATCATTTGACAATAATCTATACGCCTTTCTAAATGCATCAAACTTCTCCAAAAGTCTTATTGGCAATAAGCAAATTATAAAGAAACTAAGGGAATACAGTCCTCCAACAACGTCAAAAAAGAAGAAGTTTATAAAAAGAAGAAGATTCAATCTTGGAAACTACTAGCAGCAGCAGCAATGATTTTATAACACCAGTGGCTGCTAGACAAAAGCGACGACGGATTGATTCACCCACCAGTGTGCAAAAGGGGAGTGGACATTACAGTGCGTGTTTTCGTTCAAAATGGTTTAAGTTCTGAAACATGTCTATGAAAAAATTGGTGAAGCAGGAAGTCTAAGTTCCCCCACAACGCTTTCTGAAGTTGCCTCTGACATAGATGGTAGCACATTAAAAAACGCAAAAGAGTATCTAGAAAATGAAATGAGTTACACACTGCATCGGAATCGCAGGCTTCGTGGCAAACAATGTCGACAAACTAAGGCCTTCTTCCCTCTTCATATAATGCAAACTGATCTTTTAACTTTAGACGCGATTCAACGACGTCACAATACACCCTTCAAATATATTCTAGTGGCAATTAGTGTCTTTAGTCGCTATGCCTATGCCATTCCATTGCAATCAAAGAGAGGTGTTGAAGTTGCTCATGCCTTAGAAAGTTTTCTTGAACAGGATTGCTATAGAAAAATTCAATCAGATCGTGGTAGCGAGTTTGTTAATCCTCATGTTCAAAGGTTCTATTGAAGTATAATACAACGCTTTATCATAGTCACAGCCCGATAAAGGCTGCATTGGCTGAACGATTGATAAGAACGATTCGTCTATTAATTTCAAGATATTGTACACCGAAAAATACTGCTGCTTTTATTCATGATTTAGATAAAATCATGCAAATATACAACAAACGACCACATCGATCTCTGTCCACCTCAAACCCTCGGAACGTTCATTGTAGTGAAAATACGTTTGATGGTTTTCTAAAGCAATATTCCAGTGAAAAAGAAAAAAATGTGAAGAAGAAATTCAATCTTGGTGATACTGCTCGAATTAATAGAGCCACCAATATTTTTGAAAAGGGGAAATATTTATGGAGCACTGAACTTTTTAAAGTGTCCAAAATCCTAGACACTATACCCACGACATATCGACTGCGAGACACCAAAGATGATGAGATTCTCGGCGGTTTTTTATGAATACGAACTACAAAAAGTTAGAAACACTAGTGAAATTTATCAAATTGAAAAGATATTAAAGAGTAGGACTCGCAATTGCAAGAGACAGTTGCTTGTTCGCTGGCTAGGATACAACTCTGATTTTGATTCTTGGGTCAGTTTTGAAGACATTAACAATGCCAAATGATTTTTATGTGAATTTCATGTCCAATATTTCTGATCCTCTCTACAATGACTTGAATTATAACAAGTTATTTTTGGACGAAACTCTCCCCCACCATCAAATTCGACGGTGCGTATGAAGTAGCTCTTGTCGACTGTATTCTCAAAAATACATATGACATCCTGAGAAAGGATCGCAAATATGATATAAAAATTAGACCCTATGATTGGCCGCCACCCTCAGGTGATCAAGAACCAATTCAAAAGATCAGTTGGATGAATTATCCATATATTGAATTACCCTATGAAGAACTCACCTGTATGAATGATTTATGTCGTTCTATCAATAAAAGAATTTCCGCTCGTAAAAAAGGAGCCTTTCATTTCAACTATTCAAAAGAGGAGGGCAAGACCTACATTAGTTCACCTATTGCCAATGAAAAGGTTATTCTCAATATTCATCTAAAGGATTTTCTTGGCTTTAAGCTCAATATAATCAATGGTAAAAGTGCTGGAAACACTAATTTTATTTTTGCTGACTATCTGCCTGCCTTCTCCACGGACACTTGTATATTTCTCTACGCTTCATTTGTTGAAACATCCCGGGTTGGCAATAGCAATGTTCCCCTCCTACGAGTTCTTGAACGAAAAACCAATTAAGAACATATTTACCACTACAATATAAAGCATCTTCAATATATCCCCGTAAACACTTTCTATTTGGAACTCTGTCAGTTAACACTAAGAACTGAATTAGGTGATCCCCTTGCAATATCAAAAGGTTTGGCTGTGATTACATGCCATTTTTGACCCATCGTTCAACAACAAGATGTCTAATAGAAAAAGTGCTATTCATTTGTCCTGATATTGACTGCTATGTTAATACTCTTGGCCCAAGACAGTTGGGCAATAGAAGGGACTATTTCAAAGGTCGCTTGTCAATGTCTGGCTATGGTCTGGGCAGTTGGTTTGCTAAGCTGTTTCGCTCTGCACTACCTCTGGCTAGAAAAATATATTGTACCGGCTGCGACAGATTTTACATCCTCTACACTATATGATTGGAGCTCTGGCAAGGATTTTAAAAAAAAGTGCATCGGAAAATCTTAGGTCCAGTGCGCGAACCCTTAGTGAACAATTGAAACCTAATCAAAATGGAAAGGGTTAAAAAGGTCGAGAAACAGTGCACCACTCATCAGTCTCTATTCGGGTTAGAAACGAAAGACATCACCCTTTTCAAAGAAAAGAAGGAAAAAGCTGGCACATGTAGTAAATAGAAGAGAAACCCAGGGAAGAGAATTGCTAGATCGAAACTAGATTTTTTTTTTCCTAAGATGTCATATCTACCGCATAAGGATTCCAACCTTCAGTCACCTCCTCATTGAATCTATTCAATGCAGAAAATGTTGATGTGAGTGTAAAACATGGATGCTATGAACAATTTTATCCAAAACAACCCCTCTCCAATAACATCTGCTTTCAAATTTATTCCAATGAAGACTACTTTATGGACATGTCTTCGACATTTATAGATTTATGAATGAAAGTCCGAAAATCCGAAAAAAACATTGCCAATTCTTGCCGATGGAATATCCTATGAAAATTGTATATTACATAATTTATTTCGCCAAATCAGTGTCTACATAAATGGCACGATGGTGAGCCCAAGCAACAATCCCTCAAATTATACAAGCTATATGCAATTCATGCTGATGACACCCAAGTCATACAAGGAATTGAGAGGCACCTCCAATGGATATGAATATATTACTAATACTGATAGTACAGATGCACTTAAAAATGCTACAACTGGTAAATTACATCTAGTTGGAAAAATATATCATGAAATATTTAATATACCCCAATGGCTACCACCTAATGTTAAACTGGATATAAAACTGACGCTTGATCCATCCAATTTCATATTACGAAAAGAACTTGCTGTCAATCCTGATGTAACTCTCTCCCTCACCTCGGCAATACTACATGTACGCAAGCAACAGGTTATGAGTTGTGTTGCTTTGGCAGTGGAAAAACTGAGATCCAGTGGAAATAATATTAAACTACTTGTTCCTCATACAATCACCAATCAACGTCATATAGCCACAGGCTCACGCACCTTCACCGACTCATCCTTTATCAATGGCGAAATTCCGTCAAAACTGGCCTTGGCATTTGTAAAAAGCGCTAGTGTAATAGGATCGTGGACTGGATGCCCACATAAATTTTAAATGTTTATGCTTTCATCTCTTGTCTGCAAAGTAAACGGAATCCCAATCTACAATCTATCTTTTGATAAATCCTATAGGATATTGTATGAGTTGACCATGCAAACCCTAGATCATAATTCAAAACTATTTGAAAATGGTAAAACCGAATAAGTGTTTGCTAAAACACATGGTATCATTTGTATTGGATTTGTATGGCGCCCAGGATATGAGTGTAGTATATACGGGGAGTGTGCCATTAGAGTGTACATTTGCCGACCCATTACCTGAGAGTATCGCACTAATGTCGCTAAATAAATTTGAAACCTATTGGGAAATCACTCCCGAAGGCAGTGTTCTATTAGACTTGGCACCATGAACACCAGTCAAATAATCAATTTATTTAATATGGACCCCTACATGTCCAAATATATATCCTATTGTCTGCCCTCGAACTTTCTTGAAAAATTCAAAGTGTCAACAAGACCCTAATTATTGTTAATAGCAGTCCGTTAACTGTGAGTACTGGCCATTGATTGTGCATCTTTCATGCAATGAAGACGATTGAATTTTTTTGATCCTCTTGGTCTACCCTATACATTCTACACTCCACACATCAGCAACTATATTGAGAGCAGTGGGAAAACTATTATTCAAAATCGAAAGAGAGTGCAGCATCTGACGACTAAAAGCTGTGGCTTCCATGCACCACTATATTTTGTGTTCCGATGTCGCGGCTATACTTACAAGCAGTTTCTCAGCAGTTATGTAGACAATCCACGTCTGAACGACTTTATGGTAGAAAATATCATCTCTGACCTCTATAATATTGATTTTAGTGCCCTACGAGTAAAGTGCTTAAAAAATGTATGTGAATTTATTTTTTAATAAATGAAAAAATGTATATACAACAATTTATTTATTCTTCACTTTAGATTTCTTCTTCTTCGGTGTATAGGCAACTGTCGTGAACCACTAATACTGGTAAATCATTTGAAGTCACTGTATATTGATCTTGATTGGGTGCAAAGTCAGGGTCACATTTTCTACAGTATAATGTAACTTCACTCTTGTCATATCTGTGTGTATAGTCAATGATACTATTTGCATTAATATTATGAAATTCACGTTTTTTCAATCTGTTTATTTGAAGCAATATCACATACAGTGTTTTCAAATGGTGAATCACATTTGGTAACTGCCAAATAAAAATCACTAGGTTTATAGTCATAATAGGCAGTGTCGTCACAACGATGACGTAGAAACCAAATTGTCTTGTTACCCCAACAGTTGAATTGTAGACCTGATTCTTCCTCCCAAAAATTTAAATCCACGACGATACCAATCTCGTAGAAATAAACTAAAATCATGTTTGGGGTTCTTTCGAATCATACCGGGGTTAAGTATTCTCCCACTGATCACATTTGTCATAGTGACAATTGGAGCATAGATATCCTCTAGGGTGAGAGTCACAAATCTCTTCAAGAAATGAATTACATCCTTTAATTTGTACTGCATATCCTCTATGTAATTTACAAGGATTACATAATTTGCACTTTTCATTATAGTCATCAATAATTGTACAATTCTCACATGATGACCAACTGCCTAGAGTCTACATGCATAGTGGACATGTATAGAACATTTTTGGTTTCCGATGTCAACTCTCTCACAGCTAAAACGAAACTGATCCTCGTTCGATAAATTCAGAGGGAGGAATGGGAGAGGAATAACTCTGTGACGCTACCTCTTTCTAAGGGGGAGCCATCTACATTGAATCTATGGCAATGTGTTTTCAAAAGTATATCCACGATATTATTCTGCTTTGTTCCAAATAATATATCAATAAATTGAGTATAAGCATTTGAGTTACATCGTAAAAGTTTCATACAATAGTCCAATGGGGGGGGGGGGAATCAGTTTTCATTATATACTCAAGTGTTCCCTGTGAGAATATCTTTCGTTGAAGGGATAACTCAAGAAAATCATCATCCAAAATCAAATGTTTTTTCCATGATCACAAGATTCAATCTAATTCTCTCTTTCTCGAATTTATTCATTTTTTAATCCTATCACTCTTACTGCTGACTCTAGACTGACCATGATTCGTTCTACTTCAAAAATATTCTAACAAAAAAGAAAGAGAACATTTTCGATTTCGAAAAATTTTATTGTATAATTACAACAATAATATTGCACATGTGCAATTAGCGATATAGCTTATTGTCCTCAATATGCTTCACTATTGTCTTTAAAGCACTTTGAAGTCTATTCACAAGTGCTATATCAAATATTGCAGCGAAGCATAATTGATCCTCCATTTTAAATTTGCTCAAAGATATCACGTATCTTGCATATACTTCATCCCATTCCAGACAAAGCCGTGATCCTCTCGTGATTTCCACCGCAATGTTTAGGACTCTTGTATCATTGCCACCAACTCCACTATCAACTTCTAATAGTGTAAACATTCCACTCATTATTACAAATATATCCTAATGAGTAAAGTAGAACTATTATCACTCCTTGAATTCTATTCACACACTAATAAAAACTATAGCAAAAATCCTTCCTTATATACACGTGATGTTGTCCCGTTAATATTTGCGACTCCCTGGTTGGCTTAGAAAAGAGACACGTGATCTTGTCCCTTTAGACTCGATCATACGCTTAGAAACAATAAACAAATTGACCTTGAAAGAGGTGTCATTGACCCTGTCCCGTTAGACTCGATCAATGATCCAGAAATTGTTGATTTGAACTTATTTTTGACATCCAGCAATTGTTTTTGGACTTCTGTCTACATCCATCAACAGTGAGAAAAACCATGAAAAAACATCCACAGTGAGAAAAGCCATGAAAAAAAAACATCCTCAGTGAGAAAAACCATATAACATCCGGACTAATATTCTTCTCCCTACTTACATCTCTATTAGTATCAACTTTTTAGTATCCTATAACGTTACAACATATTTTATATTGACAACACTGTTCAAACGGTACTTGTGTATTATACAGAACACATCCGAGAAGTGAAGCTATGTCAAGTCACAATGTCATCTTCTCATCGTCAATCATTTCCACAGATTTATGCCAACTGAATACCTTTTTTCGCAAATTCAGTTAGTTTACGCAAATGTTATAACTTTCAACTTAAAAAAATTCTGAGGGGAGCATCCCATTCTTTAATTACGAGTAATGCATTCCTAAGAAAATTGATTTAGTTTACGCAAATGTTATAACTTTCAACTTAATACAATTCTGATTGTAGCATCCCATTCTTTAATTAGCAGCGACGCATTCCTAAGCAAACCAATCTTGACTAAAGGCAAGGATCCAGAAAAGAGGGTTACCTCAGAAACCAGTCTGGTTGTATTACACAATCTCGTTAATGAAAATCACTCCTTATATTTGAATCCGATCGCTAATCAAGTTACAGTATATGGAATACCCTCTGTATCATCTCTCTCTGATTGGCCCAGAAAATGGGTGTTGGCCCAGAAACCTGTCTGCTAAGGTATATACCGGTCGTGATAATAGTTGAATGATCGTGGTAAACCAATGTACCGGTTAAACTGCACTGTATATTCATGCCTCAGGCTTGTAGGTTTCCTTGTAGGGTTGATATCAATAGGTGCATTACTACTTTTATGGTCAAAGAAAAAGACATCACAAATAAGTATAATATCAAGTATTTTGCACTAGGTTGCATATGGTTGCATCAAGACATGGTTAATTGTAGACAGAGAAAAACCAGAGAAGATAAGAGCCTAAAGAAAGGTATGTTACTGTGGAATAGGTAAAAAAAATGAAATATATAAATGATGCATCTATATTCTAACTTTAAGTTGCAATTTACGCTGAAAAATTCATCACCAGTATTATAGCGTATTAAATAATACGTAAGACAAAAAAAAAATAATCTAGACCCAAATTAAGATCTAAAAGTAGGATTCAAACCTATTGTTGGATAAAAAATTATATCGTAAATAAAAAAAAATCTTCGCCTCAGTAATTGTCTTGTTGCATATATTGAAACCAAAACCTCATTTTTTAGAGTATTAGTTGCAAATGATGGGTTACTCTTGACTTACAGGTTGATACTACGAGCTGTTTGATCAAGGGTTCTCTTAAATGTGAAGGACGGTTACATTCCGTTCTTTCAACCTTTTTTTTTTATTCCAGTTTAGTATTCATAAGACAGTACTTTGAGAATGCTCATGATCTGCGGAAAAATTTATCTCTCCAAATATTTATTAGTAAAAGTAAGGATCCGAAACATCAACAGCCAAATACAATCATTTCCGCGGTATTCAAGGCGAACTGTTTGAGCAAGTCTTTTTTAAAAAGATGTTCCCATGGACCCTATTAGAGGGGCAATAGCCTCAAGAAGCAATGAGCCATTAAAAATTGTAAATAAATCTGGAAACAAGACATTATACCTTTCAAATTTTGAAAAGATCCTGGTGGCACAAGCCTTCTCCTTCTAACTGAGGAAAAAATATGAAAACAGTCATGATTCCCCTCCCTCTCCGACATCTTCACATTTGTACCTTTCAGATGTGAAAGTAATATTCAGTGTTAAATAGAAAAAGGTTTTCTACAATAAGAGGGGCACTATCACACCCAGCCCCTATATTAAAGGAGATATCCAAAAATATTCCCCGGAATCGAAAGGGACTAGATACTAATTTCTATCCCTCTCCCCTTAAACCTTCTCATATATTTATGTGAAGGCCCGGAAAGTGCTAGGAAATTCAGGCACAGTAGCACACTTTTTGAGGCTTTAAACACATTCCTCACATCTCTTTGTACTCTAGAACCAATTTCCGAGAACACCCCTCTGAGAAAGAAAAACAACAAACAGACAAATAAACACAGGCCTGTTATCATCCTTCTCAGGAATTTTTTATTTTTTTTTTTCGTAGATAGCTGCTTCAAACCTCTACATCAAAATTTTCTTTAACGTTACATTTTCATCAACATAACATTTTTCACATTTCTTGATATTCTAGAACCTACTTCCTAGAAGAACCCCCCCCCCCCGATTTTTTTTTGCAGATAGGGGCTTTAAATCCCTAAAAAATTTCTCTGATACGTTGTATTTTATGGTTTAACTTTCATCAACATCAAAAGTCATTTTTGGTGTCTTTTCTTCCTTTTTTTTCGATAAAACATAGAATTTCCTCAGGCTCTTAACATTTGTTGGGTTACTTTAAATTTAATAAATTTTACATATTTGAACTCATCATAAAAAAATTATTTTTTAATTTGTGTGTAACTATCATAGCTCCTATTTTAGACCTTAGATTACTATTAGCCCTGGTTGTGCTTTACTTTTAGTTCATTACCCTGAACTGTTTTAACCGTAACCCGCGTTGTAATTAAGTTTTACATGCATGTGCAACCGATCCCAGAGAAAGAAGTCAAAAGCTCTTAAATTAGAAATTCTAACCGGTGACGTGGTAAGTATGAGACGTTATATCCTCCATTCCAGAAAGACTCTTGGGAACAGAATCTTCCTGGGAATCAATGATAACGAATTCTTACTGAAACGAATAGTTCAGTGGCGAGCTTTAGAGCATATATTCTTTCAAGAACATCCACAGGAATATAAAAGAGTAGGCCTATATAACTGTTTGCACTCAATAAGACATGATGCTTTTCTGACCCTAAGCAATACCTTTTTCTGAAAATCTTAGCTTCTCAAGCCCCGTGATAACTCCCAGCGCCCTTATCAGTAATTAAATTAAAAAAAAAAACTAGTTTTTTTTTAACTGAAAGTAAGGAACGACGTTAAAACTTAAAAACGAACAGAATTATTCCGTATATGAAAGGGGCTGTCCCCTCCTCAACGCCTCGCTCTTTACGCTAAAGTTTTTTATTGTTTGAAAAAAATGCAGTTGTGAGAAAGATAAACTTTAGCGTAAAGAGCGAGGCGTTGAGGAGGGGACATTCCCTTTCATATATTTTTAATTTTTCATATTTTTAATTTTTGAACGTTTTTGAATTAATGCAGGTTTTGATTTTGGCTCACCATACATGAATAATTAAAACAAAATTTGCATGTTAATTTTACTTTTATTTGGTTAAATGGCTTTCTCGAAACTTGTTTAATTTTATTTACAAACGTTTTTATTAGTAATAAATATATGTAACTTACGAATTAACTTACGTAAAGAACTTCTATATTCATAGATTTTTAATACGTACATTAGGGGGTTCGCCCCCTAGTCAATACCTTGCTATTGAAGCTAAGGTTCGAGTTTTGTTCCAATTCTTTAAAAATGACCCCTTAATCACAAAGGCCGTTAATTAGAATAAATAGCTCTGATGAAAGTACTAAAAAAATCTTTGGCTTAAAGAGCGAGGCATTGACTAGGGGGTGAACCCAATCATATATGTAATATTTTCTGTTCGTTTTAAGTTTTTGATGTTGCTCCTAATTTTCTGTTGAAAAACTTGTTTTTTTTTATTTAATTTCTGATCTCTTTCTTTAATAATGCTGGGAAATCCTTCACCCCCTTCATAGCAATATCCCTTCCCCCATGACAACTTCCTTCGTGGAAAGATCCTCCCATATAACCCCCGACCCCCCCCCCCCCCCCCCCCCCACCTACCAGAAATAATCCCCCTGAAAACGTCTGCATACTTCCTAATAACAAATACTATATGTTAACATTGGGTAAAGTTCATAGCTTTAAGCCCTCCCCCCGGGGACTTCGGGGGATTAAATCATCCTAAAAGACATAGTTATCATATTTTCGACCATGCTGTACAAAATGGCTATCTCAAAATTTTGATCGGGTGACTTTGGGAAAAAAATGAGCATGGGAGGGGGCCTAGTTGCCCTCCATTTTTTGGTCACTTAAAAAGGGCACTAGAACTTTTAATTTCCGTTTTGATGAGCCCTCCCATGACATTCTAGGACCACTGGGTCGATACGATCACCCCTGGGGGAAAAAAAAAAAAAAACAAATAAACACGCATCTGTGATCTTTCTTCTGGCAAAAAATGCAAAATTCCACATTTTTGTAAATAGGTGCTTGTAACCTCTACAGTAGGGTTCTCTAATACGCTAAATATGAGGGTGTAATTTTCATTAAGGTTCTATAACTTTTAGGGGGTCTTTCCCCCTTTTTTCTAAAATCAGCCAAATTTTATCAGGCGCGTAACTATTGATGGGTGAGACTAAACTTGGTGACCTTTATATATTTGAAATCAACATTACAATCTGATTCTTTTGATGTATCTATTGGTATCAAAATTCCGTTTTTTAGAGTTTCGGTTACCATATTGAGCCGGGTCGCTCCTTAATTACAGTTCGTTACCACGAACTGTTTGAAAGTTTTTTTGTTGTTTGAAAAAAATAGAGTTAGGAGAAAGTCAAACTTTAGCGTAAAGAGCGAGGCGTTGAGGAGGGGACAGCCCTATTCAAATACGGAATAATTTCTGTTCGTTTTAAGTTTTAACGTCGTTCCTTACTTTCAGTTAAAAAAAACTTTTTTTTTTTATTTAATTTTTGAACGTTTTTGAATTAATGCAGGTTTTGATTTTGGCTCACCGTACATGAATAATTAAAACAAAATGTGCATATTAATTTTACTTTTATTTGGTTAAATGGCTTTCTCGAAACTTGTTTATATTAGGGGGTTTACCCCCTAGTCAATACCTTGCTCTTTAAGCTAAACTTCGAATTTTGTTCCAATTCTTTAAAAATGACCCCTTAATCACAAAGGCCGTTAATTAGAATAAATAGCTCTTATGAAAGCACTAAAAAATCTTTGGCTTAAAGAGCGAGGTATTGAGTAGGGGATGAACCCAATCAATTACGTAATATTTTCTGTTTTGTTTTAAGTTTTGATGTTGCTCCTTACTTTTAGTTGAAAAACTTGTTTTTTTTATTTAATTTCTGATCTTTTTCTTTAATAATGATGGGAAATCCGGAGCCCCCTTCATAGCGATGTCCCTTCCCCCATGAAAACTTTCTTCATGGAAAGATTCTCCCATATAACCCCCGACCCACCCACCCCTGCTTACCAGAAAAAATCCCCCCTGAAAACGTCTGTATACTTCCCAATAACCAATACTATATGTTAACATTGGGTAAAGTTTATAACTTTCAGCCCTCCCCCGGGGACTTTGGGGGAATAAGTCATCCTAAAAGACATAGTTATCATATTTTCGAGCATGCTGAAACAAAATGGCTATTTCAAAATTTTGATCGGTTGACTTTGGGAAAATAATGAGCGTGGGAGGGGGCCTAGTTGCCCTCCATTTTTTTGGTCACTTAAAAAGGGCACTAGAAATTTAAATTTCCATTCCAATGACTCCTCCCACGATATTCTAGGACCACTGGATCGATACGATCACCCCTGGGAAAAAAAAACAAATAAACACGCATCTGTGATCTTTCTTCTGGCAAAAAATGTAAAATTCCACATTTTTGTAGATAGGTGCTTGAAACCTCTACAGTAGAGTTCTCGTATACGCTGAATATGATGGTGTTATTTTTATTAAGGTTCTATAGCTTTTAGGGGGTCTTTCCCCCTTTTTTACAATTAGCAAACACACATTAAAAGCTGTCATGTTGAATGACTTTTTTTTGCTGGTAAAATTATGAATGATGAAAATTCATTAAATAGAATTTTGCCTTAAACCTTTATGTCAACAAAAATAGATGGATCAAAAAGATTTGTTTCCGTTTTTTTTTTGTATCCACATTTTTCATACTGAAAAACATTTAAGACGAAAGCTCCAGTCTCCAACCGGCATGAAGAAAAATGTTTTTTGTTTCTCATTAGAAAGCATATAGCTCAGACTTTGGAAGACAGAATGATTTTTCAAACAAAAGCGAAAGCTGATATTAGTCAGGGAGTTTGTATGAAATTCAAATTAAAAAAAAAAGTTTTCGTGAAAGTGGGGAGTAAATTAAAAACTTTTACCAACAGAAATCAGGATGTATAAGATTCCTAGTGTAAATTGAGCACAAATTATTACTATTAAAAAAGCTTACTATTAAAAAAAAAAACAGAGAACAACACAAATAACTCTTGAAAACATCACTAAACACTAGTTTTGTCGAGCTTCGCTTGGCTATGTCAGTAAAATTCAAGGTTTTAGCCTGCAAAATTATGAGTCATCTTTTCCTCATGTGGTCAGACCGAATTGTTAACAGACAAAGCATAAGTCATTCATTGCCCCTTCCTTCTATCACCATTCAGGGTAAAACTGAGTAAAAAAAAAACTGTGGTCATCTCAATTGGTCAATTATCTTGTGTTCAGAAGAGTCAAATGAGGGTGGATTTTGTACGTTTTGAGTTGGTTTTACATCAGATTCTGAAAAGAGCAGAGTGAATACTTTGTTTTGTAGCACTGCGTACTTCTCTTACTCCATTTTCTGGCCAGGGTGGTAGATATTACGAGGTTATAATTCGGTATAGTTCCGGAGTGTTGAATTAAAAGCTTTAATTTTATATTCCTCGGCAGGGAGGATACCAAGGAGCTACCATATAGATATTTAAGGAGGTTCTGCCTCAAGATATAATTTTCGCTTGGCTATACCCGCGGTACGTACATCCCTACTCTAGCTTGACTGCCTTGTGCGGTAGTCAGAGGCGGTTTTTATGTAATAACGAAGTGCGGTATTAGTTATTGGTTGTGATCCCAATTCTGAGTCCTGACGTCTCCTGACGTTTTTTAGGCTACGGGTGTAAACTTATAATTATAATCTATTGCTATTCTCATTTGAGTAGTAGAAAAGTAGGTTGGTACGTTGAGATACTTATTCAGCAGTGTATTCAACTGTGATATTAGTGGTTTAAGATTGAAATCAAGTGGCCTAGTGTTACTTATTTACTCCAATAGCTTACTCTCCTATCAGTAGCTCTGCATGAACAAGCGTCATTTGCGAATTATTCGAAATTAATTTAAAAAACTTTTTCCACAAATTAAGTTTTCAAACATGATTAAAGAGCTTGATTAAAATATGCTTTTGATATGCAATATCGTGGTCTCAGCCCCTCTTATTGTTTTTTAAGCCAAAGGATTTTCCTTGATTTTCAAGCTCAGGGACAGTTAGTTTCCTATACAGGGTTATTGGACAAGGCGGTTCTAATAGTCTACTTCTTTTTTTGATCTGACTCTAGTTTTAGGAGTTATGGTTATCGTATTCCTTAGTATGGGACGTGATCGTCTCTTACTAGGTTGCAAGCTACCGCAACCCGGATTACAATTCGCTATATTGATCCTTCATGTAAATTTTCCATGGAAACAAAGCACAACGTTATAGAGATACGCACTTTAGGATCTGATCCAAAAAAAGTTTGGTCCAGGAGGCAAGCAGACATTAATAACATTTGCTACTACAGAGCTATAGAAAAAACAGTTTTTAGTAAAAAATAATTTAGTGTTTAATTATTTTTGTTAATTATGAAAGGTTTTTAAATACATCAATTTCCTTTCAAATGAGCCATTAAATAGCTCTTTTTGATTTCCCAGTGCGGAGCTAGCTGAGGAAAAAAAAACGGAAAAAAAGATGCCGTCGATACAGAATATCGTAGTTCAAGCCATTTTCTTGCTTTTCAAGCCGTCATATTTTTCTTTGTTGTTCAAGCTAAGAGACTGTAAGTCTCCTATATAGGAGTTTCGGACAAGGCGGTTCTAATAGTATAATTGATTTTTGATCTGGCTCTATTTTAAGGAGTTATAGGTTATTTTATTTTTTGCTAATGGACATGATCGCACTCTTACTAGGTTGCTAGCTACCGCTGCAACCCAGATGAGGGTCCAGGTTGTAGATTTACTAATTGTTCAGTTGGTGGGACAAAACTTATTTTTCTTCCAACGAATTATTAATTGTAACACTTGTAAATTTTCAAAGTTAAATAAATGCCATGGTTGTTCCTTTGTAGGTTTCAGCTATCTCCACAGCCATAATACCAATGAAACATGCACAACCCCCTTTATATTTTCAATATTTATAGTTATACACATTAAATCTCGCGTCGAGCAGCTAGAACCTAGCAAAAAACAAAACTATTTTTAAAAATTCTAATATATTTTTCTAGTTTGAATAAAAAATTTAAAGTTATCGCTCAGACACCATAAATATTTTTGCAGGTTACATGATAACTTTACCGATTCTGAACTGAAAACTAAAGTAAAACATAAAAATTTGGAAATATAGCATAACATCATAATATTGCATTTACTTTTATGCCATATACGGTTACAAGCTAAGATAGTGACGTTATTCGTCAACCTTGTACATGAAAATACAGTTTTTCGTAAAAAAATTGATTATATTTTTAAAATTAGTTTTTTTAATTACAAAAGAACATTAAATACATCAATTGCCTTTAAAATTGACCATTAAACTCATCTCCATGATGCTTTTGTGCCCCCCTCCCCTATCTACGGAGGAAAAAACGGAAAAAAAAAAGATGTCGATGCAGAATATCATAGTTCAAGCAACTTTTTTTGTTTTTCAAGCCATTGGATGTTTTTCCAAGCAAGCGAATATTTTCCAAACTCTTCCAATCAAAATTTCTAGTTAGTCATTTTGTTCAGCATAGCTGAAAGATCCGATAAACTATACCCTCTCCGCATGACGTGACCCACCACAGCTTCTGGGGAAAGGGCTGTAAGTTATGGAATTCACCCATTATCTACATATAGTATCTATTATTGAGATGATTACAGACATTTTTAGGGGGAGGGGAGAATTTTCCAAGGATTTGGGGGGTTTAACGCGTTAAAAAATCCTCTTGGAGCAACTTTTAGTACGGGGGGGTTCGTGTAGGGGATGGATTTCCAAATATTATTTAGAAAAAGGGTCGGAAATAAAATAAAAAAGTGTTTTCAACTGAAAAAAAGGAAATCATTGAAACTTAAAAAGAACAGAAATATTTCGTATATGAGGGGCTCTTACCCCTTCTCAATCCCTTGCTCTTTACGCTGAAGTTTCGTTTTAGTAATTAAAGAAAGCTTCTTATTCAAATCAAACGGACCTTGTGTTTCAAGAGTCGTTCTCAAAGGATTGGGCCAAGAAGTGAAACTATGGCGTTAAGAGCGAGTGATTGAGGTGGGAGAAGCATCCCTCATATAAGGAATAATTTCTTTTCGTTTAAATTTTTAATGTTGCTACCTAGTTTAATTTGAAAAAAACACGTTTATTTGTTTTTATTTGCGATTGCTAGCTTAATCTTTGTTGTGAGTGAGCCAAGAAAAAAAAAAATCCACATGTTGTAACATGTGCCTAAGGCATATAATCAAGCCCAACTTAATTACCAGATTCGAGAGAGTTCAAATTCGATTTTTTTAAAGACTAATGAGTGAATATTGTTGTGATTAACATAAATAATTCTTACCAATATATGATCCTTTTTAAACATTTCTCAAGTGATTGCTGAATCGAAAGAGATACTTAATGTTTATACGGGGAAAGGTGTTGTAGGAATTACGGACCTAAAGGCCCAGCCTTTCCCCACCAATCACACAAAATGCAAATCTTTAGATGACCAATATTACAATAAGGGGCAACATGACCACCATTTGTGAACTGCCTGAGAAATCCTTGTAAGTGAATTTGGAATCAGATCAAACATCATTTGTGAAATATACTCTTTATTTGTTTTGAACATTTCGTTTCTTTTGTGATTTTAAAATATTTTTAACAATTAAATATACAATTGAGTATACCCTGACTAAATGCTAAGCGATCTTTAAATCATAATAGGTATAACACGTCAATTGGGGGAGGGGGAAGTTATTGGAGGGGCCACAGGCCCACTCATTCTTCCTAAGGACCCTCGAATAAGCAAATTCAAGGTCTTTGCATGATAACAATCACTTTGGGATGGATTGGTCAACGTTTGTTCTACAAATTCACAATAGCGTACTGACAATAGAAACTTGGGGTCATCATTACTTGGTGAAATTCATCTTAAGCAGTTTTGCAATATTGTTTCAGCATGAGAGCGACAATCCAAGAATTACTATGATAAACACTATTTACCTAAGCTTACACTCACTTTTAAACCTCAGATCTTGAATGTTTACATTCAGTTTTGTGAAGTTTTTCCGATCTCCCGAACAATTAGAAAAGACTGCGTTACAAGATTAACTCTGTCCACACCAAATGCATCAATATTAAATCTCAGTGACAGATTCAACATCCTTTCTTAGAGACTCAGCAAAAATGCTCACTCTATCCTCTTTACTAAACAGCACTAAATGGAATCCAGTATTTACCTACCTAGTTTGGAATGAAACTGACCAGAATTTGTAATAACTGAAAAACCCTCCAAGCGAAATTGAACAAAGAACAAAAGTTCTTTATCAGGCCACACAAGTAACCATGCTGGAACTTTTGATCCATAGATGATAGACAGGCACAAAATTCGGAATGATTTAGGTGAAAAAATGTCAGTGGAAATCTGGCAAATCTTTGCTGATGACAATGACATTTGATACATTTTTTTTTTCTGAAGAGACACAGATTGAATACATTTTTCGGGCACTCTACTCTAGAAGGCATCATTTAAAACTTATGTTGTGTTACTTAACAAATCACTGCTTACAAAAATTACCGCCGAATATAACAACAAAAATGCAATTTTGATCCAAAGACCCATATTAATGCATGACTATCACCGATTTGAAGACTAAGTTTGAAACATAATATGTGATTTTTGCAGATTCTTATTGACGAAAACCCGTCTGTTAAATATCTCAATGATAGTAGTGGGGGCCCTGAGTTTTCAAACGGCCCAATAGCAGAAGTTTCAAGCGGCCCGATACAAAATTAACATGGGAATAGAAGCGGCCCATTGCAAGTGGAATTCCTTGCCCCTTGCACCTGTTTCTAGGAGAAATTACCGCCCAGGCAAGATTTGGCACGACCAGGTGTCACAATTTTAGGTAAAATTCCCAGGTGTTTCAACTACTCGGAATGTGGTCTATATAATAGAAAAGTATAAATAATAAGCTCCTAACCCTTCACCCCTGTTTCTAGCGCATGCCCTCTTACGTCACGGTGCACACCCCTGTTTCAAGCGCATGTTTCACCATGCAACCTACCCTCGCTTTTAAAGAGGCAGATAAGTGGGGCTACCAGCCCCTCGCACCTGCAAAGTGCAGTCACCTGTTCTATTAAAGGGAACAAAACCCACTAGACTCCAGGACACACCACTCTGGACTCCAATGACGTCATACGACTTACCCCAGTTCAAACGGACAGGTCTAATATGCTTGACGCAATTTTGCGTAACCCTACAACAGGAACCCATGGGGGAATTCCTGCTTGTAACGTAACGACACCCGAAACCCAAAAGCATTCGTTTTTCATTAGCTTAATGGCGGTACACACTTCACGTAATGATTACGCATCCCTCACTGCCAGATAATACCATTTGACATTTTTCGCAGAAAAGCCTTTCTTTTTCGACGTTTCATTTTTCGCTCAAAACACTTTTCATTTTTTCTAGAGTTCTTGAGCCCGCCAGGACTCGAAAGGTCATTCACTTCCAGTGGTACTGCACCCCAATGCAAGTCATCCATGAAACCTTTGCCAATATTTTGTATCTTGAACCATATTCTAAATATAAACTATTGCATGACACTTGAGATTCCCCTTTTTTGGCCGTCGTTAGAACAGCGTGTCTACTGCAAAATTTGTTACACTCCGGGCAGTATTTGCTTTCAAGATATTAATAAAGGGGAAATTCGTGTCTTACTCGTCCCAAACAATAAATCTTAAAAACACAGACAATGAAAATGAAAACAAATTGACAAGCAATAAAACATAAAAAAGACAACTAAAAAAGACGACAAAAAATAAAAGATGAAAATGTCATATTATCATATACGCAAAAAAGACCCATCTATTATAGAAAACTGGGGGCTTCTAGCCTGCAACCCCTGAGGGTGGGGGAGAGGGGAGTAATATTAGATGGAATTTAAGACATGTCAAGAACTTTTGAGGAAATACCCCTTTTTCATTAGGATAAATTTATGGATATTTCACAATATCCTAACAATATTTTCCAGCTCCCACCTACTAGCCTTCATTTTCAGAGGTTGCATTGATAATAGATCTAGTTTCTTAGGCGTTATTGCAGCTTTAAAATGATAAAGAATAACATGTCAAATTTAAGGAAAGATGAAGGGAGAGGACTCCGGGGGAGGGGAACCGTTTTCTCCGTAACCAGCTCAACAGTGTTTTATTTTTTTATCGTTACGCAAAGCAGTAATTTTCAAGCGTACATTTATGGTTATCCTGCCTCCCTCCACTAAGGTACCGACCTGTTCCCTGGTTGCCTCTAAGGAAGTGTTCAGTTCAACCCCGAGCGGTTTCTCTTAGCCCAGGGTACATTTTCACCAAAATCTCAAAACACTCAAAGGAGGGGAAATCCTATTTTGGAAAAATACTTGTTACCATACACCCTGTCCGCTGTGGGGGAGTTTGGTCTGAGTCTACTTTTTTGGGGCGCGGAATCCGGACACCCTACGCGCAGTGGGGGAGTTTGGTCTATGTCTGCTCATTCCTGGGACGGAATCCGGATTTCGGCTAGGTGATAAAAGAGGCTAAAAAGCGGTCTCGCTCGAGATAGTTTAAAGGTAGTAATAATAGGGAAATTATCGCTGAGTTTCTACAGCAACCCTCTAACGTCAGAGCATCCCTGTGAGAGAAAAGTAGATGTCCAAACCGGTAAAAAAGTATACTTATTGTCCAGAGCGGAATGGCGCTAAAACACTGTTTTCACACAAGCACCAGCTCTCCACATGACACCCCCCCTCTCTGAAAACAGAGAAGCCCTTTTTATCCTTTACTAGTGTTAGATACTCTAAACATTTCACCTAACAGTGTTACACTATAACTACTCTAAAACATCGCCTCTCATCGCCCCATCTCCCCAAAACACTTTTCAGACATTTCTCACTAAAAATTTATTTTCAAGTCATTCATTCGGGTTTTTGCAAGCAATTCAGCCCACAGTACAGTACTATAACTGCTCTAAGACACCCCTGTATCATCACCCCGTCCCCCCAAAAACATTTTTCAGACATTTCTTGTTAAAAATTATATTTCATGTCATTCATTTTGGAATTCGTAAGCAATTCAGCTCACAGTACAGCACTATAACTACTCTAAGCCACCCCTCTCATCGCCCCATGTCCCCAAAACACTTTTCAGACATTTCTCGTTAAAATTTTATTTTCAACTCATTCCTTGGGGTTTTCGCAAGCAATTCAGCCCAGAGTAAAGCACTATAGCTACTCTAAGACACCCCTCTGTCATCGCCCCATCTCCCCCCAAAATACTTTTCAGACATTTCTTGTTAAAAATTTTATTTCAAGTCATTCATTCGGTCTTCGCAAGCAATTCACACCACAGAGTATTTAAAACACTTCCAAGCATTCTTTGTTTTGATAATGATATTAAAGCTTGACAGCGATTTCTACACTTTGTCATTGATTTCTACGACTTGGTCTGGAGTTCTAGGGTTGACTCCATCATCTAGATAAGTATCTTATGATTTTTCCTGGAATACACCGCCTTTCCGGGGCTTTAATATTTCATAGCGATAAGACACACTCGTTTCTCACTTGATGCTTTGTAAGAACGTTAGAGAATATGATTTTTTTTTTCCTGGAACACCAAGAATTCTTGGGTTTAATGTTTCTCGACAACAGGCAATAATCACGTCCTGCCTTCTAACATTTAGTCTTCTAACATTTGAAACATACAAACACCCACAGAAAGTTTTTTAGAAGTAGCACTTTTTCGTTATGATGACAACTTATCTGTTAGAAGTAACAAACTTTCTGTCAAACATACACAATTTTTTCTGAGAAGTAACAATTTTTACGTTATGATAACAAGTTTTCTGCCAGAAGCAGCAAGTATTCCTTAACAATAACAAATTGTCTCCTCGAAGTAACAACATTCTTCCTTAATATTAAGATACTTTTACTTAACACACCCAAATTTCTCTTAGAAATAATATTTTTCGTCAGTGATAACACGTTTTCTGTTTGAACTAGCAAGTTTTCTGTCAAAGATAACAATTTTTTCTTACAAGTAACAATTTTTTTTGTTATTGTGATAACAACTTTTCTGTCAGAAGTAGCAAGTTTTCTTTAACACTAACAAATCTTCTCTTCAAAGTAACAACATTCTTCCTTAATACTCACCAAACTTTTACTTAACACTAACAGATTTTCTCCTCGAAGCATCAACTTTTTTTCCTTAATACTAACATACTTTTACTTAACACACTCAAATTTCTCTTAGAAATAACACTTTTCGTTAGTGATAATACGAATTCTGCTTGAACTAGCAAGTTTTCTGTCAAAGATACCAAATTTTTTTCTTAGAAGTAACAATTTTTTCGTTAAGATGACAACTTATCCGCTAGAAGAAACAAACTTTCTGACAAACATACACAATTTTTCTTAGAAGTAACAATTTTTCGTTATGATAACAAGTTTTCCGCCAGAAGTAGTAAGTTTTCCTTAGCACTAACAAATTTTCACTTCGAAGTATCAACTTATTCCTTAATCTAACAAACTGTTACTTAACACACTCAAATTTCTCTTAGCTATAATATTTTTAGTCAGTGATAACAAGTTTTCTGTTCAAAACTAGCAAGTTTTCTGCCAAAGATACCAAATTTTTCTTAGAAGTAAAAATTTTTTGATTGTGATAACAACTTTTCTGACAGAAGTAGCAAATTTTCCTTAACACTAATAAATTGTCTCATTGAAGTAACAACCTTCTTCCTTAATACTAACAAACTTTTACTTAACATTAAATTTCTCTTAGAAATAACAAGTATTTTCTTAACAGTAACAGTTTTTCGTCACTGATAACACGATTTTTGCTAGAACTAGCAAGTTGTCTAGCAATGATAACAATTTTTTTTCTTACAAGTGACAATTTTTTCGTTTATGATAACATATTTTCTGTCAGAGGTAGCAAGTTTTCCTTAAAATTGCTACTTCGGACAGAAGACTTGTTATCATAAGAAAAAAAATTGTTACTTCTAGGAAAAAGTTGGTATGTATGACAGAAAACTTGTTACTTCTAACAGATAACTTGTCATCACTGACGAATTTTTTTTACTTCTATGAGAAATTTGTTATCTTTGATGGAAAACTTGGTGTGATATTAGAAGAAATTTGTTACTGATGAGATTAAACCTGTTACTTCTAAGAAAAATTTGGTATATTTGACAGAAAAAATGTTACTTCTAACAGATAACTTATTATTTTTGGCAAAAAATTGTTATTTCTATGGAAAAATTTGGTATTTTTGACAGAAAACATGTTACTTCTAACAGATAACTTGTTATCATTGACGAAAAATTGTTAGTTTTTAAGGTAAATTTGTTGTTATTGACGGGGAAAAGATGGTGCTATTAGAGAAAATTTGTTACTGTTAAGTAAATACCTGTTATTTCTAAAGAATAACAGGTATTTAAGTAAAATTAAAGTAAAGTGTTAAGTAAAAGAGTGTTAGTATTAAGGAAAAAGTCGTTACTTTGATGAGAAATTTTCTTAGTGTTAAGAAAAACTTGCTACTTCTGACAGAAAACTTGTTATCATAAACGAAAAAATTAATACGTCTATGAAAAAATTTGTTATCTTTGACGGGAAAGGATGGTGCTATTAGAGAAAATTTGCTATTATTAAGAAAATACCTGTTATTTCTAGGAGAAATTTGATAGTGTTAATTAAAAGTCTGTTAGTATTAAGGAAAAAGTTGTTACTTTGGTGAGAAAATTTGTTAGTGTTAAGAAAAACTTGCTACTTCTGACAGAAAACTTGTTATCATAAACGAAAAAAAATTGATAAAATTGATGAAAAAAATATGTTATCTCTGGTGAAAAACCTTCCACTTCTAACGGAAAACTTGATATCATTGACAAAAATTGTTACTTTTAAGAAATTTGTTATCTTTGATAGAAAAGTTGGTGCTATTAGAAAAATTTTGTCACTGTTAAGAGAAAACCTGTTACTTCTAAGATAATTTGATAGTGTTAAATAAAAGTTTGTTACTATTAAAGAAAATCTTGTTACTTAGATGAGAAAATTTGTTAGTGTTTAGGAAAACTTGCTATTTCTGACAGAAAAGATGTTATCATAAACGAAAAAAATTGTTACTTCTAAGAAAAATTGGTTATCTTTGCTGAACAACTTGCTAGTTCTAGCAGAAATCGTGTTATCAGTGACGAAAAATTGTTGTTTTTAAGATAAAATTTGTTATCATCGACGGATGAATTGGAGTTAAATACTTGTTATTTCTAGGAGAAATTTAATTTTAAGTAAATGTTAGTATTAAGGAAGAATGTTGTTACTTCGGTGAGACAATTTGCTAGCGTTAAGGAAAACTTGCTACTTCTGTCAGAAAAGTTGTTATCACAATCAAAAAATTGTTACTTCTAAGAAAAATTTGGTATCTTTCGCAGAACACTTGCTAGTTGAAACAGAAAACGTGTTATCACTAAAGAAAAATATTATAGCTAAGAGAAATTTGAGTGTGTTAAGTAAATGTTTGTTAGTTTGAAAGAAAAAAGTTGATACTTCGAAGGGAAAATTTGTTAGTGTTAAGGAAAACTTGCTACTTCTGGCAGAAAACTTGTTATCATAACGAAAAATTGTTACTTCTAATAAAAATAATATATGTTTGACAGAAAGTTTGTTAGTTCTAGTGGATAAGTTGTCATAATAACGAAAAAATTGTTACTTTTAAGAACAAAATTCAGTAGTTTTGACAGAAAACTTGCTAGTTCAAGTATAAAAAGTGTTATCACTGACGAAAAGTGTTATTTCTAAGAGAAATTTGAGTGTGTTAAGTAAAAGTATGTTAGTATTAAGAAAAAAAGTTGATGCTTCGAAGAGAAAATCTGTTAGTGTTAAGTAAAAGTTTGGTAGTATTAAGGAAGAATGTTGTTACTTTGAAGAGAAGATTTGTTATTGGTAAGAAAACTTGCTACTTCTGACAGAAAAGTTGTTATCACAATAAAAAAAATGTTACTTCTAAGAAAAATTTGTTATCTTTGACGGAAAACTTGCTAGTTCGAACAGAAAACGTGTTATCACTGACGAAAAATATTATTTCTAAGAGTAATGTGGGGTGTGTTAAGGAAAAGTATGTTAGCATTAAGGAAGAATGTTGTTACTTCGAAGAGACAGTTTGTTAGTGTTAAGGAAAACTTGCTGCTTCTGGCAGAAAACTTGTTATCATAACGAAACAACTGTTACTTCTAAGAAAAATTGTGTATGTTTGACAGAAAGTTTGTTACTTCTAAAAGATAAGTTGTCATCATAACGCAAAAATGCTACCTCTAAGAAAGTGTCTGTGGTTGTTTGTATGTTTCAAATGTTAGAAGACTCTTACAATAATGATGACTTGTGTCATAGTGGTAGCAGGATGTGATTATTGCCTATTGTCAGGAAACATTAAACCCAAGAATGCTTGGTGTTACAGGAAAATAATCCTTTTTTCTAATGTTCTTACAAAGCATCAAGTGAGAAACGAGTGTGTCTTATCGCTATGAAATATTAAAGCCCCAGAAAGGCGGTGTTTTCCAGGAAAAATCATATGGTACTTATTTAGATGTTGGAGTCAACCCTAGAACTTCAGACCAAGTCATAGAAATCAATGACAAAGTGTAGATATCGCGGTCAAGCTGTTAAATCATTATCAAAACAAAGAATGCTCGAGAAGTGTTTCAAATACTCTGTGGTGTGAATTGCTTGCGAAGACCCCAATGAATAACTTGAAATAAAATTTTAACAAGAAATGTCTGAAAAGTGTTTTGGGGAGAGATGGGGTGATGACGGAGGGGTGTCTTAGAATCGTTATAGTGTTGTACTCTGGGCTGACTTGCTTGCGAAAACCGAATGAATGAGTTGAAAATAACAATTTTAACGAGAAATGTCAGAAAAGTGTCTTGGGGAGATGGGGCGATGAGAGAGGTGTCTTAGAGTAGTTATAGTGCTGTACTGTGGGCTGAATTGCTTGTGAAAACCCAAATGAATGACGTGAAATATAATTTTTAACAGGAAACATCTGAAAAATGTTTTATTGGGGATGGGGTGATGGCAGAGGTGTGTCTTAGAGTAGTTATAGTGCTGTACTTTGGGCTGAATTGCTTGCGAATACCCGAATGAAAGACTTAAAATAAAAGTTTTAGTGAAAAATGTCTGAAAAGTGTTTTGGGGAGATGGGGCGATGAGAGGGGATTTCTTAGAGTAGTTATAGTGTGACATTGTGAGGTGAAATGCTTAGAATATCTAACACTAGTAAAGAAAAAAAGGGCGGCTTCTCTGTTTTCAAAGGGGGGGGGGATGTCATGTGGAGAGCTGGTGCTAGTGTGGAAAGAGTGTCGTAGCGCCACTCCGCTCTGCACCATAAGTATACTTTTTACCGATTTGGACGTCTACTCTTCTCGCACAGGGATGCTCTGACGTTAGAGGGTTGCTGTAGAAACTCAGCGGTAATTTCCCTATTATTTCTACTTTAAATTATATCGAGCGAGACCGTTTTTTAGCCAGTTTTATCACCTAGCCGAAGCCCGGATTCCGTCCCAGGAATGAGTTGACACAGACCAAACTCCCCCACTGAACGTAGGATGGGCCCGATTCCATTCCCCCCAAAACAGAGTAGACTCAGACCAAACTCCCCCACAGCGCAAGGGTTGGATGGTAACAAGAATTTCTCGAAATGGGATTTCCCCTCTTTTACGTGTTTTGATATTTTGTTGAAAATGCACCCTGGGCTAAAAGAAACCGCTCAGGGGGGGGGGAGACTGGACACTTCCTTGGAGGCAACTATGGAACCAGTCGGTACCTTAGTGGAGGGAGGCAAGATAACCATAAATGTACGCTTGAAAGTTACCACTTTGCGTAACGATAAAAAAATTAAAACAGTGTTGAGCTGGTGACGGAGAAAATGGTTTCCCTCCCTGGAGTCCTCTCCCTTCGTCCTTCCTTAATTTGAAATGTTATTCTTTATCATTTTGAACCTGTAATAACGCCTAAGAAACTAAATATATTATCAATGCATCCTCTGAAAATGAAGGCTAGTAGGTGGGAGCTGGAAAATATTGTTAGGATATTGTGAAATATCCATAAATTTATCCTAATCAAAAAGGGGTATTTCCTTAAAAGTTCTTTATATATCTTAAATTCCATCTAATATCACTCCCCCCTCCCCTACCCTGAGGGGTTGCGGGCTCGAAACCCCCAGTTTTCTATAATAGATGGTTCTTTTTGCGTCTATGATAATATGACATTTTCATATTTTATTTTTTGTCGTGTTTTTTAGCTATCTTTTTTATGTTCTATTGCTTGTTTAATTTTTTTTTATTTACATTGTCTGTGTTTTTTAAGATTTAGTCTTTAGCATGAGTAAGACATGCATTTCCCTTTCATTAATATCTTGAAAGCAAATGCTCCCACCCCGGATTCTATCAAATTTGGAGAATAACGCATCATTCTAACAAGTGCCAAAAAATGAGAAATCTCACTAATATCAGATCAACCAGGGAATGGGGAAGGGGTGGTGTCACATGGGTGAAATGCCCTGGCAGTGTGGATTATTTTGTGGGGCATTATTATTGGCTTGGGTTGCAAAAAACTTGAATCACGGGATTCAGGACCATAATTTTTATTACGAAATGCCTGAAAGATTGCTTGAGGGTGATTTAGCGTTGTCATAGGGGTGTTTAATATCATCCATAATTTACCAAGGTGGTATGCTTTGTCATTGACTAGTATACTCTTGAGCTTAAAGATAAGGCAGGAAGTGGAACCTTTTGTTAGGATATTTTTTAATATTCATAAAATTATCTTAATGAAAAAGGGGTATTTTCCTTAAAGCTCTTAATATGGTTTAAATTGTATCTAATATCACTCCCCCCCTCCCCTACTCTTGAGGGGGTTTCAGGCTAGAAGCCCCAGTTTTTCTATAATAGATGGTTCTTTCTTTGCGTATATGATAATATGACGTTTTCATCTTTTATTTTTTGTCGTGTTTCTTAGCTTTCTTTCTTATGTTTTATAGCCTGTCAATTTGTTTTTATTTTCATTGTCTGTGTTTTTAAGATTTATTGTTTGGGACGAGTAAGACACGCATTTCCCCTTTATTGATATCTTGAATGCAAAAACCCCTTCCCCCCGGAGTGTATCAAATTTGGCAGTAAAAAGGCCGTTCTAACGAGTGCCAAAAATGGGAAATCTCACTAATATCAGGTCACCCAGGGGATGGGGGAGGGGCGGTGTCACATGGGTGAAATGCTCTGGTACTGTAGAGTATTTTGTGGGGTGTTATGATTGGCTTTGGGTTTAATAAACTTGAATCACGGGATTCAGAACCATAATTTTTATTAAGAAATGCCTAAAAAATGTCTTGGGGGAGATGTAGCGATGTCTTGGGGGTTTTTAATATCATCCTTCATTTACCAATGTGGTATGCATTGTCATTGACTAGTATACTCTAGGGCTTAAAGATAAGTGAGGAGATGGAACCTATTGTTAGGATATTTTTTAATATTCATAAATGTATCTTAATGAAAAAGGGGTATTTCCTTAAAAGCTCTTAATATGGCTTCAATTGCATCTAATATCACTCCCCCCTCCCCTAGTCTCTGGGGGGGTTTCAGGCTAGAAGCCCCTAGTTTTCTACAATAGATGGTTCTTTTTTTGCGTATATGATAATATTACACTTTCATCTTTTATTTTTTTGTCGTGTTTTTTAGCTGTCTTTTTTATGGTTTATTGCTTGTCAATTTGTTTTTATTTTTCATTATCTGTGTTTTTAAGATTTATTGTTTGGGACGAGTAAGACACGCATTTCCCCTTTATTAATATCATGAAATCAAATACCCCCCGGAGTGTATCAAATTTGGCAGTAAACACGCCGTTCTAACGACTGCCAAAAATTGGGAATCTAAGGTGTCGTGCAATAGTTTATTTTTAGAATATGGTTCATGATACAAAATATTGACAAAGGTTTCATGGACGACTTGCCTGGGGCGCAGTACCACTGGAAGAGAATGTCTTTTCGAGTCCCGGCGGGGTCAAGAACTCTAGAGAAAATGAAAGGTGTTTCGAGGAAAAAAATGAAACACCGAAAAAAGAAAGGCTTTTACGCGAAAAATGTCAAAATGGTATTATCGGGCAGGGAGGGATGCGCAATCATTACGTAAAGTGTGTGTACCGCCATTAAGCTAATAAAAAAGAGTGCTTTGGGGGTTTTGGGCGTCGTTGCGTTACAAGCAGGTATTCCCCCATGGGTTCCTGTGTTACGCAATCCCCATGGTTACGCAAAATTGCATCAAGCATATTTAGACCTGTCTGTTTGAAATGGGGGTAAATCGTATGACGTCATTGGAGTCCAGAGTGATGTTTCCTGGAGTCTAGTGGGTTGTTTTCCCTTTAATAGAACAGGTGACTGCACTGTGCAGGTGGAAGGGGCTGGTAGCTCCACTTATCTGCCTCTTTAAAGGCGAGGGTGTGTCGCATGGTGTAACATGCGCTTGAAACGGGGGTGTGCACCGTAACGTCGGAGGGCATGCACTAGAAACAAGGGTGAAGGGTTAAGAGTTATTATTAGAAAATTTTATCATATGGAACACATTCCAAGTAGTTGAAACACCTGGGAATTTTACCTATAATTGTGACACCTGGTCCTGCCAAATCTTGCCTTTCCTGGGCGGGAATTGCGCCTAGAAACAGGTGCAAGGGGCTAGGAATTCCACTTGCAATGGGCCGCTGGTATTCCCACGTTAATTTTGTGTTGGGCCGGTTAAAACTTCTGCTATGGGCCGGTTGAAAACTCAGGGCCCCCACTACTAATGATCTGATTAAACAGAAATTGTGCAGGACTACTGACATCTTCAGAAATATTAAGCCTAGTTTTAATGGATCAATTCTAAATTCCACTTTCTTTGCTTAATCTATTCTTATGTTTCTTACCGTCCGATACTATGAATGTCAGAGATCAGAGTTCATATTTCAGAGTTTATTTTTTCATTAATAAATTTGCAATAAAAACACTTCAACAAAGTTCTCATTCTTTCTTTTTTTCCTTTTTTTTAGTCTCTTTTTGGGCTTTATAATAAAGCAAGACACGTCAGTTAGTAAACTAATCCTTCGCTAGCCTCTTATCATTAGTTGATTTTGAATAATTTTATATTATTTCAAGTTCATATATTACTTTTGCTTAATTTTATACATCAGCCCTTAACATCTTGTCGAGATTTATCTGCGGTAAAATATAAAACAAGTTTTTTCAACTGAAAGTAACGAACAACGTTAAAACTTAAAACGAACAAAAATTATTATGTGTATGAGGGGTTTTGCCCCCTCCTCAAAACCTTGCTTTTCGCGCTAATTTTTTTTAGTACTTTTAAAAAAGCTCCTTATTGTTCAAATTAAACGACCCGTATGTTTCAGGAGTCGTTTTTTTAAGCATAGGCCCAAATTCTTACTTTAACGTAAAGACCGAGGTGTTGAGGAGGGGGCAACACTCCTCGTATGTGTAATATTTTCTCTTGGTTTCAAGTTTTAATGTTGCTTTTTACTTTCAGGTGAAAACTTAATTTTTTATATTTAATTTCGGATCGTCTTTAAATTAATTAAAAAAAAACTTTATGAAAAAGAGGTTTTTTAAAGAAAAGTAAAGGCCATACTAAACTTCAGATCAGAAGAAATAGAAACCTGCAATAACTCAAACTCAAAAAGACCAGAAATTACTATTAAAGAATAAATGAAACCCAAAATCAACAGAAATGAAGTAAACAATCACAGCAAAAAAAACATACAATAGGTACTAACATAAACGAATAATTAAATCTTAAGACGAGTAAAGCTTAAGTTGAATATGAAAATCAACCTTAAAACGAACAAAACTATTTTGCTATTGAAGTATAAATGAAATCAAAAACGAACAGAAATTAAATAAACAATCATAGCAAACAAACATATAATAGGTACTAATATAAATGAGCAAATAAATCTTAAAAATGAGTGAAACTTAGATCGAACATGAAAGTCGAGCTTGAAACGAACAAAATCTCTGAAAACAAGAGTTTGGGTTTCGCCTCCTTTTCTCAGAGTAAAAGTCTAGAATCTACTGCTTTATAGGCGCTTTACAGAAAATTATATGTGCTTTGAACAGTCTTGTAAAGTACAAATAAAATCAAATTGAATGTTTGATATATTAATTAAAGAAACCTTTTCGAAAAAAATAATTTTTTCAAAGAAAAGTAAAGGCCATTTTAAACTGAAGCTCAGCAGATACAAATACCTTTTAAAATTCAAACTCAAACGACCAGAAATTATTATTAAAGAATAAATGAAACCCAAAACGAACAGAAATTAAATAAACAATCATAGTAAAAACATACAACAAGTAATATTATAAATGAATAAATAGATCTTAAAGCGAGTAATGCTTAGATTGAATATGAAAATCAAGCTTAAAAAGAAAAAAAATATTTTCCTATTGAAGTATAAATGAAACTTAAAACGAACAGAAGTTAAATAAACAATCAATGCAAACAAACATACAATAGATATTAATGTAAATTAATAAATAAATATTAAAAGGAGTGAAACTTAAATTGAATATGCAAATGAAGCTTGAAACGAACAAAAAATCACCACAAACAAGAGTTTGGGTAGGACCTCCTTCTCTCACTGTAAATTCTAACATAAAATATTTATAACATAATTCGTTTTCAGTGAAGCACCAATGACGTAGTAGGCCTTAGACTTTTACAGTTAGGGAAGGGGGGGTAGTATCCAAACTCTTGTTTGTAGTGAAACTATATTTGTCTTGAACAATCTAGGAAAGAACTAATAAAATTTAAATGAATACTTGATGTATAATGATATTAATTGATGAAAGCTCATCAGTTCAAAATTTAATTTTACTATAATTTCTACGTTTATTTTCGATGTTGTAATAAGTAGGCTACAAAAGAAAATATTTGTAATATAATTCGTTTTTAGTAAAGTGCCAATGATGCATTAAGTTTTAGACTTTTACACTGACAGAAGGAGGCACAACCCAAACTCTTGTTTGCAGAGATTTTGCTCGTTTTAAGCTTGATTTGCATATTCAATTTCAGTTTCACTCGTTTCAGGATTAATTTACTCATTTGTATTAGTACCAGTATATGTTTGTTTGCTATGATTGTTTATTTAATTTCTGTTCGTTTTGGGTTTCATTTGTACTTCAATAGCAAAATATTTTTGTTTGTTTAATCTTGATTTGCATTTTCAACTTAAGCTTTACTCGTTTTAAGATTTATTTATTCATTTATGTTTGTACCTCTTGTATGTTTTTTTTTTGCTATGATTGTTTATTTAATTTCTGTTCTTTGGGGTTTCATTTATTCTTTAATAGTAATTTCTGGTCTTTTTGAGTTTGAGTTATTGTAGGTTTATATTTTTTTTCTGATCTGAAGTTTAATATGGCCTTTACTTTTCTTTCAAAAACTTCTTTTTCAGAAAGTTTTTTTAATTAATTTAAAAAACGATCAGAAATGAACTATAAAAAATTATTTTTTCTCCTTCTTCTTTTTTTTTGGGGGGGGGGGGGGGGGGGGGGGGGGGGTGAGTTAGTTGCCATAATTTTTGGAATTAAATAACGTTAATAAGTTTTTTTTGGGGGGGAGGTGGTCGGGCCATGCAGAGAAGGCCAGGTGTCAGCTTGCTTAGGTTTTGGAATAAAATATCGTTAATAACTTTTTTGAGTGGGGGTGGGGTTTTGCTTATCTGATCTTTGAACTATTTTCAAAACCCTCGCATATGAACCTTTTATGCCCCCTGGACATACCATACAAACACTTGCCCTAGGGCTCTGAGGGTTTGTGTTGACCCTGGAGTTTTTGTTAACCGATCTTTGACTTACTTTAACAAAATGGCTATCTAAGAAATTCAAACAGATGGATTTGAGGTAAAAAGGCAGAAGGGCTATTTGCCTTCAGTCCCTTTTGACTCTTAAAATGAAAACTAGAACTTTCATTTTCCAATAGAATGAACCCCCGATTAAGTTATACGATTATTCCTTCCATAAGAACCTTATATGCCCCCGGGTTCTTGGAGGCTGTGTAAACCCTAATCATTTTTTACTATATGATCTTTGGTCTATTTTGGACAAAATGACAACCACAAAAGTTTGATCGGACGTATTTGAGGAAAAGATGGTTGGGGTAAGAGGCTAGTTGCCATCAGATTACTCTGAGTCTCAAAAAGGGAGCTAGAACTTTAAATTTCTTGCCATTTGAGTCCCCTCCGAAGTTTACCTCTTCCATAAGAACCTTATGTGCCTCCGGGCATAATTCACTATCCTTCTCCCGAGATTTGGGGAGGGGGGGATTATGTTGACCCCAAATTTTTGCTTATCTGATTGTTGGAGTACTAAAAAAAATATGGCTATCTCAAAACTGTGATCGAATACGTTTGGGGAAAAGAGGGTGTGTGTGAGAAGGGGGATAGATTCCCTCCGTTCACTGTTGAATATTAAAAGGTAACTAGAACTTTTAATTTTAAATCAAATGAGCCACCTCTAAGTTTTTACGACCACTCGTTACATATAAACCTTAATTGCCCCCGATGCATAACTTTATAACACTTGCCCACTGGCTCTTCGGGGATGTGTCAAGCCCGGAGTTTTGTTATTTTATCTTGAAATGGCTATCTCAAAATTTTGATCGGATACATTTGGAGGAAAAGGCCTTTGAGGGGGGAAGGCTCTTAGCCCTCCTATCAAACTTGCCTCTTAAAAAGGGCACTACAAATTCCGATTTATAATCGAATGATGCCCCTCTCTGAAATTTATACCACCATCCCATCCATAAAAAAAACCTTATTTGCTCCGGGGGCATAACTTAAAACACTTGCCCCCGGGTCCTGAGAGGGGGAGGGCTGTGTTATCCCCGAAGTTTTTGTTATATAACTTTGGTCAATTTTGAACAAAATGGCTACATAAACAACTAGATCGGACGCATTTGGGGAAAAGAGGGTGGGTGGGGAGGGGGGCTAGTTGGCGTCGGATCACTATTAACTCTTTAAAAGGGAACTAGAACTTTGAAATTTTGTCATTTGAGTTTCCTCCGAAGTTTATACAACCACTTCTTCCAAGAAACCTTATATACCCCTGGAACACAAGTTACAACCCTTAGTTCTCACGCGCTCTGGGGGGGGAGGGTATGTTGACCCCAAAGTTTTTTTTTTATCATTGGACTGTTTCAATGAAAATGGCTATCTCAAAGCCACTGCAGGCATTTAAGGAAAATAGGGTGTAGAGGGGGTTAGATGCCTCCCGATCACATTTGACTCTTAAAAAAAATAACTCTATTTTCTATTTTCAATAACATGCCTATCTCAAATTTTCTATTGAATGGGTTTAGGGAAAAAGGGCGGGGAGCTAGTTGACCTCCGGGCTCCTTTGACATCTTACAATAATAGTAGTATCCTATATTGCTACGCGAAAATATACAAGGAATTACACAAGAATACGTGTGCAGTTTCATACCTACACACCTTACCACGGTCAGTCACCTATTACTAGGAACGATACATGGGCTACCAGACGGGTTTCTGAGGCAAACACCCATTTTTTGGGGCCAATCAGAGAGAGTCGCGGCTATTCCATATACGGTAACTTTATTAGTAATTGAATTCAACTATAAGGAGTGATTTTCATTGTAGTTCATATTAGTAAGAGAATTGAATTCAGAGAGAGAATAGTTTATTTGAGACGATATTAGTAAAGAAAATGAGTGGTACATTTAAACCATTGGAGCTTGATGGTGGAGCAGGTAGCAGCAATGATACAAGAGCGAGAGTACCAAACGTGGCTGTGGAAATAACAGAGACTAGTAGAATAAGCCTTGAATGGGACGATATGTATGCTAGATACGTGATATCATTGAGCAAATTTAAACTGGAGGAGCAATTATGCTTTGCAGCGAAACTGAACATTGTGCATATAAATAGACTTCAAGCTGTGTTAGATGCACTAGTGAAATATATTGATGAAAACAAATTGAATCAGTGATTATTATTGTTGTAATTATACTCAATAAAATTGTTTCTAAATCGAAGATTTTTTTCTTTCTATAGTAGGCTAGCGTATATTTTTAGAGTAGAAAAAGAATCCTGGGTTAGTCTTAAGTTGGTTGTGAGAGTGTTTGGACTCTAAAAAATGGATAGATTTGAGGAAAAGCGAATCATGGTTAATCTTGTGTTTATGGAAAAACGTTTGATTCTAGATGATGATTTTCTAGAGTTATCCATTCAAAGGAAGATATTTTCTCAGGGAATGCTTATCGATATAATGAAAAACTAATTCTCCATCATTAGACTATTGCATGAAGCTTTTACGTTGTGGTCCAAAGGCATTTACACAATTTATTGACATATTAATCACAACAGGACAAAATGATATTGTGGATTTGCTTTTAAACACACACTAGCTTAGAAATTTAAGACTTTTTTCATGAGAAAGATGCTGTTCAAGGATGATTTACTCCTCTCTCTCTCTCTCTCTCTCTCTCTCTCTCTCTCTCTCTCTCTATCCCACTCAATTTGTTGATCGTAGATCAGTTTCATTTTGGCGGTGAGAGTGTCAACACATGAAAAAAATGTTCCATACATGTCTACTATGCATGTATACACTGGGCAGCTGGTCATCATGTGAGAATTGTACAATGATTGATGAGCATGATGAAAAGTGTAGATTATGCATCCCGTGTAGATTCTATAGAGGATATGCTGTACAAATTGAAGGTTGTAATTCTGTCTTGAAGGGGTGTGTGACTCTCATCCTAGAGGGCACCTATGCTCGAATTGTCACTATGATTAATGTAATCAGTGGGAGAATACATATTCTGGTATGATTGGAAAGAATCCTAAGCGTGATTTTAGTTTATTGCTGAGAGATTGGTATCTTCGTGGCTTTAGATCGTTCTGAGAGGAGGAGCCAGGTCAGCAATGCAACTGCTGGAACCACAAAAGAATTTGGTTTCTACGTCATCGTTGCGAAGACAATGGCTACTATGGTTATAAGCCAACTGATTTTTATTTGACTGTTACGGAATGTGATTCGCCACTTGAGGACACTGTAGGTGACATTGCTTCAAATAAGCAAATTGAAACACGCGCGAATTCAACAAAATGAATGATAATAGTATAATTGACTATATAAAGAGATATGATAAGAGTGAAGTTACACTGTACTGTAGATAATGTGACCCTGACATTGCACCACATCAGGATCGGTATACTGTGAATTCAGATAATCTACCTATATTAGCCGTTCTCGAAAAATACCCATATGTAGTAGAAGATGAAATCTAAAGAGTATAAAAGTTTTTTTTTTAATCATATATATACATTATTTTTATTAATAAACAATTTCACATACATTTTTAGAACATATAATTTGTAGGGCACTAAAATCAATATTAAACACACTTGAAAGTATATTTTCCACTAGAAAGTCGTTCAATCGCGGAAAGTCAACGTAAATGTTGAGAAACTGCTTGTAGGTATAGCCAGGACATCTGAACATGAAAAACAGTAGTGTATGAAAGCCGCATGTATTAGTCGTTAAATCCTGTACTCTCCTTTGATCTTGAATAATAGTTTTCCCGTTGTTCTCAATAAAGTTGCTGATGTGGGGAGTGTAGAATTTATATGATAGGCCAAGAGGATCGAAAAATTCAATATTCTTCGCTGTTTGAAAGATTCATAGCCAATGGCCTGTCTTCAAAGTTGAAAGACTGCTATTAACAATGATTAAGGTATTGTTAACACTTAGGAATCTTTTCAATGAAGTCCATGTGGTATGCAATAGGACTTGTACTGAGACATGTATAAATCCATATTAAATACGCTGATTATTTGGTTTGTGTTCATGGTGCTAGGTCTAGTAGAACACTGCTGCTGTCGGGTGTGATTTCCCAATAGGTTTCAAATTGACTCAATGATATTAGCGTGATGCTCTCAGTCAAAGCATTGGCAAATGTGCATTCTAAACGTACATTCACCGTTTCGTACTATGCTCATATCCTGGGTGCCAGACAGGTCCAAAACAATTACACCATGATATTTGGAAAAACATTGAATCGGTTATTCCATTTTCAAATAGTTGTGAATCATGATCTAGGATTGCATGGTCAACTCATTCAGAGTTTTATAGGATTATTATCAAATGATAGAGTGTACAGTGGAATACCATTCACTTTGCACACAAGGCTAAATAGACCAGAAAAATTAAAATCATGGGGGGATGCAGTCCAGGATCCAACGGCACTGGCGCTCTTCACAAATGCCAAAGCGAGTTTTGATGGGATTTCTCCATTGATAAATGATGAATCGGTATAACTGTGATAGCCGGTGGCAATGTGATGTTGATTGGTGATCGTATGGGGGACAAGAGGTTTAATGTTGTTACCATTGGTTCTTAGCTTTTCCACTGCCAATGCAACAGAACTCATAACCTGTTGTTTTCGAACATGAATAATTGCCGAAGTGATAATGACATTTGCATCGGGTGCTGCAGCAAGTGTTTTTATTTCAAAATGAAATTCGACGGTGCTATTTGCAACTTTATGTCAATCTTGACATTGGGGGATAACCATTGGGATATATTGAATATCTCATGATTTAATTTTACAACTAAATGATACTCCTGGGCCACTGCAGTAGTTAACTCACTGTCAGTATTAAAACCTGATCGATATTCATAGCCCAATGACTGTCCTCTCAACTTCTTATATGCCTTTGGTGTCATCATCATAAATTGTATGTAGCTTGCATAGTTGGATAAATTATTTCTACTGCTCACCAATATTCCATTAATAAATACATTAATTTGTTTGAACAGGTTGTGTAGAATACAGTTTTCATAGGACAGACCATCGGCAGCAGTTGGAGTTGTATTGTCTGGCGTATTCACCACAACATTTAAAAAATATCCGAGAGGGGTTGTTGAGGATGAAATTATTAATAGTGGCCATACTTGACACTGATATCAAAATTTTCAGCATTGGACAGATTCATGAGGAAATGATTGATGGATGTGATTCCTTGGGGGGTGATAAGCCATCTTAAGAGAAGAAATCCTTCTTTGAACTATCAATCTTTTTCTTCTTCTTCTTATTGGTCTTCTTTGTTTTTTCCTCAAAATCCTTATTGATGTCCTTCGCTTCCCGCCTGGGTAGAGAGGACTGATTAGTGAATGATGACCACGCATCCTTTTTGAACCATTTTTGCTGAGATTTTAATTGCTCACCAACGGCTCTTGCTAAAGGTCTAATATTTTCCTTAATACTCTCGTTGAAATTTTTACCCGACCACAGTCCTGTAGTGTTGAGGCAGCAAAATTTGATGCAGCCGGTACAAGATATTTTCTAGCAAGGGGTAGTGCAGAACGAAATAGCCTAGCTAACCAGCTACCAAGACCATAGCCAGACATTTTAGAACGCCCCTTGTAATAGTCCAATCCATGACCTATTTGACGTGGACTCAGAGCACCAACATAGCAATTTATATCGGGACAGACTAAAGGAATTCTTCTATTGTTCATTTTAGGCAGTGACGACGATGGCTCGAAAATGACATGTATCACAGCTAAACCTTTTTTTATTTGCTAGAGGATTACCCAATTCACTTCTTAGTGTTATAACTGACAGAGTTCCAGATACGAAGTGTTTACAGGAATATAAAGAAGATGCTTTACATTATAGGGATGAACATGTTCATGGGTTGTTTTTCGTTCAAGAACACGTAGGAGGGAGACATTTGAATTACCAACTCTCGATTTTTCCACAAAGGATACATAATGAAATATGCAAGAGTCCGAGGCGAGACCAGGTGGATAATCTGCAAAAATAACTTGATCAATCCCGCTAACAGTGCCTGCGTTTTTCCCATTGATCATATTCTGTTTAAAGCCAAGAACATCTCGCAGATTATGATTGAGAGGAATCATTTCAGTGTCAACAGGTGAGGTAATGTAAATCCTATCGTGTTCCATTGAATAATTAAAATGGAATGTACCATTCCTACGATATGAGATTTTTCTATTGATTGCACGACACAAGTCCGTCATAGTACCATATTCTTTATATCTTAATGTAACATCCGGATAGTCATTAGATTTAAATGCTTCAACCCATTCATACTCGACAAAGAGTGACCAATCGAATGGTATAACTTTTATCTCATACACACGATCCTTTCTCAGGATATCATAGGTATTTTTGAGAATACAGTCGACAAGAGCCACTTCATACTTTCCTTCGTCGAATTTAATGGCTCGGGAGAGTTTCGTATAAAAATCGCTTGTTTTATTCAAGTCATTGTAGAGAGATCGGAGACGTTGGACATAAATGTTACATAAAAATCATTGGGCATTGTCAATATCTTGACCACTGATCCAAGAATCAAAATCAGAGTTGTATCCTAGCTACCGAACAAGTAACTGTTTCTTCCCCTGCGAGTACGAGTCTTTAATATCTTTTCAATTTGATAGATTTCGCTATTATTTTTAACTTTTTGTAGTTCATAGTCATAAAAGCCACCGAGAATCTCTTCATCTCTGGTATCTCGCAGACGATGAGTTATAGGTTTGGTGTCTAGGATTTTTGCCACTTTAAAAAGTTCAGTGGACCACATGTAATTTGCCTTTTCAAAAACATTAGTCGTTCTATTAATTCGAACAGTATCACCAACATTGAATTTTTTCTTCATAATCGTTTCATTGGAATATTTTTTAAGAAAAGTATCAAATATATCATGATCAGAATTATGAACTTCCGTTGGGGTTGAGTTGGACAATGATCTATGAGGTCGTTGATTATAAACCAACATGATTTTATCTAAGTCATGAATAAAGGCAGGTGTACTTTTCAATGTATAATATCTTGAAATTAAAAGTCTAATAGTTCTTATCAATCGTTCGGCCAATGCAGCCTTTATAGGACTATGACTATGATAGAGCAGTGTGTTATATTTCATTAGTACTTTTTCAACATGGAGACTAACAAATTCACTACCGCGATCCGTTTGAATTTTTTTATACGAATCCTGTCCGAGAATACTTTCTATAGCCTGGGCAACTTCCTCACCTCTCTTTGACCGCATTGGAATGACATATGCATAGCGACTATAAACACTGATTGCAAGTAGAATGTAATTGTACGGTGTATTGTGAAGCCTTTGAATCTCATCTAGAGTTAAGAGATCTGCTTTCATTATATGTAGGGGGGAAAAGGCTTTAGTTTTTCGATAATGATTAGCACGAAGCCTATGATTTCTATGCAGAGTGTAACTTGTGTCATTTTGTAGATAGTCTTGTGCACTTTTAGTCTAAACACCAGTGAATTTGGAAAGAGTGGTGGGGAACTTGAACTTCCCACTTCACCAATATTTTCATAAACACTTTTCAGAACTTCAACCATTTTGAACGTAAACAGGTAGTGTAACGTCCACTACCCCTTTGTATACTAGTGGGGGATGGTGGTGGTAACGTTGACTTGATATGTCTTCGCTTTTGTCTAGCTATCAGTGGTGTGCTCCTCCTCCTCCTCCATATCAAATCAATGTTTCCACTAGGTGTGCTAGTATTCTCCAAGATTGATTTAATATCTTCTTCTTCTTTTTGTTCATGCTTTAATGGTGTTGACGATGAGGGTGCATGTTCATTTAATTTTTTTAGAACTTGCCTATTGCTAATAAGGCTTTTGGGGAAGTTTAATGTATTTAGAAAGTTGTATAGATGACTGTCAAATGATAATATTCCTTTACGATTTGTAACCATATCATAGATTAAATCAAGTAGATTATACCTCTTGCCATGAATTATAATCCCTTTCCCATTGCTATCAACTTGAATATGATCTTGACCATTTTTCCATGAGATAGGTTTTGAGTCGTTTACTTTGTTCACGAAATGAGTGCGGCATTAGATTTCCAATGCTCGACACTATTGAATCAAATTCCTCCTTCTTTAATTGTGTTCCAACATTGATTGCAGAAGAATCCTGAGGAGATGGTTCTTTTTTGTGATCAATGCCACTGGCTCTCGCACGATAGGGCTTATGTTTGTCCAATCACCGAAGTGCATCTTGAAGTAAAAAAGCAGTTTTTTATCATCCTCAATATTCTCGTTGTCAATTAATTTACTCAGATTATCCTCAAAGGGGTCCACGGGTGAGAGAGCGAGTTCTATTGGAGTCAATTTATAGGGTTTAGCCATCTAGAGAAAACTGTTTACAAATCCTCTAATTATTGGCAGTAAAAGTGTAAAAAAGTTACCGCCCGCTTGAAGAAGACGTTTCCTTTTAAAATTCTTTCCTTTCTTTTTACAGGCCAATGTATGTACAATGGAACGATGTTGCTTTGCCTGTTGCTTAAACTACTTCTGGCAGTTGAACATTGCCCTGGGTTAAATCTAAGCAAATTTCAGATATTAAATTAGTGAAATCATTGTCAATACCATGTTTAAGCATGGCTTTTCCTAAGTGGGGGGGTTTGAAGTGCTTAGAACGGAAAATAAATGTCTATTTTCATGTAGTTTCTTCAGTGTCATGATGAAACTAATAGCCTTTTTTACTATTCACAGGGAGACATACTGTAATTTCATTGTCGAAAATATCTGTGACTACACGCAGATCCTCTGGTGTATTTTGATTAAGATCCAATAGGATGTAGCCGTAGGGTTTATTAGTTGGCTGATTGTACGCTGAAAGTAGAAATTTGGGGGCGCCGGGATATGTTTGTTTATTGTGAGTTAGTACGAGCTAGAATCACGAACAACTCTGTAGATGATATAGTAGGTGCAGTTCAAAGCAAGTGTTCGCATATATTTGCTCTGATGAAAGACATTGTGAAGAACCAGAGTAACGGAAATCTGTGCATGATGAGAGTGAACAGTGAACAGTTGTAGCATTTCCTGGGACCATTGTTCAATGGATTCAGCTAAATCGTCAATAATCAACCAAGAGTTTGGCTCAATAATGTTGAAAACATCAAGTCCCTGTATGAATTGTATCTGTACACCCGATATAGCAATTGCTTTTATTTTATCTTATGACTCAAGCCAAATACTGTAACAATAGTAGATTTTTTTTTTGGCTTTTCCATAAACATTTTATCGCAATTTTTAATTATTTTAGGTAAGAGTGTCGTTTTTGCCTGACATTGATGGACCACACAGAAACGATCTGAATGGTATATATATATATATATATATATATATATATATATATATATATATATATATATATATATATATATATATATATATATATATATATATATATATATATATATATATATATATATATATATATATATATATATATATATATATATATATATATATATATATATATATATATATATATATATATATATATATATATATATATATATATATATATATATATATTATATATATATATATATATATATATATATATATATATATATATATATATATATATATATATATATATATATATATATTATAGACATATATATATATATATATATATATATATATATATATATATATATATATATATATATATATATATATATATATATGTATATAATATATATATATATATATATATATATATATATATATATATATATATATATATATATATATTATATATATATATATATATATATATATATATATATATATATATATATATATATATATATATATATGTATATATATTATTTATATGTATATATATATACATACATACATACATAAACTTATTTCCCATCATAAATGTAAAATACAACACTGATGGAGTATAAAGAAAGAAAATGGAAAAAAAAAAAAAAAAAACAAATAAATTCTGACAAATACAAACAGAACCAAAACAGAGCAGAACAGACAAGAAAAAAAAAAAAAAAAAAAAAAAAATACAAATAGGGGCAATTATCAATCAATCAAACAATCAATAAATTTATTTCCCGAAATACACACATGATGTAAACTCGGAGTAAAACTTTAGACGGTAACAAATTACATAAAGGCACTAAACAAGGTATTCGTCGGATCCAGCGACTTCTCAAATCGCAGTCTCCGTTCCGCGATTGCTTTAAAAGGATCTGTGACCCCATATACAGAAACCAGGCACCGGTTTCTGGCCCAAAGAGGTATGCCAAGGAGGAACTTGGCATACCGAAAAAAACAACGATCGTAGCGTCTTCTTATCCGAGATAGTAAATATACTCCAAAAGGGTGATAAAGCAAGCAAAAGGGGCATAGCAAATGCATTGTAAATTTTTGATAATATACTTCTTTTGTATCGAGCTTTACAGGGAACAAGCATACCATATGTCTTACGAAGCTTCGAACCAACAAATTCTAGCAAAAGCGATCGGGTATGCCTCAGATCACTCCCAATCGGAAGTCCAAGGTAACTGATACTTGGCGATAGAGGTATCGGATGACCATCTAGACAAACATTATTCGGGGAGGGCCGGTTACGCGATTTACCAAATGCGACAACCTCACTCTTCTCAGCATTAAACTTCAATCCGATTTTCCTATACTCAAAACATAAAATATCAAAATTTTCCTCTATACCCGAGACAGTCCTGCTGAGATTCAATATATCGTCAGCGTAGTTCAGAAGCGACATATCAAGGCCTCGGTAGATAAATGTCGTGCGAACTTTCTTCTGGGCCTCCAGGACACTGTTATTATATAGTGGGGGTGAAGATACACCCCCCTGCCTAATACCTTTCCATACACGTATTACACACTTCGAAATTGCAAAACCATCTCGTGTCGGCACTTTAATAACAACATACAGTTTGCTGTACATATTCCTGTAAACACGTAAAATTGAGCGATCAAGACCACGATCCTTAGCGCTGATTAAAGCTGAGGATGAATTCCCGAGTCAAACGCACGCGAAACGTCGTGACCGGCCATAAGAAGAATATCGTCTTTCTCTTCAACATCAACTAAAACATTAGCAATAACTCTATGTACATGTTCACGACTGTAACCATTTTTAAAACCGAACTGATTTTCTGGTGTCGAACAGACCTCTGTTATCTCATCAATAACTATCAGCTCTAGCAATTTACACATTACCGAGGAAACCGTGATTGGCCGATATGAACTGCATTTACTTTTATCCTTTCCTTTCTTAACCACCGGGGTTACAACACCAGCACAGAACACATCGGGGACTAACCCACAGTTGAATATAATTTGGAATAGTAGACCCAAGTGGTGCAACAGATTTATACTTCCGTGCACGAGGTGCATACCGCATAACTGATCGATTCCACATGACAATTTCTTTTTCAGTTTTAGAATGCACTGTTTAATTTTTTCCAGACTAACCGTGAAACTGGGACCCGAATCACAATCACCCAGAGTCGCAACAAGCTGCGTAGAGAAATCTTCTTCCAAAACGGTATCTGGGGGTGAAAATTCACTAGTATAATATTTAACCCATTCTTGCTCTAATGGTATCTTTTGATCACTTGACTCGCAATCACCTTTCTTCTTTGAAATGAACTTCCATATTTCATTGGGATTTCCTGACAATCTTTCACTATATCCATCAATCACAGCTCTTTTGTGTTTAGTAAGAATTTTAGAAAACTGACGCTTGGTGTAGAGTCTTACATCATTCACAGCGCCAGAACGGGGTCTACCACAGCTATTCCACAAACGGTACCAAAATTTGGAAGACTCGCACGCGTGAGCCAGCTCTGGATTAAGAGACCACTTAGGAACTTCAGACCCCACGCGCACTTTGCGTTTGGGTACAGCAGCTGTTTCGGCACACCGCATCGCATGGGTAAGCTCAGAGCAGTATATGTTTAGAAGAATCTGCTTTTCACTGACTGATATTTTAGCGTTCTGCTGTAGTAACTGAACCGGTATCTTGATTTTCGCCAACACGCTATCAAGAACACTAGAATATGCACTAGGGTTGACTTTATTCCATTCGGATTTAAAATACCACTTCCTTTTCCTTGGGTAGCTGATTTCAGGCACAGCAATTTCAAATGAGCAGGTTATAGGGAAATGATCGGATACCGATAAGCCAGTATCGACACGGCTAACACTAAGTGATTTCACACTGTTCGAGCAGACGAAGAAATCCAAAGAGCTTGTTGAGCCTGAATTGTGCACATATGTGAAACAGCAGTCATTTGGTACGGGGTGCATGTCGGCAAGAGCGGGCAACAGGATTTGAGACCTTGCGCTATTACTATCGTTTAAGTCACAGTTGAAATCTCCCACAACAATCACCTGCCCATGCTTATCATGCCAGTCCTGAACGGAACGCACCAGTTGGGAGCATGCAACACTGAATCTCTCCTCTGAAGCAATGTCGCGGTAATCAGTTGGGAGATAAACAGAGAATACGTAAACTTCACCGATTTTTACAGCCACAAAACATTCATTTTGACTAAACAGCTGGACAGCCAGGTGAGAATTAACGAGTATGGCAACGCCACCTGATGGTCTTCTTCGACCCGAAGCCACAGCAGGCACCGAAAACACTTGAATATTGTCACTGAACTTCAGAAGAGAAACCGAGGATGTCGACAGGAAGTGCTCCTGCAAACAGAGCACATCGTTGCAACATAGCGCACTTTCGAGAAACGGTAGCTTTTCAATAACATTTCCGTTAATGTTCCACGAGCAAACCTTTAGTTGGGGAGCAATCATTTACTAGCCATGATTTTCATTGCTACTGGGCATTTGATACTAAAGCAAGGATGGTCCGCAGAACTGCATAGTGCGCATTTCACATCATTATTGCAAGGGTCCTCTTTCGAATTTTTATGACAAGCGGCACAGCGAGAGCACTTGGTATCATTTTTGCACGTTTGAGCTGCATGTCCAAACTGTTGACAGTTATAGCAACGCATGGGCAGGAATTTATACTCCTGAATTCGGTGTTTCTCATAGCCAAAGGTCACAGGGTTTTCCATTGCTTTGAGCAAGTGCATCTTACTGTCGAAAAGCAGCTTGAACGATCGAGTTTTTCGTATCCTTTCTGCTTTAACACAGTTCTGAATCAAACCACATAGATCAATGTCCTCGATATCATCTGGGATATGACGTATAATACCAAAGCATGAAGGCGACTTCAATTTAGCATCCTTAACTGCATTAGCAAGTGTAGTCGCGGCGTCCTTATCGTCAAGGACAATCCGCCACTCTTTCTGAAGAGGTTTCAGGTCCATAATATGAGAACAACAAGCGGCATCCGCGAGGCTCTCAATATAGCCTTTGCGGTCATCCGGCTTTACAAGACCTTTCGCTGGTTGTTTCAAGATAACCGAGTACGTAGGTTTCGGCTGAGAAGTGACACTGGGGACCTGAGGCACAAAGCTAGGCTGAGACTTTAGAGTGGTTATATGTTGTTTAAGGTCTTCAACACTGCTGCAGACTTCGTTCAGTTTCCTGGTGAGAGTAGCAGTAACCTCACCAGGAATTATCGGCACTTCATCCGGTTCATATATGACAAACTTAGGAAGAGCTATTTTCTTTTCGTCACACTGCCGAACAGCTCCGATCAGATCAGTCACAATATCAAGCGCCTTGACACGCTCTGACACACGAGTAGTCTTTCCAGCCATCGGCCAGATAATTTCCTTGGCTTTCAACAGTATATCAGGCTTATAATATTGTGTCGCTTTCGAGATAATATCTACACTTGCGTTTCCCGCCTTATTCGCACGATAAACAAAGTTCAGGACAGGATTATAGATCATTTTTATCTCTCTCGAATCAGTCCCCATTTCACCCGCAGAATGAAACAGCAGAGCGTCCAAAAATCACAGTCGGTGGCAGGAATGAATGCTCGGAGCGTACGTCGATCACCGGGAGCAAGGGAAGCGTCGAGACCTGCTCACCTGTTCCCTGCAATTTAAGGCTAATTAACCGGCAGGTACCAATACGGCGCTTCCGGCAGGTTCTCTCCCCTCTTCTGCTTAGTCCCAAGCGATCTAAGCAGTCCACAGGACTTCACTTATTCAGCTTATTCCCAGTAAAAAAAACCAGCACCTTAATGATATGGGAACAAATATGGCCCTCTATGAAATTGGCGATATAGATGGCGTGCCAGTCTACTTGAGAAAAAAGATGGCGTTGGCGAAAATGCCCAGAGTTAAAGACCTGTTCTAGGAATTGGAGAAGATCTCTCAATTTAATTTAACTATAAATCTATCCATAAAGGGTAAAGATCAATAGGAAAAAACAACCTCAAAGTAATGCGATAGCTTTATCCCATTAACAGCAAACAAGCAAACTCAGGCACATTAACTATGGAAATAACAGAGATGGCGCTTGAAAGTATATATATATATATATATATATATATATATATATATATATATATATATATATATATATATATATATATATATATATATATATATATATATATATATATATATATATATATATATATATATATATATATATATATATAAATTTCTCTATTTATCTATATTTCTCTATAATATATATATTTCTCACAAAAGCCACATGGGCCATGGATAATACAAATACAACAAAACCCATAAAACATAATAATAAGTTCTAACACTTTTGAAAATAACACTACGATAGAAAACCCTCCCTATGTCGCATCCCCACACTCACAAAATTTCCCAAATTTTTAATGTCGACTTTGCAACTACTGCCTATTTTATTTTCTAAACACCTACTATTCATGACATTCCTCTCAAAATGTCCCTTCTTAGTACCTTCAGTTCCTCACAATAACACATAAAATGTTCTAAATCTTCAGACTCCCCGCACATCGGACAAGAGAAGGGACCCCTCCGTACCTTAACCCTCCCTAAATACTAAATTCTTCTCCCCCCCAAGCGGCATAAAAGTCCCTCTTACTGATAAGACGCATTTAAAGTATCATTTTGGAGCCCAAATTTTAGATATATTTCTTCTCCCCGGGCCTTTTTGATGTTTCTATATATTTCAAGATATAGTGACTTAACCATGTCTTCTTGCCTAACCTGCATCTCTTCATCTTGTAGTACTTTTTTCACAGCTTTTGCAATCAATCCTGTTTCCACCCCTGGTCCAATGCCGTCATTCCACCAGCTTGATAGCCCACATTTGTCTAATATACCCTTAATTTGCGCAGCCCAAGAATCTTTTCTTTTGTCCAATAACAATTCATTGTAAGCATTTTCTGTTAACCGATAATCTGGCATAGCAATAATTTTTTACCAATAACCTAACATGCGTACTAACCGTTTATTTCCTAAGATAAAAAGACCCAGGTCACCCTTTATAACAATGCTATTAAACATGTGAACAATGTGCAAATTGCGTAGCTTACCTTTTCTCCAGGGATTATGGGGGTTTTATCAGTGTTTGGACCTTTCTATTAACTTGAATCAATTGGATATCTCAAAATATTAACCGGATGTCTTTCTGGAAAAATGGCGTGGGAGGCGGATTAGTTTCCCTCCAAACCTTTTGGTCACTAAAAATGGCCCCTAGAGCCTTGATCTCTATTTAAACGGTCTCTCTCCCGATCCTATAGGATCATTGGTTTGATATGATCACTCATGGGCTAAAACAAAAACAGACAAACAAATAAACACGCATTAGAGGTTTTTTTCTTCTTGCAAAAGGTACAAAACTCCATATTTTTGGATATATAGGCTTGAAACCTCTACAGTAGGGAGTCTCTGATATACTGAATCTAATGGCGCGATTTTCATTAAGAAAGCTTAGCTTTTTGGAAGCGTTTCCCCCTTTTCGAAAATCAGGCAAATTTTCTAAGGCTTGTTGCTATTGACTGGTATCATTAAACTTAATGAATTCTATATATTTGGAAAAGCATCAAAAATCAATCCTTTTTATTTACATATTGTTGTCTTGTCAATTGTTTTTTTCTTTTTTTTTTTTTTGGAGTTACGGTTGCTATTGGGCCGAGATGCTCCTTACTGGCAGTTCGTTACTAGGAACAGTTTGATTGTAGAGGAATTTTAGATAAATTATTCTCTCTTGTCGTAGAGTAACGTTTCCAAGGAGAACATTAAGAAGTGAATGTTTTTTTAAGTAATCATTCTCTTGGGGGTCATAAATACTCTTAAAACCATTTTTTTCTTACCTGTTGGTTGAACAGGGTCACTTAGGGCTGGAGCCCTAAAACTCAAATGCAAGATCAAATAAAAGCAGATTTTAAAGTAAATAAATAGCCCCTTTAATGGTAAAAACCGATTGAGCAGTAACCTGGTACACCTTCAACACTCCAGGTACCCCGAGGTACCCCACAGCCACATATAGCCTCAAATCGTACCTCGAGTACAGCCAATTTAATAAGGTACAAAAACTGATGAAAAGATACAAAAACTGTGCATTCGGGGACACAAAGAATAAATGCAGGCATTAACGATCAATCTTTTCGTTACCCAACGTCAACTTTTCATCCTCACTTATTCCTAACCTTAGTGACTTAGTCTTCTTAACATTAATTTTAAAAACTATTCTAGCATCCTAAACCCGCAAAACCTCTAAAAGTTTATTCATTTCGCTCACACTTTCATCTAGGATGCTGAAACCATCAACATAATCCACGTCCAGGAAGTTTTTTTTTCCTCCCCATTGGATTCCGTGTTCTCCCATTGCTTTCCCTGCGCTCCTTAAGACAAAGTCCATCAATATAATTCATATAAATGGAGATAGAACACAACCCTGCTTAAACTCCTGACTTAATATGAAATCAACTACTAACCTCATTTCCTACCTTAACTGCAGCAGTGTTAATCTCTTATATAGCACTAATCATTTTAATGTATTTATTTGGTATACCATACAAGGGTAAAACATTCGCTAATGCTGTTCTATCAGCAGAATCGAACACTTGCTTATAATCTATAAGACTAAAGAGTAAAGGTGTTTGGTGACTCAGGCACTTCTTAAGTTTAACCTAAGAGTGAAAATTTGGTCGACACATCCTCTACCCTTGCTAAAACGCATTGTTTTTCTCTTAAAACCTTGTCTACAGCATTTCTCAGTCTAAAAAGTATGTTATGATTTCTGAACAGCTTAAGTTTATTTCTGATTAAGGCTTATCACTGGACCACTGTTTAATATTTTTTTTCTAGGAAAGAAATTATATATTTATTGTTTGGATTTCTATAGAAATATTAATTTTTCATCAAGATTATTAAAATTGAAAATATCAGACCAATCTCTGATATTCAATGATGTGCCAAAGGAAAGATGATATTAAAATCGCGGTAAGAGCCATAGGTGATTGAGAAACAACGATTAAAGTTTGAAAAGGGAGACGAAAGGAGGAATAGGTGATAACTCCTAACTAATGAGGACACATCTGTTGGGGGATACACATCGGTGGGGGGATACAAAAATTATTCATATTAGTGAGAATAAACCAAGAGATGTGTTTTCCTTAGTTCTAGATATTTTAAATGCGTATTTGTTTGACTTAATGAGAGGAGCAAATTGAATCCGAGATGAAAAGATACAAAAAATGTGCATCCGGGGACAAAAAGAATAAATACAGTCTCAGGGTATAGGAAAACAAATTGTACAAATTTCCCACACATAAAAAAGAGGTTTCACTAATATTTTTCTTATAGAACCTAGGAATGCTTATCCTTTCTGAAACTCAGGCCATAAAACAATTTTCAATCTCTGTGGTTGAAAAGTCAAAAACAGAGGCCTCTATGCGCATGCTCCTTCCCAGCATATAACCAACTTTGAAAACATGTTTTGCTTTCATTCAGGTCTAGATGGCTCTGTCTATATGCCCTGTAAGTTACGAACCTATCAGAAAGGGGCTAAATTTTAAGCCAATTTTTGGGCGTCAAAAAACTAATGTAGCCAAAAATAGTTCCAATTTCTTTTTCATTTTCTACAAAAGCAGAATAAAGACTTTAATACAGATTGTTATGGATTTATTCGTTTTCTAAAGAATCTGTAACTGTAGTAAAGTCAAAAAAACTCCGTTTTAACACCAAGGGGAACGTGATACTCAACCATTCTATTTGAACCTATGCGGCAGTGTCACAATCGACATACCACCTATAGCGCAACAAATGCAACTTCTTTTGTGGTTATACAAATTTAAGATACAGACAAGGATACCACGGTTATTGCCTTATTGGTTAGATAACATAACACATGATCAGCTAACTTAATTTAATACAATATCCAAAATATCCGTTTTTTGGCCTGGGGAATACCCATTTTCTCTAAAGAAGGAGAAAATGCAAATAATAGGAAGTGAATCAGATATAAATATAGAATATTTTACCTTAATGAATGGTTGTCTAGTAGAAATCAGGTATTTGCAATTTAGATTTCTTGGATAAAAGCCAGGAAACGCAGGAGACTGGACGTAACATGTCTGAAGTCGGCATTCAGTGAAAAACCGGTCACATGGAGAGCCACTGAAAATTAATTACGAAATACACATAAACAAGAGATAATAATACTATTGCTTCTAGCTAAATTGCGGTGCATCTCTTCATTTAGCTCTTTTTTAATTGCCCTTTTTTAATATTAGCCTAAAATCAATCTTAATTAGAACTGGCTCTTCTCACTTATGGCCTTTTGCATTGCTACATGCAAATTGAAGTTACAGACTTTCTGCCATACGGATTTTCAACCATTACATGAGCCTGAATGCTGTCACCGTCTTGTCATTTAAGACATTCTATGGAGCCAAAATACAATTTGAGTGAAAAAACCTTTGCCTCTTGTTGGTATGACAGGACTCCCATTTTCAGGAAAAATCCCTTAGTTTTGGGGAGGTGAAATGGAATTTTGATGATAAAAATTGGGGATGATCGTATCATAGCCTTAAAATTATATTCTCGAAAAGAGGCGTCAAAATATTTTTTTTAATTACGGAGGAGTAATCCAAACCTAACATTTTGCATGGTTTCAAATAAAATTTACTCAAATAGACAAGATCATAAGACATTGATTCCATCATAATGGCCAACAAACGAACCGAGGTATTTTAATTCGCTTGCCATTTTTATGGGAGAGCGGTCAAGTATCAAGAGGTTTTTTTGGGAATTATGCGTCATCATGACTTCAGTCTTGGGTGAGCTAATCTTCTTGCCAACCGCTACTGAGGCGCTGTCTAATTCGTTCAGCATATACTTGGCCCCTGTCTGAAGAAAAATCACCATCATCGGCCTAATCCAAGTCAGTTATGCAGAAATTCGGGCTGACGCCAACGCCACGGAAGCTTTCCATTTCCCTTTCCAGTCAATGGCAAAGTCAATGAGGACCAGGGATAAAACACACCTCTGTCTGACTTCATAATCAATATAAAAAGGACGAGAGCACTTGTTAACTGGGATTTCAGCTCTAGTATGGAGGTACTACCCCTGAATGAACTTAATTAACTTCTTAGGTAACTCATTTTCATCAATAGCTTTCCATACTCTCTCATACAAGGGGGGGGGGTCGAAAGTAGTAATATAGTCAATGGACAGTGTAACAATTCATTTTTGTCTTTTTCCTCTACGTTTTAGGATTCCGCGGAAAAAAAAAAATTATTGGTCGCCAGTCCCCATCCCTGGTTTGAATTCTGACTGATTTGGTCTCGTGCATTTGGCTCTCTCTCGGTATTGACTTCGCAGAATAATGGCAAAGACCTTCGCAGCAATCCATATAAGCAAGATCTTTGTTGTTCTTAAGGATTTCCAGTGCTTCTTTGAGCTATTACAATATAAAAACACATGTTTCATTGAATCATTCCAAGAAGTTAAGGGTATCAGCTATAGCCAGACATAATTTTCCAAATCTTCTAGGCTTTATCACGCGCATAGAAAACGCTGCAAAAATATTGTAATGTTTAGTGAAAATTTCAAATAAAATTTTAATATATTTGTTTTGTTAATCTTTGTGTTTTTCCCAGACAAAACAGGGCAATTTTCCTCAAGATTAAAGTTAAAATCAGACATGAATGATTTAACCCCGATAATTAGAATAATTTTTTTCTTTTTTAAGACGAAAGGTGAAATAGATTGAAGTCAACAATTTTAGCAGTTTTAATTAAATAGGCTGCAAGTTTCCGTGAAAGTTTTCGATTATTCATCTATTTATTAATATCAGATGCAGTAATTTTTACAAAGCTTGTTGTACTAAACATTTAAGACAGCAATTAAAAACAACATTGAAACACACCTTATAACATCAGACACGTCACAAGAACAACTACTGTAACAAAAAAGGTCCTCGAAACAGATCACAGTGAGACGTAGTATTGAACTCTGCAGAGGCTAATCGGCTTTTGAAAGATTGAAATGTGATAATTACAACCCTTTATGGCGGTTAATTAGTTTTAAGTCTTTCACACACGACCAGACAAAGAGTTTTGACCTAATCTTTTTTCTGTGCGTATGGTGAGTATAACTGGTATTGGTGCTGATGGGTACACTGAAATCAGGGGTTTCATTTGGGAGGGGTTAGCTGGGGCTATAGCCCCCCTCTGATTTTTTGAGGGGCCCTAAATCTGCAGTCAAAATTATATTGACTTGATATTAAGTGTGAAAAAAATTCTTTTTTCAATTAAAACAAATCCTTTCTGTGAGCTTCATTCCCAAACATATTTATTTATTATTCCTATTTCATATTTCATGACGCATTTTTATTGTCTTGTTGTAAAAGCCACGGTGCCCGACTTTCATTACAATAAAACAAGGCGACCCAGGATGTGTAACAAAATTATAGATGTCGTTTACGCGATTCCGGGGCAGAGATCCCCTCTATATATATGTACTATGTACCCTTTATTTCTTTGAGTGGGTTCTTGAATCTGTTCTGAATTTTTTCTAAGTCGTATGTGACTGAGGTCATCTCTTTTTCCGGACTTAGTAAATAGAACACAATTTTTTGTACAACGACGGACTTATTGCATTCTTAGTAGCCATAGACATATTATTGTTAATAGACACCAGACCGCTTGGGATTTTGTAAGTTCCTTGCGCTTTTTTTATTCCACTTAACGCGTTAAATTTGAAATTTGATTTCATTCAAAATGGTTATATCATGAATTTTATTTCTTGAATTGTCTTGAAATTTAGCTTCTTGAATTTTGAGACAATCAAAGTGAGAATTTCAGACCAGTTATTTTTTTATGATTTCAGGAAAGATAAGAAAAAATATATTATATAAAAGGGCAATTCAAAGAATTGATAAAAATCTTGAAGGACACTACCTAAATCTTACAATCCCAAGATTATAACAAAATGAGAATACGAAACAAGCACAAGATTCGTTAATAGGACAGTTAAAAGAAATTGTACCAAAAATCAAAGACCAAATATTTCCACTTCACAATTGAAAGGCCTTATCAATGGGGGGGGAGGACTTGGCTTGAATCAACTTATAAAAAAGGTGAGAAAAATATGAAAAAAAAGGAAATAAGAGACCTACCAATTGGTGTCAATTCAAGAAAATTTTGGAGGGGGGGGGCTAAATTTACTGTTTGACATCCAGAGGGGGAGGGTAAATTTGTTGTCTTTTCGATTTTCTATGAAACTATCAGACCAGTGTCATGAGCAGCCACATTCAGGTATGCAAGCCGGTATTAAAGCAGTTGAATCGCATACAATTTACATTCACTGCCGTGCTCATAGACTCAACCTTGTGCTGGGTGATTCTGTTTAAAACTTGAGACGAATGACATCTTTCTTCTCCATCCTTCAAGAGATGTATTGTTTTATCGAGAATAGCAAAATACACTACCAACTGTTTGTTAATGCTCAGAAAGCCGCTGGCTTAACTGTTCCTCAGTTGGAGAAATCATCTACTACAAGATTGGCATACTGATATATTAATCAAAAACATTTTTTTAGCAAAATAAGTTTCAAAAAAAGTAAAGAACTCTATTAAACCAAAAATGAACAAAAATAGAATCAAATAATCTACCAAGCATACAACTACCATAAATCAGTATTAATAAATAAATGAGACCCAAAACAAACAGAAATTAAATAAGTCAAACTCAAAACGAGCAGAAATTAATCTGAGTAGGGATCTAAACCCTATGATTTCTAAGAGTCAGAATATAATTTGTACTTTACTGAAAAAAATTCAAATGAATTTACTGAAAAAAATGTGCATTGTCAGCTTAATATACATATGCTGATATTTATTCCTTAAAATCTTAATTAATTTTTGATTTCTTTAAGTTATAAAAGTGAAAACATTTAAAAGAATTTTTTCAGTAAAGTACAAATTATATTCTGGCTCTTAGAAATCATAGGGTTTCGAACCCTACTCAGATTAATTTCTGCTCGTTTTGAGTTTGACTTATTTTAATTTCTGTTTGTTTTGAGTTTCATTTATTTATTAATGCTGATTTGTGGTAGTTGTATGCTTGGTAGATTATTTGATTCTATTTTTGTTCATTTTTGGTTTAATGGAGTTCTTTACTTTTTTTGGAAAAACTTATTTTGTGCGAAAAGTTTTTTTGATTAATTTCTGTTCGTTTTATATTGACATTGTCTTTTTCAGGGAGAAAGAGTGAGCCTCTTCTGAAGTTAAACAACCATCCCTTCCATAAAAACCTTTAATACCCCCTGGGCATAACTTACAACCCTTGCCCCTAGTCTCTAGGGTTTGAGTTTTTTCAGTCAAATGAATTTACTGAAAAAAAATGTGCATTGTCAGCTTAATATACATATGCTGATATTCATGGGCGCCCATAAGCTGAATTCCAGGGGGGGCAAACCTCGTCTAATTGGCACTTTTAATGCTATATAATAGAAATCTCAGAACAAAAATATAAAAATAAGGCAGCATCAATCAGCCAGGGGGGGGGGGGGTAGCCCCCCCCCCCCCCCCCCCCCCTATCCCCCCATATGGGCACCCATGCTGATATTTATTCCTTAAAAGCTTAATTAATTTTTGATTTCTTAAAGCTATAAAAGTGAAAACATTTAAAAGAATTTTTTCAGTAAAGTACAAATTATATTCTGGCTCTTAGAAATCATAGGGTTTAGAACCGTCCTCAGATTAATTTCTGCTCGTGTTGAGTTTGACTTATTTTAATTTCTGTTTGTTTTGGGTTTCATTTATTTATTAATGCTGATTTGTGGTAGTTATATGCTTGGTAGATTATTTGATTCTATTTTTGTTAATTTTTGGTTTAATGGAGTTCTTTACTTTTTTTTGAAAAACTTATTTTGTGCCAAAAGTTTTTTTGATTAATTTCTGTTCGTTTTATATTCACATAGTCTTTTTCAGGGAGAAAGAGTGAGCCTCTTCTGAAGTTTAAACAACCATCCCTTCCATAAAAACCTTTAATACCCCCAATGGGCATAACTTACAACCCTTGCCCCCTAGGGTTTAATACCACCTGGGCATAATTACAACCCTTTGCCCCTAGTCTCTAGGGTTTTGTTTCAACCCTAAAAGCTTGTTATATGATATTTAGACTATTTTGATTAGAATGACTTTCTCAAAATTTCTGTTAGACGCACTTCGGGACCATGTGACGTGTGTGTAGGGGGAAAGGGTAGCTGCCCTCTGATCACTTTGATTCTTAAAAAGGGTGCTAGAGTGTCTGATTACCAATCCAATGAGCCCCCTTTGAAGTTTATATGACCATACTTTCTATAAAAGCCCTATATGTCCCCAGGGCAAACTTGCAACCCTTGACCTGAGGGCTGGAGGGATTTGTTATCCTCAAAGACATAATTTCCGGACATTTCTGATAGGCTTAATAAAATGGCTATATCGAAATTTTGATTAGAACTGTTGAGGAAACGATAGGCGTGGAGAGAGACATTTGCCCTCTGATCACTTTCGACTAATAAAAAAGGCACTAGTCCTCTCAATTTCCAATCAAAATGCGCCCTTTTTTGAAGCTTCTACGACAAAAATTTCTATAGAAACGTTAAATGGCCCAAAGGCATAACTTGCGACCCTTGTCTTGAGGGTTATGGGGGGAGGGTTGTCATCCTCAAAGACATAATTTCCAGACCTTTCAGCTACGTTGAACGAAATGGTTATCTGAAAATTTTGATTGGATGTGTTTGGGGAAATAGTGAGCGTGAGAGGGGGGTTAGTTAACCTCCAATCACTTTCGACTATTACAAAGGGCACCAGCCCTCTCATTCTCAATTGAATGAGCCCCTTTTGAAGTTTCTACGACAACGCTATTCTATAAAAACCTTATATGACCCCAGGGCATAACTTACAACCCTTGCCCTGAGGATTGTGTGTGGGGAGGGGGGGGGGGTTGTCATCCTCAAAGACCTAATTTTCAGAACTTTCAACTACGTTGAACAAAATGGATATCTCAAAATTTCGGGGGGTTGTCATCCTCAAAGACCTAATTTTTAGAAATTAGGTCCCGAAACCTCTCCATTCACTTTCGACTATTAAAAAGGGCATTAGCCCTTTCAATTTGCAATCAAATGAGCCCTTTTTGTGGTTTCTACGACAAAAATTTCTATAAAAACCATATATAACCCCAGGGCATAACTTACAACCCTTGCACTGAGTGTTGTGGGGGGGGGGGTTGTCATCCTCAAAAACCTAATTTCAGAACTTTCAACTACGTTGAACAAAATGAGTATCTTTTGGGGGTTGTCATCCTCAAAGACCTAATTTTCAGAACTTTCAACTACTTTGAACAAAATGAATATCTCAAAATTTCGATTAGATGTTTTTGGGGAAATTGTGGGCGTGAGAGAGGGGGTTTAGTTGTTCTCCAATCACCTTCGACTATTAAAAAGGGCTCTAGCCTTTTCAATTTCCAATTGAATGAGCCCTTTTTGAAGTTTTTACGACAGCTCCTTCTATAAAAACTTCATATGACCCCAGGGCATAACTTACAACCCTTGCCATGAGAGGCTGTTGGGGGGGTTGTCATACTAAAAGACCTAATTTCCAGAACTTTCAACTACGTTTGAAAAAATGGCTACCTCAAAATTTGTATTGTATGTGTTTGGGGAAATGGTGGGCGCGAGAGGGGGCTTATTTGCCCTCCAATTATTTCGACTATTAAAAAGGGCACTAGCCATTTCCATTTCCAATCGATTATGCCCTTTTTGAAGTTTCTAAAACAACGCTTTCTATCAATAAAAAAAAAAAAAACCTTATATGCCCCCTGGGCATAACTTTCAACCCTTGCCCTGTGGGCTATGAGGGGGGGGGGGTGTCGTCCTTAAAGACCTAATTCAAAATCTTTCAACTACGTTGAACAAAATAGCTATCTCAAAATATGATTGGATGTGTAAAAGGAAAAGGTGGGCGTAAGAGGGGGGTTAGTTGCCCTCTAATCACTTTCGACTATTAAAAAGACCACTAGCCCTTTGAATTTCCAATCGAATGAGTCCTTTTTAAAGTTTCTACGACAAAGCTTTCTATGAACACCTTATATACCCCAGGGCATAACTTATAATCCTTGCCCTGAGGGCTGTGGGGGGGAGGGGATTGTCATCCTCAGGGGGAGTTTCCTGCTCAAGGATATAATTTCCAAAACTTTCAACTGCATTGAACAAAATGGCTATCTCAAATTTTGATTGGATGTGATTGGAGAAAATGGTGGGCGTGGATGGGGTGTTAGTAGCCTTCAAATCACTTTCGACTATGAAAAGGGCACTAGCCATTTCAATTTCCAATCGAATGAGCCCATTTTGAAGTTTCTACGACAACGCTTTCTATGAACATCTTATATGCCCCCCAGGGCATAACTTATAATCCTTGCCCTGAGGGCTGTGGGGGGGGGGGGGGGTTGTCATCCTCAAAGACCTAATTTGTAGAATTTTTCAACTATGTTGAAAAAATGGCTATTTCGAAATTTTGATTGGATGTGTGTTTGGGGAAAAGGTTGGCGTGAGAGGGGGGTTATTTGCCCTCCAATCACTTTTGAATATTAAAAAGGGCACTAGCCCTTTGGATTTCCAATCGAATGAGATCTCTTTGAAGTTTCTACACTAACGCTTTCTATAAAAATCTTATATGCCCCCAGGGCATAACTTACAACCCTTGCCCTGACGGTTTGGGGGGAGTGTCCTCCTGAAAAAAAACATAATTTCTATCTGGGAATCAACTACGCTGAAAAAAATGGCTATCTCAAAATTTTGATTGGATGTGCTTGGGGAAATGGTGGGCATAGAAGGGGTGTTAGTTGCCTTCCAATTACTTTAGACTATTAAAAAAAAAGGGGCACAAGCCACTCCTATTCCAATCGAATGAGCCCTTTTCAAAGCTTCTACGACAACTCCTTCGATACGGAGTACCTTGGTCTAAAGGGAAACACAAATAGTAATTAAATAATACATTGTGTCAACATCGTTCTTTACTTAGGCAGCGCTATTGCGCTGCCTATGATATCGGTGAACAAAGTACTGAAACAGATACAACTGTATCTTGGTTGTTTCATCAATTACCAAAACATTCTTCAGACGTGGGCTCAGGCCCACGGACTCGCAACCAGTCTTCAGACATTTGAATTTATATTTACACTCCATCTAGCGGATTTTTTTTTTTTTTTTTTTGCTACAAACTCTCTATTTGAGCAGCTGCAGGTGGTAAACCTAGTTTTCTCTAGAGCTACTGGTCTTACTGTAACTACGCGAGATAAAATTAATAACATGCAAACTGAAAAAAGCTTTTGATATAATGTTTCATAAAGCAAAAATTTTTCTCGTGAGTGTGGCCTCACAGAGGACCTTTTGCAAAATTTTCAGAATTCTGGTTTCTCGTTAAAAAGACCAAAGCGCGCACAGTAAGTAGCTTCCAGCTTACCTTATTTTGTAACTGTGTCGACTTTGGGAAAAAGTGACCATGCTGAAGTGAAAGAATCAACTAAAGATGCTTTCAGAAGGGATTATTTTTTTGTGATAGACAGATTGTGCTGTGAGTTTGAAAGCCGCTTCACGAATGCTCTTTCACTGTTAGAGTCAATCTCTGCATTAGATGTTGATCCACTGCACTGTCTCAATACGACCTGACTAGCTAGTGGGGCAACGCATTGCAAAGAAGCTTGCATTGGCACAACCCTGTTTGCCTCGCAAACGGATCTTGTGAGAAAATGTATCGACTTTTTACGCAATAGGCCAAAATATCTCTTAGAATTTCACAATTTTGTGAAGGCAATGTTGATACCATATTCTGAAGTTTGGAAAATTATACAAATCCTCATTACTCTGCCTATCACAACGGCTTGTAATGAGATTGCTTTCTACATTAAGCCTGATTAAAGCCTATTTAAGATCAACAATGGATGACAAAAGGCTCAGTGATCTAATGTTGGTGTTTAGTGAAAAAAAATTGTGTGAAATCATTGGATTTCGAGGCTATGGTGGTATTTCTGGAAAAATGAGACCTCGTTGGTTCCCAGTTTTGCAATAAAACTGTGAATTACTTTCCAACCTATGTTGTCTATATTCATTAAAGACTTTTAAATTACTTCTTACTATTATTTGTTGATTTTGGGAGACGCTTGTGCTAACCAATGTGAAGGAACTTTGCTCCTAAACAGCTGTGAGCTGGCCACCTTGGGGGGCCCACAGAGGTTGCTTAGCTCCCCCTCCCCTTAGTTCAGAATGAAATGACGCCGCTGGTTGAAAGGCCCAGTTTGTGCCTCCATTAATATGGATTTGAATCCTTATGTGATTCTACACTAAAAAGGTGTGATCTGCCTATCAATTTTTTAAAACCTGTGGGGTGAGGGGTGGTGTTAGAGGAGTCATGGGCCCACTATTTACCAAAATCAGACGAATTGAAAATCATTTGATATTTTCTTTAAACAAGACGTGACAAACCAATCTTTCGACTAAAACATTGAAGTTTGGGAGGCGTGAGAAGCATTGGAAATGTCACAGACCCGCTTTGGTCCTCCATTCATGCAGATTTAAAATCCTTTTATGGTTATGGCTAAAAAGGTGCAACAAGCCCAACTCTATGCTAAAAAGTTTGCAGGCGGTGTCAGAGCATTTTCAGAGGAGCAAGGTCCAACTTCGGTCTTCCAATCAGGCAGGTTCAAAGTCATCCAATTATTCCGTTTTAGCAAGGTCCAACTTGCCAATGCTTAGTTAAAAATTGGCATTAGGAGGGGGCAGACGGTTTTAAAGGCATTTCACCCAATTTAGTGCTCCAAAAATATGAATTGCAATTCATTGCGTAATTCTGGTTCCAATTGAATGCAACATGCAAATGTTTATGCCAAGAAGTTGGTGATTGTAGATGCAGTGGGTGTTGAAAGCGTCAAAAGCCTGTTCCACTCCTCCTATAATATAGGTAGAGAAGAGTTAAATGATTTTGGGCTCAAATAGGGTGCAACATGCCTTCCTTTCTACAAAGAAAATAAAAACGACTGAGAGAGGGTGGGAGAGTACTTCAGGTCAATGGGCCCCCATTATGCTTTCTAATAATACTTAATTGAAGTCCTTGCATAATTTTGGCTCAAACAGGGTGGAGCATACCTATCATTTTAGTAGAAGGTTGTCTATGAGGCGTTGGAGGGGCGGGAGGTTATTACTGAGGCCAGTACAACACTTTGATCCTTCAGTCATACAGAATGAAAAACCTTTCCAATTCAAACTAGGTGCAATATGGCTTTCTTTCTGCTGAAATATTTGCGGCCCACTTTTTATCTGCAGCTTGTTTTTGTGATGAATCAGGTCTTAGTTCATTTTTGACTAGAGTAATTATCCATTTGTTTTCTAGTGTGTACTGCACCAAAGAACTAAAGAGTAAAGAACAGCAAAGAATATAATTCTAAAAATCGAATTTCTGATCGAACGATTCATTTAGAAAACTAAATAATGCAATATATATTTATAAGCTTATTGAAGACCATTGATTAGCTTTAAAAAGAAATTGTACGTCTCTATTTCAAGAATTGCTTTTTGTGTCATTGGCCAGTGTCTAATACGACTACTAGCAAAGAAACAAAGTGAAACCCATAATTTATTTTGTGACAAAAAAAAAGCTTTTTAATGTTAATGGGTACTTGTAATACATTTCCTCCCTTTTAGTCCCCAAAGACACTAAATTAAATCACAACTGAGCAGAACCACAAATAAAAATAGCTTTTACAAGTAGATGGCAGTTGATGCTCCTTTTCTGGATATCTTAAATTGTTTCTTTTATCATTTTAAATGAATGTTTTAACAGTGAAGCCAGGAAACTGTCATATATCTTAAGTAATTTTGAATTTTAATCTATCTTCAAAACTACTTCCTGCTAGCTTAAATAGAGCTTCTGACTCGAAAACAGGAACACGGTTCGAAAAGATTAAGGTGTGGCGGGAACAGATTCAGATAGTTCTCTCTGGCATTTATTATAAAATTTCACTTTAGCTCACAAACTTTTGGCTCTGGCTGAAGGACAAGCGAAGCCATCTCATTTTACCCCAGGCAAGAACTAAATGCACTATTCGAAGTGTAACATATATCCGGCCAAAGATCCACACTTTCCATAAAACTCCAGAAGTCAGACCTTTACCACTTTCACAAAGAATTCAATTGGTAGCAGAGGAAGACACAAACACACACAAAAAAGAAAAAAGACAAAACCAAAATCTTTCTCCCGCGACACAATTACAAATTTGCAGGGCTAAAACCATATTTGGATGGCTACCTTCAGTAATAAGTTGTTTAATGGTAGTACTATCAGTAAAATAATGAATTTTGGATGTCTAATAGAAATTATTTTTGTCCCTAAATGGTAAATAGAGATTTCTTTTGGTAAAAAAAAGGAATGTTGTAAAAGCCTATTACAAAGCTTTAATAACGGCTTTTTAATATGTTGTAGCAATGTAGTAGTATAGCACAATCTTCATATAGTAAATGAGTTTATATATATGGCTTTGTATAATTATGGAAAAGAAATAGATTTTTGCAGTGAGTCTAAATTGTCGTATTTACAGTAAACAGTTAAAAAATTATTTTCTACAACGTGCGCTTAACCATGTTAATAATTAATTGCTGCAAAGTAAATCTAATCAAATGAGTGAACTTCAAAGCTTACTATTTATTTGTTACAATGAACTCTGAAAGTCTTTAATTATTATATTATTAAAAAAGAGGGCTAGGTTAAATAACGACTAACAAGCTTTAAGTGCTGACTTGAGTAACTGACATGTTCACTCTATAACACAACATGGCGTTTCATAGCACGAATCATGTGTTACTTAAATTAAAACTTGAAAACTAAATTGATATTTAAGGATGCTGACGTTGAAAGTCATTTCTGGTGAGCTGTAATTGGACCCCCTCTCACCAAAAAAAATTAAAATCAAATCAAACAAAAATAATTGTAGAAAGCGAGTGACATGCTTCACTAAAATATGTTTTAAATGATCTGGATCACATAAATTATTTCGACAGAATATTCTACAAATTTTTATTTAGCCAGGATTTCAAAGGGGGTCGATACTAGGTTAGATTCAGGATTTGAATTTTAAATAAATTGGCAAAAAATGAAAATGGATGGCTTCTCTTTGAAAAGTACGTTCAAATATGCTTTTCTTCGACATATTTTTATTATCATGTTTATACTGCAATCCAGAATTCATTATCATTGTCAGCTTCAACTTTAAGGACTTTAAATATCTTAATATGCGCCAAGGCCTATTGCTAACTTCTGCTTACCTAAATCACATTGAAACAGGCGCGCCACTATCTAACAATTCCGGCTGAAGTTACCATCTGATCACTCATTCTTTTTGTGATCTGTTGAACTGGATACAGTGGAGCTTGATATGAATTTATTCACTCATTCTTCTAGTTTTTTTTTCATTTTTACCTGTTTTTTCTTCTACTTTTGACTGACAAACAACTTCAGATAATAATTAAGTAATGAAATTTCAAATATGAGATAACATCAAAGAGAATAAAAAAACTGTTCAGGGAGGATTTTCAAGCACTTTAACACGATTTAATAGGAGTTAAGAATGTTTGACACTGACGAGACAGCGATGTCAAGCAGAACTAAATAGATTCAGAACAAGCCTAGATTGAGGTTAAATTCAGTGTCCTAAAAATATGATTTTAGTTGAGGGTCTAAGGTTCCGTGAATTCAACCTGAAATTTTCTGAAAGTAGGCAGATTATTTAGTTTTTACATTTTTTTAGATTATAAAATTGTTGGGTGTAGATTAATATCCAGTAATACATGCTACTTGGGAAAAAAATAGTCGTATATTTACGTGTTGGGAGCCCGACCAACAAGTTTACGGTATGAAAATTAACCAATTATTTCATACTTGGCTATAGGCTGACCCCGTCTATTAGGATATAAAGCTGGTAATTGACCGTATCGAGGATGAGACGTTGCTGAAGCTCTTCTTTTATATCGAATGAGAAGTAAGTCTGGTCTGTGAAGTTGTCAGCCATAAATTGTAGAATGACATTGTTACTTTCAGAATGTACAGATGGCTCCTCTCTATCTCTCCGCAGAAATAACCAGGATCTGATCCAGTGAAATTACCGTCCAAAACCTAAAATATAACCTAATAGATCAGTCGAAACCACTTCATCATTTCAAAACTAGAGTTCTCCCTCTACTCTCTCTCTCTCTAAAAACAAAACAAAACAATAGTATTATCATAGGCAGAGCAATGGCGCTGCCTAAGTAAAGAGCGATATGGGTACAATGTATTATATTTCTTTATGTTTTTTTTTTTGTTTGTGGTTTTAGACCAGGGCACTTCGTATCAAAGGAGTTGCCGTAGAAAGTTCGAAAAGGGCTCATTCAATTGGAAATTGAAAGGGCTAGTACCCTTTTTAATAGTCAAAAAGTGATTGGAGGGAAACTAACCACCCTCTGACGCCCACCATTTTCCCAGACACATCCAATAAACATTTTGAGATAACCATTTTGTTCAACGTAGGTGAAAATGCTGGAATTTATATCTTTGAGGATGACAACCCCCCACAGCCCTCAGGGCAAGGGTTGTAAGTTTTGCCCTGGGGGAATTTAAAGTTTATATAGAAAGGGTGATCGTATAAACTTTGGAGGGGGCTCATGGGATAGGTAGTCAGAAGCTCTAGTGCCCTCTTTAAGATTCAGAGTGATCAGAGGGTGGACACCCCCCCACATCTCGTATTTTCCCGAAATGTATGTGACAGAAATTTGAGGTGGCCATTTGTTGTCGTAGAAAACTCCTAAAAAGGTTCCTTTGATTGGAAATTGTAGGGGTTTATTGCCCCCTTCTAATAATCGAAAGTGAATAAAGGGCAACTAACCCCCCTTCCACAACCACCATTTCCTAAAACATATCCAATCAAAATTGAGATAACGATTTTAGTTAAAAGGTCTGGAAATTATGTCTTTTAGGATGACAACCCCCACAGCTCTCAGGGCAAGGGTTGTAAGTTATGCCCTAATGGGTATATAAAGTTTATATAGAAAGGGTTGTCGTATAAACTTCCGAGGGGGCTCCTTTGATTGGTAATCAGAATTTCTAGTACCCTTTTTAAGATTTAAAGTGATCGGAGGGTGGATACCCCCCCCCCACACACACACATACACACACACCCTATATTTTCCTGAAATGTATCTGATAGAAATTTTGAGATGACCATTTGTTGTCGTAGAAACTTCTAAAAGGACTCACTCGATTGGAAATTGAAGGGGCTAGTGCCTCTTTTTAATAGTTGAAAGTGATTAGAGGGCAACTAACCCCACTCCCACCATTTCCCCAAACACATCCAATAAAAAGTTCGATATAAACATTTTGTTCAGCGTAGTTATAAGATCTGGAAATTATGTCTTTGAGGATAACAATCTCCCCCCAGCCCTTGGGGCAAAGGTTGTAAGTTATGCCCTGGGGGCATATAAATTTTTTTAAAGAATGGGTGGTTTTGTAAAACTTCGGAGGGGGCTCTTTGGATTGGTAATAAGAAGTTCTGGTGCTCTTTTTAGGATTCAAAGTGATCGGAAGGCGAATACCCCCCCCCCCCCCCCCAAACTTCACTTTTTCCTGAAATGCATCTGATAGAAACCTTGAGATGACCATTTATTGCCATAGAAACCTCAAAAAAGGCTCATTTGATTGGAAATTGAAGAGGCATTTTTTAATATTCAAAAGTAATAGGAGGGCAACAAGCTCCCCCCCCCCCAAGCCCATAAATTCCCAAAACACATCTAATCGAAATTTTGAGATAGCCATTTTGTTCAGCGTAGGCTAGTTGAAAGGTATGAAAATTATGTCTTTGATGATGACAACCCAGCCCTCCCCCCCCCTCCGCCCCACATCTCTCGGTGCAAGAGTTGTAGTTATGCCTCGAGGGCATATAAGGGTTTATGGAAAAGGTGGTCGTATAAACTCAGGAGGGGGCTCATTTGATTGGAAATCAGATTTTATAGTTCCCTTTTTAAGGGTCAAAGTGATAGGTGGCACCCCCTCCCCTCTATGTCGTATTTTCTACAAATACATCTGATAAAAACTTTGAAATATCCATTTGTTCAAAAACAGTCCAAAAATCCTATAATAAGACCTTTGAGGTAAATAGAATCCCCCAGAGTCTGGGGGTAAAGGGTTGTAGGTTATGCCTTAGGGGCATAAAAAGTTTTTATGGAGGGGTTGGTCATGTGAATTTTAGAAAAGGCTCATTTGATTTGAAATTTTTAGTTCTAGTTCGTTTTTAAGAGTCAGTTTAGTTTATCAAGTTTATCAATCAAGCAGCCTAGTTTTACTTTTACTCAAACAGCTTACTATTCTAACGGTAGCTCTGCACCAACAAGCAAGCGTCACTACCACAAATCACTATCAATAAATAAATGAAACTCGAGACGATTGAAATTACAATAAATAGCCTATTCAAACTCAAAACGAGCAGAAATTAACAAGAATAGGGCTGACAACCCCCATGCCTTCTCAAGACCAGAACATTGTTTGCGCTTTACTGAAAACAAAACACGTTTTAGATGTTTTCAGTTTTCTTACTTTCCAAAAAGAAATTTATCAAAACTTTAAGGAATATATGTCAGTATATGTCAATTAAACTGACAATCATCGGTCAACTTTTTTTTCCAGTAAAGCGCAAATTAGCCTAAGTTTTGGTCTTGAGAAAGCATGGGGGTTATCAGCCCTACTCATGTTAATTTTTGCTCGTTTTGAGTTTGACTCGGCTATTTATTGTAATTTCTGTTCGTTTTGACTTAAACTTATTTATTGATAGTTCACTTATTTATTGATAGTGATTTGTGGTATTTTTTACGCTTAGCTCTTTACTTTTCTTTGATAAACTTGCTTTGTGGAGAAATTTTTTTAAATTAATACCAAAAAGAGGTCATTGTTTCCTAGGCGACGCAAGCTGTCAAGTAAAATAGAGATATGGCTTCAATGTATTTTTTTCTCTTCACGGCCTCTGGGTTCATAATCTTAGGGTCTGGGGAAGAAATGACCCCCAAAATACCTGGGGCAAGGGCTAGAAATCGGTTTTATTGTAGGAAAAGGGGGTCATGCTTCAAGGGTTTCCGAAAAGACCAAGGGTATTGAGGTGAAACTTTGAGGGAATGCGGAGGGATATATTGGACTAAATCAAAAGACCTTAAGTGCATGTAGTTTGTCAAAACGGATATCTGCAGTATCTCAAGAACGGCTAATTGCATTCTATTGAGACTTTAAATTTGTATTGAGGGGACTGGTAAACTAAACCAAAAAAACACTTTGTACTTCCAGATTGTAAAAAGGATGTATCAGCAACGTCTCAGGAATGGCTAAGGATAGTAAGTTGAAACTTTCAGAGAACGCTGAGGGGAGTATTGAACTAAATCAAAGACACTATGATCATCCATGTTGTAAAAAGAGCGTATCTGCAGTATTTCGAGAACGGTGAAGAAGTACTAAGTTGAGACTTTCAGGGGCATAATTTACTAAATCAAAAACTACTACGTGCATCCAAATTTTCAAAAGACAGAATCTTTAATATCTCAGGAACGGCTAGCGTATGAAGTTGAAACTTTAAGGGAATACTAAAAGGGGTATTAGACTAAATTAAAAGACACTATACAGATTAATTTTGTCAAAAGAGAATATCCGCAATATCTAAAAAACAACCATGATTATTAAGCTGAAACTTTAAGGGAATGTTGAGGGTAACTTTAAACTAAGCCAAAAGACACTACGTGTATACAGGATATGAAAAGGACTTACCTACAATATCTTAGGAGCACCTAAAAGTATTAATTTAAAACGTTCAGGGTAATTTAAGCTAAATCAAAAGACACTGTGTGCAATCGAGTTGTCAATAGGGTGTATCTGCAGTATCTCAGGAACGGCTAAGGGTATTAAGTGGAAACTTTCATAGACTATTAAAACTGTTGAACTAAATCAGAAGAAACTATGCGTTTGGATTATTATACGTTTTATTACAGTATGAAGGGAACAGCCCCTTGCTGTCGTGGGCAACAAGAGATAAAAAAAATTGGGAAGTAGTTAACTAATTGAAACCTCAGTAAATGAACCCCAGAAAGGATAGGGCAAATGGGTAGAGGTAGAAAAACATTAGTAGATTACAGTGGACGAAAGGCAGAGGTAATGTATTTGATAGAGGTATTTTTTTTCTTAAAGGCTCGCAGCGGGAGGGGCGATGAGGTTGAGGATCCAAGGGTCAATTTCATCCATTGCAATATAGATTGAAGATCTTGAGTGACTCCGCTTCAAAAAAGGTTTAAAATGTTTACCCTGCACAGAGCGGTAGGTAGAAGGAAAAGTTTTGGAGGGCTCAAGTGCCCTCTTTTCCTCGGATTGTACTGATTGGAAATCCTTGTATGATTCTGGTTCAATTAAAAATATCAGACACTCATCTGTCCACTAGAATGTTGACAGTGGTGAGTAGGGCATTTTGAATGAGCTCTGGCGTCACTTTTGTCCTCGATTCATACAGATTAACAATTTTAGCATGACTCCAGTTCGAATAAGGTGCAACCTTATCCTCCTAAAAGCCAACGTCTTATCTGCCCTCTAAAGCAATTTAATACTTTTAGTTATCCTCCTCCTCATTCTGTATAAAAAACTTATCGTTAAATATTTATATTATGTAAACAAAGCAGATGGTTAAATAGTTATAATAAGTAAGTAAGTATGACGGCACTAGACCCTTAAGGTCCAAACCGGCAGTGCTGATCTCCGTTTCCAGGCCCTCCGTTCAGCCAGGAAGTGCAATGCGGGGTCGGAGGCCAGCCATTCTGTAAGTTATAATGCCTATGTAAATAGGCATAATGCTGTAGGGATGCTTCTAATATCCTCGACCTGTTTGGCACTTTGGCATATCAAGTGAGGATCTGGATAAAATTGACTTTTTCTAAAAAAAGGGCCCTACAAATAATCATTAACGAGGTTAAGTCCCATACCTTTCTTACTGAAATAAAAGCCAGGCTAGATATAATGCAGTACGGGAAAATTAGGTTGTCTCTCCAATTCTAAAAAAAATACATTGCTGAGCCCTCAAACCGAAAGTATCTTTCCCGAAATACAGTTCCTTGAAATCCACCCACCCGTGTTGTTTCTTATCCTAGTCTTGTTTTATATCCAATCTCTTGTTTTAACTGAAGATATGAAACAGCTTCTGTCCCGTACATAACTGAAAAGATTAGTAGCAAACCAGTGTAGCTTTTCTTTTTTCCTTCCACTTTCTTGCAGATTTTTTTGTCTGTTTTGAAGTTTCTGTATTTGGTTGTATGAATAATTAGTTTTCAATTTCCTTTTAGCTTCAAAATGTATTTTTGGTCCGTTAGGTCTTATTTTATTTGTTTTTTTTCGTTTTTTTTTTTCCTCATTAAAATCTGTAAATCAAACAGTTCGTGGTAACGAACTGTAAGTAAGGAGCGACCCGGCTCAATGGTAACCGAAACTCTAAAAAAACGGGATTTTGATACCAATAGATACACCAAAAGAATCAGATTTTAATTCTGATTTCAAATATATAAGTTTCATTAAGTTTAAGCTTACCCATCAAAAGTTACGTGCCTGAGAAAATTTGGCTTATTTTCGAAAAAAAAAAGGGGGAAAGACCCCCTAAAAGTTATAGAACCTTAATGAAAATCACACCATCATATTCAGCGTATCAGAGAACCCTACTGTAGAGGTTTCAAGCTCCTATCTACAAAAATGTGGAATTTTCCATTTTTTGCCAGAAGAAAGATCACGGATGCGTGTTTATTTGTTTGTTTTTTTTTTTTTTTTTTTTTTTTCCCAGGGGTGATCGTATCGACCCAGTGGTCCTAGAATATCGTGGGAGGGCTCATTGGAACGGAAATTAAAAGTTCTAGTGCCCTTTTTAAGTGACCAAAAAAAATGGAGGGCAACTAGGCCCCCTCCCACGCTCATTTTTTTCCCAAAGTCACCCGATCAAAAATTTTGAGATAGCCATTTTGTTCAGCATGGTCGAAAATATGATAAAAATGTCTTTTAGAATGACTTGATCCCCCAAAGTCCCCAGGGGGAGGGCTGAAAGTTATGAACTTTACTCAATGTTAACATATAGTATTGGTTATTGGGAAGTATACAGACTTTTTCAGAGGAGATTTTTTCTGGTAGGTGGGGGAAGGAGAGGGTCGGGGGCTATATGGAAGGATCTTTCCATGAAGGAAGTTTTCATGGGGGAAGGGACATTGCTATGAAGGGGGCGCCGGATTTCCCAGCATTATTAAAGAAAAAGATCAGGAATTAAATAAAAAAAAACAAGTTTTTCAACAACTGATTGTGATTAAGAGGTCATTTTTAAAGAACTGGAAAAAAAAATTCGAACTATAGTTTAAAGAGGAGGATATTGACTAGGGGGTGAACCCCCTAATATACGTGTTAAAATTTTATGAATATAGAAGTTCGTTACGTAAGTTAATTCTAAGTTACGTATATTTATTACTAATAAAAACGTTCGTAAATAAAATTAAACAAGTTTCGAGAAAGCCATTTAACCAAATATAATATGCAAAATTTGTTTTAATTATTCATGTACGGTGAGCCAAAATCACAACCTGCATTAATTAAAAAACGTTCAAAAATTAAATAAAAAAACAAGTTTTTTAAACTGAAAGTAAGGAGCGACATTAAAACTTAAACAAACAGAAATTATTCCGTATATGAAGGGGGCTGTCCCCTCCTCAACGCCTCGCTCTTTACGCTAAAGTTTGACTTTCTCACAACTCTATTTTTCTAAACAATAAAAAAACTTTAGCGTAAAGAGCGAGGCGTTGAGGAGGGGACAGCCCCCTTCATATACGGAATAATTTCTGTTTGTTTTAAGTTTTAATGTCGCTCCTTACTTTCAGTTTAAAAAACTTGTTTTTTTTTATTTAATAATATCAAAGACCGAACTGCTTTCTGTTTATAAATTTGGTGAAAGGTATTGCTAAATTAACTGCTTTAGCATTAAAAATTACAGACAATTTTTTAAAGTGGAGTTTACCTTGTGAATATTCAAATAATGTATTTAGATTATTAGTTATGGTGAAAAGTTTATATTCAGAAATCACTAATACCGCACCATTTTGTTAAGTATCACATTCTCTTACAATAAAGTTTCATGAAAAAGCAGATTAAGAGTTAAAATGAAAAGGATAATCGTATAAAAATTCACCTGCCTTCGTTACACAATGCATTAGTGATATCCTAAGGAGTATTATAGCTTACCTGTAGAAAAGCATGATCACAATGGGTTGCGTTAAGTAGATTACCCCATTTGAACTTTCTAAAACGAATTATGAAAACAATATCTTTGGCTTGATACGAGTTGGTCCTCAGTTGATACCAACAATTAAAAGGTTCCACCAGGCTTGATTTCGTGTTCTGGGGATATAAACTTCCTCTCCGTTTTCTAAAGTTTGATTGCATTTTATATCTGAAATTATTAAATCATTTTATAACTTTACTAAAGTACTAAATGAAAACCTACAAGCAAATGATTATAACAAAGACAAACAAGTGGTAATAACAAACAACTGATCAAATGGCGAGTTGTCCCAGGAACGAGAACATATAGGAACGAGACATGGATACCCTGGGTCAGGAGCTAACCCCTTCCATGACCGTATTCATCAGTAATAGTCCTGAATACTATAACTAAGAGTAGAGAGGGAGGTGCTACTCCCACGAGAACACCCTGCTGCCATCTACAATTTAGTTTAATGCTGACGGGACATAATTTATTCAAGGATTATCGATCGAGTCTAATGGGGGTGTCAAGGTCAATCGATCTGTTGTTGTTTGGCCACGTGCGAATGACATGAGGGGTGATTTACATAATCGGCGGGGGAATTATTGATTCACGAAGGGGGAATTAAGAAAGATTAAGGCTTCTTTAATCTTAGGTCTGTGGGATAAACGTTCATTAGGTCAGAGAGAAAAATTAATATTCTATTTTTAAATAGGGCTTCACGAAGGGGGAATTAAGAAACATTAAGGCTTCTTTAATCTTAGGTCTGAGGGATAAACGTTCTTTAGGTCAGAGAGAAAAATTAATATTCTATTTTTAAATAGGGCTTCATTAATCTATAGTGTCAGGAATTATAAATGACATCACTTGTTATCTTGGAATTATGTGGGAGTCTAAAGAGATAGAAATTCTATTTTTAAATACGGCTTCACGGAGCTTTAAGTCGGAGAGATAAATTGATATTCTAACGAAACCATAATAGTTTAGCTAGGAAAATTTATGAGATGAAGAGATTAACGTAGGAAAGGGTTTCCTAGAAATTTGAAATATGAAAGCACAGAGATGCCAAACAAAAGGAACACGATGAAATTACTTTTAGGGATTATTTGAACGAAACGGTTTTAGACAGCTTATGGAATTATTTCGGCGAAACCGTTAGAGACGTTGATTTAAAAAGATGATTTAAAAGATGATTTTTGAGTGTGGTCGTTATAATACACAAGTTCCATTGAACAGTGTTGTGAGGTCCCCTACCACAACCCCAAAGAGCCCCGATCGCCCTACCCCGATCCAAAGGGTTCCAATCCCCATACCCCAATCCAGAAGGACCCCCCCGGTCCCCAAAGGTTCCCAGGGCTCCCACCCGGCCCCCCAGACCCTCAAAGGCCCACCCCGGGCCCCCCAAAGGCACATCGAGCTCCCAAAAGACCACCGGGGTCCCAAAGGCCTTCACCCGGTCTCCAAATGTCCCCCAGGCTCTCAACCGGCCTCCAGGACCCCCAAAGGCCCTCCACCGGCCCCCAAAGGTCCCCCAGGCTCCCAAAGGGCCCCCCACCCTCCCCTCCCTCTCCCTCTCCTCCCCACTCCTCACCGTCACCTCCCCCTCCCCCCAACCCCCCTCCCCCTCCCCTCCTCCTCCCTCCCCCTCCCCTCCTCCCCCTCCCCCTCCCCTCCTCCCCTCCCCATTTTTTTAATATTTTTTGTGCATTGAGACACAGAAGGGACACCCTCCCCCAAGGGCCCCCAAACACCCTCCCCGGGCCCCCCAAAGAGTCCCCCTCTCCATTTTTTAATACTTTTTTATGGCTTTATTATATCTTTTCTGAACAAGATCCATTCATAATGTCATTCCTAAACCCATTTTCCAACCTCAAAGAGTCCCTCAGCAATTTGTAAATACTTTCTTGAATTTTTTAACATGGTATTTTTTAACTTTTTACGTTCCGACCTTTCTCAAAGAGTCAAATTTAAAGTTCTATTCCAAATATTTTCCCGGAACAAGAAAAGTCCCAAGACATAAAAAATTTAAAGTTCACATTCGTTATAATACACAAGTTCCATTGAACAGTGTTGTGAGGTCCCCTACCACAACCCCAAAGAGCCCCGATCGCCCTACCCCGATCCAAAGGGTTCCAATCCCCATACCCCAATCCAGAAGGACCCCCCCGGTCCCCAAAGGTTCCCAGGGCTCCCACCCGGCCCCCCAGACCCTCAAAGGCCCACCTCGGGCCCCCCAAAGGCACATCGAGCTCCCAAAAGACCATCGGGGTCCCAAAGGCCTTCTCCCGGTCTCCAAATGTCCCCCAGGCTCTCAACCGGCCTCCAGGACCCCCAAAGGCCCTCCACCGGCCCCCAAAGGTCCCCCAGGCTCCCAAAGGGCCCCCCACCCTCCCTCCCTCTCCCTCTCCCCCCACTCCTCACTGTCACCTCCCCCTCCCCCCACCCCCCCCCCCCCCCTCCCCTCCCCTCCTCCTCCCTCCCCCTCCCTCCTACCCTCCCCCTCCCCTCCCCCCCCCCCCCTCCCCCATTTTTTTAATATTTTTTGTGCATTGAGACACAGAAGGGACACCCTCCCCCAAGGGTCCCCCAAACACCCTCCCCGGGCCCCCCAAAGAGTCCCCTCTCCATTTTTTTAATACTTTTTTATGGCTTTATTATATCTTTTCTGAACAAGATCCATTCATAATGTCATTCCTAAACCCATTTTCCAACCTCAAAGAGTCCCCTCCCCAATTTGTAAATACTTTCTTGAATTTTTTAACATGGTATTTTTTAACTTTTTACGTTCCGACCTTTCTCAAAGAGTCAAATTTAAAGTTCTATTCCAAATATTTTCCCGGAACAAGAAAAGTCCCAAGACATAAAAAATTTAAAGTTCACTTCTAAATTTTTCCGTAGAAGATAGGAAAAGTTATACTATGATTGTGATTATTTTCTATGAAGATAAAAAAAAAATTTCACTTTAATTCTAAATTTTCTTAAATTCAGTTCTGACCATTCTCAAAATATATATATATATATATATATATATTATATATATATATAATATATATATATATATATATATATATATATATATATATATATATATATATATATATATATATATATATATATATATATATATATATATATATATATATATATATATATATTATATATATATATATATATATATATATTTGACTTTCTGAGCTAGGTTTCTTAGTCTTTCGTTGGTGTGTGTGACTGAAACCTATGATTTGGGATATGTAGTTTGCTATTTTTGACTTTTCTGAGTTGGATTTCTTAGTCTTTCATAGGTGTGTGGTGTCTGAAACCTATGATTTGGGATGTGTAGTTTGCTATTTTCGACTTTTCTGAGCTAGGTTTCTTAGCCTTTCATAGGTATGTGTTGTCAGAACATTATGATATGGGATGTGTAGTTTGCTATTTCAGGCTTTTCTGAGCTAAGGTTTTCTAGTATTTCGTAGGTGAATGTTGTCTGAAACCAATAGTTTGGGATGAGTAGTTTTGCTATTTTTTGACTTTTCTGAGCTAAGGTTTCTTAGTCTTTCATAGGTGAATGATGTCTGAAACCTATGGTTTGGGAATATGTAAATTACTATTTCGGGCTTTTCTGAGTGGGATTTCTTAGTCTTTCATAGGTGTGTGTTGTCTGAAACCTATGATTTGGGATGGGTGGATTGCTACTTTTGACTTTTTCTGAGCTGAATTTCTTGCCTTTCATAGGTGTTTGTTGTCTGAAACCTATAGTTTGGGATGACTAGTTTGCTATTTTTGACTTTTCTGAGCTAGGTTTCTTAGCCGTTCATAGGTGAGTGCTGTCTGAAACCTATGATTTGGGATATGTAAATTACTATTTCGGGCTTTTCTAAGCTAGATTTCTTAGTCTTTCGTTGGTGTGTGTTGTCTGAAACCTATGATTTGGGATGGATGGATTGCTACTTTTGACTTTTCTGAGCTGAATTTCTTAGCCTTTCATAGGTGTTTGTTGTCCGAAACCTATAGTTTGGGATGACTAGTTTGCTATTTTTGACTTTTCTGAGCTAGATTTCTTAGCCTTTCATAGGTGTGTCCTTTCAGAAAATTATGATTTGGGATATGTAAATTACTATTTCGGGCTTTTCTGAGTTGGATTTCTTAGTCTTTCATAGGTATGTGTTGTCTGAAACCTATGATTTGGGATGTGTGGGTTGCTATTTTTGACTTTTCCGAGCTGGATTTCTTAGCCGTTCATAGGTGAGTGCTGTCTGAAACTTATGATTTGGGATGGTTAATTTGCTATTTCCGGCTTTTATTAGCTAGGTTTCATAGCCTTTCATAGGTGTATGTTTGTCAGAAAATTACGATTTTGGGATGTGTAGTTTGCTATTTGAACTTTTTAGAGCTAGGATTCTTAGTCCATCATAGGTGTTTGTTGTCTGAAAACCAATAGTTTGGGATGACTAGTTTGCTATTTCAGGCTTTTCTGAGCTAGATTTCTTAGCCGTTCATAGGAGTGTGTTGTCTGAAACTTAAGATTTGGGATATGTAAATTACGTTTTCGGGCTTTTCTGAGTTGGACACTTCTAAATTTTTCCGTAGAAGATAGGAAAAGTTATACTATGATTGTAATTATTTTCCATGAAGATAAAAAGTTTCACTTTAATTCTAAATTTTCTTAAATTCAATTCCGACCTTTCTCAAAGAGATGAAAAAAATTAAAGTCGTGTTCCAAATATTTTCCCGGAAGAAGAAAAGTTCAACTTCGATTCTGAATTTTCTCAATGAAAATGAAATAAGTTACTGATCAAATCTATTTTTTCCAAAATAATATAAAAATTTCCACTTCAGTTCAGATTTTTTTCTCAAAGAGATGAAAGAAATTTAAAGTTCTGTTCCAAATTTTTCATAGAAGACAGGAAAAGTTATACTTTGATCGTGAATATTCGAGTTCCATTCTGAATTTTACCAAAGAACACAATTCAATTCTAATTTCCCCAATAAAAAATTTAAAGTTCAATTCTAAATTTTTCGGTGGAAGATAGAAAAAGCAATACCATACTTGTGAATATTTTCCCGGAAGATAAAAAGTTCTAGTTCAATTTAAAATTTTCGCAAGGAAGTGAAGAAAAGTTCAAGTTCTCTTCGGAATTTTACCAAAGAACAAAATTCAATTCTAATTTCTCCTGAGAAAATAAAATCTTCCACTTCAGTTCTTTATTTCACAAAGACATAAAGAAATGTAAAGTTCAATTCCAAAATTTTTCGGTGGAAGATAGAAAAAGTAATACCATACTTGTGAATATTTTCATGGAAGATAAAAAGTTCTAGTTCAATTTAAAATTTCTCAACGAAGTGAAGGAAAGTTCAAGTTCTCTTCTGAAGTTTACCAAAGAACACACTTCAATTCTAATTTCTCCAGAGAAAACAAAAATCTTCCACTTCAGTTCTTTATTTCACAAAGACATAAAGAAATTAAAGTTCAATTCTAATTTTTTGGTGGAAGATAGAAAAAGTAATATCATACTGGTGAATATTTTCACGGAAGATAAAATGTTCTAGTTCAATTTAAAATTTTGTCAACGAAGTCAAGGAAAGTTCAAGTTCTCTTCTGAACTTTACCAAAGAGAACACACTTCAATTCTAATTTCTCCAGAGAAAAAAAAAATCTTCCACTTCAGTTCTTTATTTCACAAAGACATAAAGAAATTTAAAGTTCAATTCTAAATTTTTCGGTGTGAGATAGAAAAATTAATACCATACTTGTGATTATTTTCACGGAAGATAAAAAGTTCTAGTTCAATTTAAAATTTTCTCAATGAAGTGAAGAAGAATTCAAGTTCTCTTCTGAATTTTACCATGAACACAATTCAATTCTAATTTCACCAGAGAAAATAAAAATCTTCCACTTCAGTTCTTTATTTCACAAAAGACATAAAGAAATTTAAAGTTCAATTCTAAATTTTTTCGGTGGAAGATAGAAAAAGTAATACCATACTTGTGAATATTTTTCATGGAAGATAAAAAAAGTTCTAGTTCAATTTAAAATTTTCTCAACGAAGTGAAGAAAAGTTCAAGTTCTCTTCTGAACTTTACCAAAGAACACACTTCAATTCTAATTTCTCCAGAGAAAATAAAAATCTTCCACTTCAGTTCTTTATTTCACAAAAAGACATAAAGAAATTTAAAGTTCTATTCTAAATTTTTAGATGGAAGATAGAAAAAGTAATACTATGACTGCGATTGTTTTCCATGAAGGTCAAAAGTTTCACTTTATTTATAATTTTTCTTAATTTCAGTTCTGATTTTTCTCAAAGAGATGAAAAATTTAAAGTTCAGTACCAAATTTTTCATAGAAGATAGAAAAAGTTATACATTGATTGTGAATATTCGACATGAAGATAAGGAGCATCACTTTAATTCTGAGTTTTCTCGAAGAAGTGCAAAATGTTCAAGTTCTCTTCTGAATTTTCTTAAAGAAGTGAAAAAAGTTAGCTCAGTTCTAAATTTTTCATAGAAGACAGGAAAAGTTATACTTTGATCGTGAATATTCGAGTTCTATTCTGAATTTTACCAAAGAAACACATTTCAATTCTAATTTCCCCAATAAAAAATTTAAAGTTCAATTCTAATTTTTTCGGTGGGAAGATAGAAAGAGTATGGTTAGGTTAGGTTAGACTAGATTAAGTTAGGTTAGGTTAGGTTAGGTTAGCCTACATACGCTTCACTTAGGTTAGCTTAGGTTAGGTGAGAGACATGCAAAAAGTTAGGTGTATGATTAGGTTAGGTTAGGTTAGATTAAGTTAGGTTAGGTTAAGTTAGGTTAGGCTAGGTTAGCCTACGTACGCGCGCGTACGTAGGCTTGATTTCGAGTCCCCTCTCCATTTTTTTAATACTTTTTTATGGCTTTATTATATCTTTTCTGAACAAGATCCATTCATGATGTCATTCCTAAACCCATTTTCCAACCTCAAAGAGTCCCCTCCCCAATTTGTAAATACTTTCTTGAATTTTTTAACATGGTATTTTTTAACTTTTTACGTTCCGACCTTTCTCAAAGAGTCAAATTTAAAGTTCTATTCCAAATATTTTCCCGGAACAAGAAAAGTCCCAAGACATAAAAAATTTAAAGTTCACATTCGTTATAATACACAAGTTCCATTGAACAGTGTTGTGAGGTCCCCTACCACAACCCCAAAGAGCCCCGATCGCCCTACCCCGATCCAAAGGGTTCCAATCCCCATACCCCAATCCAGAAGGACCCCCCGGTCCCCAAAGGTTCCCAGGGCTCCCACCCGGGCCCCCCAGACCCTCAAAAGGCCCACCCCGGGCCCCCCAAAGGCACATCGAGCTCCCAAAAGACCACCGGGGTCCCAAAGGCCTTCACCCGGTCTCCAAATGTCCCCCAGGCTCTCAACCGGCCTCCAGGACCCCAAAGGCCCTCCACCGGCCCCCAAAGGTCCCCCAGGCTCCCAAAGGGCCCCCCACCCTCCCCTCCCTCTCCCTCTCCTCCCCACTCCTCACCGTCACCTCCCCCTCCCCCCAACCCCCCTCCCCCTCCCCTCCTCCTCCCTCCCCCTCCCCTCCTCCCCTCCCCCTCCCCTCCTCCCCTCCCCATTTTTTTAATATTTTTTGTGCATTGAGACACAGAAGGGACACCCTCCCCCAAAGGGCCCCCAAACACCCTCCCCGGGCCCCCCAAAGAGTCCCCTCTCCATTTTTTAATACTTTTTTATGGCTTTATTATATCTTTTCTGAACAAGATCCATTCATAATGTCATTCCTAAACCCATTTTCCAACCTCAAAGAGTCCCTCAGCAATTTGTAAATACTTTCTTGAATTTTTTAACATGGTATTTTTTAACTTTTTACGTTCCGACCTTTCTCAAAGAGTCAAATTTAAAGTTCTATTCCAAATATTTTCCCGGAACAAGAAAAGTCCCAAGACATAAAAAATTTAAAGTTCACATTCGTTATAATACACAAGTTCCATTGAACAGTGTTGTGAGGTCCCCTACCACAACCCCAAAGAGCCCCGATCGCCCTACCCCGATCCAAAGGGTTCCAATCCCCATACCCCAATCCAGAAGGACCCTCCCGGTCCCCAAAGGTTCCCAGGGCTCCCACCCGGCCCCCCAGATCCTCAAAGGCCCACCCCGGGCCCCCCAAAGGCACATCGAGCTCCCAAAAGACCACCGGGGTCCCAAAGGCCTTCACCCGGTCTCCAAATGTCCCCCAGGCTCTCAACCGGCCTCCAGGACCCCCAAAGGCCCTCCACCGGCCCCCCAAAGGTCCCCCAGGCTCCCAAAGGACCCCCCACCCTCCCCTCTCTCTCCCTCTCCTCCCCACTCCTCACCGTCACCTCCCCCAACCCCCTCCCCCCTCCCCTCCCCCCCCTCCTCCCTCCCCTCCCCTCCCTCCCTCCCTCCCCCTCCCCTCCTCCCCTCCCCTCCCCCTCCCCCTCCTCCCCTCCCCATTTTTTTATATATTTTTGTGCATTGAGACACAGAAGGGACACCCTCCCCCAAGGGTCCCCCAAACACCCTCCCCGGGCCCCCCAAAGAGTCCCCTCTCCATTTTTTTAATACTTTTTTTATGGCTTTATTATATCTTTTCTGAACAAAATCCATTCATAATGTCATTCCTAAACCCATTTTCCAACCTCAAAGAGTCCCCTCCCCAATTTGTAAATACTTTCTTGAATTTTTTAACATGGTATTTTTTAACTTTTTACGTTCCGACCTTTCTCAAAGAGTCAAATTTAAAGTTCTATTCCAAATATTTTCCCGGAACAAGAAAAGTCCCAAGACATAAAAAATTTAAAGTTCACTTCTAAATTTTTCCGTAGAAGATAGGAAAAGTTATATTATGATTGTGATTATTTTCTATGAAGATAAAAAATTTCACTTTAATTCTAAATTTTCTTAAATTCAGTTGACCATTCTCAAATATATATATATATATATATATATATATATATATATATATATATATATATATATATATATATATATATATATATATATATATATATATATATATATATATATATATATATATATATATATATATATATATATATATATATATTATATATATATATATATATATATATATATATATATATATATATATATATTTTTTGACTTTTCTGAGCTAGGTTTCTTAGTCTTTCGTTAGTGTGTGTTGACTGAAACCTATGATTTGGGATATGTAGTTTGCTATTTTTGACTTTTCTGAGTTGGATTTCTTAGTCTTTCATAGGTGTGTGGTGTCTGAAACCTATGATTTGGGATGTGTAGTTTGCTATTTTCGACTTTTCTGAGCTAGGTTTCTTAGCCTTTCATAGGTATGTGTTGTCAGAACATTATGATATATATATAGGTTTCCACCAGGCTTTAATATATGATATATATATTAAAAGGTTTCCACCAGGCTTGATTTCGTGTTCTGGGGATATAAACTTCCTCTCCGTTTTCTAAAGTTTGATTGCATTTTATATCTGAAATTATTAAAATCATTTTATAACTTTACTCCAGTACTAAATGAAAACCTACAAGCAAATGATTATAACAAAGACAAACAAGTGGTAATAACAAACAACTGATCAAATGGCGAGTTGTCCCAGGAACGAGAACATATAGGAACGAGACATGGATACCCTGGGTCAGGAGCTAACCCTTCCATGACCGTATTCATCAGTAATAGTCCTGAATACTATAACTAAGAGTAGAGAGGGAGGTGCTACTCCCACGAGAACACCCTGCTGCCATCTACAATTTAGTTTAATGCTGACGGGACATAATTTATTCAAGGATCATCGATCGAGTCTATTGGGGGTGTCAAGGTCAATCGATCTGTTGTTGTTTGGCCACGTGCGAATGACATGAGGGGTGATTTACATAATCGGCGGGGGAATTATTGATTCACGAAGGGGGAATTAAGAAAGATTAAGGCTTCTTTAATCTTAGGTCTGAGGGATAAACGTTCTTTAGGTCAGAGAGAAAAATTAATATTCTATTTTTAAATAGGGCTTCACGAAGGGGGAATTAAGAAACATTAAGGCTTCTTTAATCTTAGGTCTGAGGGATAAACGTTCTTTAGGTCAGAGAGAAAAATTAATATTCTATTTTTAAATAGGGCTTCATTAATCTATAGTGTCAGGAATTATAAATGACATCACTTGTTATCTTGGAATTATGTGGGAGTCTAAAGAGATAGAAATTCTATTTTTAAATACGGCTTCACGGAGCTTTAAGTCGGAGAGATAAATTGATATTCTAACGAAACCATAATAGTTTAGCTAGGAAAATTTATGAGATGAAGAGATTAACGTAGGAAAGGGTTTCCTAGAAATTTGAAATGTGAAAGCACAGAGATGCCAAACAAAAGGAACACGATGAAATTACTTTTAGGGATTATTTGAACGAAACGGTTTTAGACAGCTTATGGAATTATTTCGGCGAAACCGTTAGAGACGTTGATTTAAAAGATGATTTAAAAGATGATTTTTGAGTGTGGTCGTTATAATACACAAGTTCCATTGAACAGTGTTGTGAGGTCCCCTACCACAACCCCAAAGAGCCCCGATCGCCCTACCCCGATCCAAAGGGTTCCAATCCCCATACCCCAATCCAGAAGGACCCCCCCGGTCTCCAAAGGTTCCCAGGGCTCCCACCCGGCCCCCAGACCCTCAAAGGCCCACCCCGGGCCCCCCAAAGGCACATCGAGCTCCCAAAAGACCACCGGGGTCCCAAAGGCCTTCACCCGGTCTCCAAATGTCCCCCAGGCTCTCAACCGGCCTCCAGGACCCCCCAAAGGCCCTCCACCGGCCCCCAAAGGTCCCCCAGGCTCCCAAAGGGCCCCCCACCCTCCCCTCCCTCTCCCTCTCCTCCCCACTCCTCACCGTCACCTCCCCCTCCCCCAACCCCCTCCCCCTCCCCTCCTCCTCCTCCCTCCCCCTCCCCTCCCTCCCCTCCCTCCCCTCCCCTCCTCCCCTCCCCATTTTTTAATATTTTTTGTGCATTGAGACACAGAAGGGACACCCTCCCCCAAGGGTCCCCCAAACACCTCCCCGGGCCCCCCAAAGAGTCCCCTCTCCATTTTTTAATACTTTTTTATGGCTTTATTATATCTTTTCTGAACAAGATCCATTCATAATGTCATTCCTAAACCCATTTTCCAACCTCAAAGAGTCCCTCCCCAATTTGTAAATACTTTCTTGAATTTTTTAATATGGTATTTTTTAACTTTTTACGTTCCGACCTTTCTCAAAGAGTCAAATTTAAAGTTCTATTCCAAATATTTTCCCGGAACAAGAAAAGTCCCAAGACATAAAAAATTTAAAGTTCACATTCGTTATAATACACAAGTTCCATTGAACAGTGTTGTGAGGTCCCCTACCACAACCCCAAAGAGCCCCGATCGCCCTACCCCGATCCAAAGGGTTCCAATCCCCATACCCCAATCCAGAAGGACCCCCCCGGTCCCCAAAGGTTCCCAGGGCTCCCACCCGGCCCCCCAGACCCTCAAAGGCCCACCCCGGGCCCCCCAAAGGCACATCGAGCTCCCAAAAGACCATCGGGGTCCCAAAGGCCTTCACCCGGTCTCCAAATGTCCCCCAGGCTCTCAACCGGCCTCCAGGACCCCCAAAGGCCCTCCACCGGCCCCAAAGGTCCCCCAGGCTCCCAAAGGGCCCCCCACCCTCCCCTCCCTCTCCTTCTCCTCCCCACTCCTCACTGTCACCTCCCCTCCCCCAACCCCCCCCTCCCCCCCCCCCTCCCCTCCTCCTCCCTCCCTCTCCCCTCCTCCCCTTCCCTCCCCCTCCCCTCCTCCCCTCCCCATTTTTTTAATATTTTTTGTGCATTGAGACACAGAAGGGACACCCTCCCCCAAGGGTCCCCCAAACACCCTCCCCGGGCCCCCCAAAGAGTCCCCTCTCCATTTTTTTAATACTTTTTTATGGCTTTATTATATCTTTTCTGAACAAGATCCATTCATAATGTCATTCCTAAACCCATTTTCCAACCTCAAAGAGTCCCCTCCCCAATTTGTAAATACTTTCTTGAATTTTTTAACATGGTATTTTTTAACTTTTTACGTTCCGACCTTTCTCAAAGAGTCAAATTTAAAGTTCTATTCCAAATATTTTCCCGGAACAAGAAAAGTCCCAAGACATAAAAAATTTTAAGTTCACTTCTAAATTTTTCCGTAGAAGATAGGAAAAGTTATACTATGATTGTGATTATTTTTCTATGAAGATAAAAAATTTCACTTTAATTCTAAATTTTCTTAAATTCAGTTCTGACCATTCTCAAAATATATATATATATATATATATATATATATATATATATATATATATATATATATATATATATATATATATATATATATATATATATATATATATATATATATATATATATATATATATATATATATATATATATATATATATATATATATATATTTGACTTTTCTGAGCTAGGTTTCTTAGTCTTTCGTTGGTGTGTGTTGACTGAAACCTATGATTTGGGATATGTAGTTTGCTATTTTTGACTTTTCTGAGTTGGATTTCTTAGTCTTTCATAGGTGTGTGGTGTCTGAAACCTATGATTTGGGATGTGTAGTTTGCTATTTTCGACTTTTCTGAGCTAGGTTTCTTAGCCTTTCATAGGTATGTGTTGTCAGAACATTATGATATGGGATGTGTAGTTTGCTATTTCAGGCTTTTCTGAGCTAAGGTTTTCTAGTATTTCGTAGGTGAATGTTGTCTGAAACCAATAGTTTGGGATGAGTAGTTTGCTATTTTTGACTTTTCTGAGCTAAGGTTTCTTAGTCTTTCATAGGTGAATGATGTCTGAAACCTATGATTTGAGAATATGTAAATTACTATTTCGGGCTTTTCTGAGTGGGATTTCTTAGTCTTTCACAGGTGTGTGTTGTCTGAAACCTATGATTTGGGATGGGTGGATTGCTACTTTTGACTTTTCTGAGCTGAATTTCTTAGCCTTTCATAGGTGTTTGTTGTCTGAAACCTATAGTTTGGGATGACTAGTTTGCTATTTTTGACTTTTCTGAGCTAGGTTTCTTAGCCGTTCATAGGTGAGTGTTGTCTGAAACCTATGATTTGGGATATGTAAATTACTATTTCGGGCTTTTCTAAGCTAGATTTCTTAGTCTTTCGTTGGTGTGTGTTGTCTGAAAACCTATGATTTGGGATGGATGGATTGCTACTTTTGACTTTTCTGAGCTGGATTTCTTAGCCTTTCATAGGTGTTTGTTGTCCGAAACCTATAGTTTGGGATGACTAGTTTGCTATTTTTGACTTTTCTGAGCTAGATTTCTTAGCCTTTCATAGGGTGTGTCCTTTCAGAAAATTATGATTTGGGATATGTAAATTACTATTTCGGGCTTTTCTGAGTTGGATTTCTTAGTCTTTCATAGGTATGTGTTGTCTGAAACCTATGATTTGGGATGTGTGGGTTGCTATTTTTGACTTTTCCGAGCTGGATTTCTTAGCCGTTCATAGGTGAGTGCTGTCTGAAACTTATGATTTGGGATGGTTAATTTGCTATTTCGGCTTTTATTAGCTAGGTTTCATAGCCTTTCATAGGTGTGTGTTGTCAGAAAATTACGATTTGGGATGTGTAGTTTGCTATTTGAACTTTTTAGAGCTAGGATTCTTAGTCCATCATAGGTGTTTGTTGTCTGAAACCAATAATTTGGGATGACTAGTTTGCTATTTCAGGCTTTTCTTAGCTAGATTTCTTAGCCGTTCATAGGAGTGTGTTGTCTGAAACCTATGATTTGGGATATGTAAATTACGTTTTCGGGCTTTTCTGAGTTGGACACTTCTAAATTTTTCCGTAGAAGATAGGAAAAAGTTATACTATGATTGTAATTATTTTCCATGAAGATAAAAAGTTTCACTTTAATTCTAAATTTTCTTAAATTCAATTCCGACCTTTCTCAAAGAGATGAAAAAATTAAAGTCGTGTTCCAAATATTTTCCCGGAAGAAGAAAAGTTCAACTTCGATTCTGAATTTTCTCAATGAAAATGAAATAAGTTACTGATCAAATCTATTTTCCCAAAATAATATAAAAATTTCCACTTCAGTTCAGATTTTTTTCTCAAAGAGATGAAGAAATTTAAAGTTCTGTTCCAAATTTTTCATAGAAGACAGGAAAAGTTATACTTTGATCGTGAATATTCGAGTTCTATTCTGAATTTTACCAAAGAACACAATTCAATTCTAATTTCCCAATAAAAAATTTAAAGTTCAATTCTAAATTTTTCGGTGGAAGATAGAAAAAGCAATACCATACTTGTGAATATTTTCCCGGAAGATAAAAAGTTCTAGTTCAATTTAATTTTCGCAAGGAAGTGAAGAAAAGTTCAAGTTCTCTTCGGAATTTTACCAAAGAACAAAATTCAATTCTAATTTCTCCTGAGAAAATAAAATCTTCCACTTCAGTTCTTTATTTCACAAGGACATAAAGAAATTTAAAGTTCAATTCCAAATTTTTCGGTGGAAGATAGAAAAAGTAATACCATACTTGTGAATATTTTCATGGAAGATAAAAAGTTCTAGTTCAATTTAAAATTTTCTCAACGAAGTGAAGGAAAGTTCAAGTTCTCTTCTGAAGTTTACCAAAGAACACACTTCAATTCTAATTTCTCCAGAGAAAACAAAAATCTTCCACTTCAGTTCTTTATTTCACAAAGACATAAAGAAATTTAAAGTTCAATTCTAAATTTTTCGGTGTGAGATAGAAAAATTAATACCATACTTGTGATTATTTTCACGGAAGATAAAAAGTTCTAGTTCAATTTAAAATTTTCTCAATGAAGTGAAGAAGAATTCAAGTTCTCTTCTGAATTTTACCAATGAACACAAATTCAATTCTAATTTCACCAGAGAAAAATAAAAATCTTCCATTTCAGTTCTTTATTTCACAAAAGACATAAAGAAATTTAAAGTTCAATTCTAAATTTTTCGGTGGAAGATAGAAAAAGTAATACCATACTTGTGAATATTTTCATGGAAGATAAAAAGTTCTAGTTCAATTTAAAATTTTCTCAACGAAGTGAAGAAAAGTTCAAGTTCTCTTCTGAACTTTACCAAAGAACACACTTCAATTCTAATTTCTCCAGAGAAAATAAAAATCTTCCACTTCAGTTCTTTATTTCACAAAAGACATAAAGAAATTTAAAGTTCTATTCTAAATTTTTAGATGGAAGATAGAAAAACTAATACTATGACTGCGATTGTTTTCCATGAAGGTCAAAAGTTTCACTTTATTTATAATTTTTCTTAAATTCAGTTCTGATTTTTCTCAAAGAGATGAAAAATTTAAAGTTCAGTACCAAATTTTTCATAGAAGATAGAAAAAGTTATACATTGATTGTGAATATTCGACATGAAGATAAGGAGCATCACTTTAATTCTGAGTTTTCTCGAAGAAGTGCAAAATGTTCAAGTTCTCTTCTGAATTTTCTTAAAGAAGTGAAAAAAGTTAGCTCAGTTCTAAATTTTTCATAGAAGACAGGAAAAGTTATACTTTGATCGTGAATATTCGAGTTCTATTCTGAATTTTACCAAAGAACACATTTCAATTCTAATTTCCCCAATAAAAAATTTAAAGTTCAATTCTAATTTTTTCGGTGGAAGATAGAAAGAGTATGGTTAGGTTAGGTTAGACTAGATTAAGTTAGGTTAGGTTAGGTTAGGTTAGCCTACGTACGCTTCACTTAGGTTAGCTTAGGTTAGGTGAGAGACATGCAAAAAGTTAGGTGTATGATTAGGTTAGGTTAGATTAAGTTAGGTTAGGTTGAGTTAGGTTAGGCTAGGTTAGCCTACGTACGCGCGCGTACGTAGGCTAACCTAGCCTAACCTACCTTAACCTAACCTAACTTAATCTAACCTAACCTAACCTAATCATACACCTAACTTTTTGCATGTCTCTCACCTAACCTAAGCTAACCTAAGTGAAGCGTACGTAGGCTAACCTAACCTAACCTAACTTAATCTAGTCTAACCTAACCTAACCATACTCTTTCTATCTTCCACCGAAAAAATTAGAATTGAACTTTAAATTTTTTATTGGGGAAATTAGAATTGAAATGTGTTCTTTGGTAAAATTCAGAATAGAACTCGAATATTCACGATCAAAGTATAACTTTTCCTGTCTTCTATGAAAAATTTAGAACTGAGCTAACTTTTTTCACTTCTTTAAGAAAATTCAGAAGAGAACTTGAACATTTTGCACTTCTTCGAGAAAACTCAGAATTAAAGTGATGCTCCTTATCTTCATGTCGAATATTCACAATCAATGTATAACTTTTTCTATCTTCTATGAAAAATTTGGTACTGAACTTTAAATTTTTCATCTCTTTGAGAAAAATCAGAACTGAATTTAAGAAAAATTATAAATAAAGTGAAACTTTTGACCTTCATGGAAAACAATCGCAGTCATAGTATTACTTTTTCTATCTTCCATCTAAAAATTTAGAATAGAACTTTAAATTTCTTTATGTCTTTTGTGAAATAAAGAAACTGAAGTGGAAGATTTTTATTTTCTCTGGAGAAATTAGAATTGAAGTGTGTTCTTTGGTAAAGTTCAGAAGAGAACTTGAACTTTTCTTCACTTCGTTGAGAAAATTTTAAATTGAACTAGAACTTTTTATCTTCCATGAAAATATTCACAAGTATGGTATTACTTTTTCTATCTTCCACCGAAAAATTTAGAATTGAACTTTAAATTTCTTTATGTCTTTTGTGAAATAAAGAACTGAAGTGGAAGATTTTTATTTTCTCTGGTGAAGTTAGAATTGAATTGTGTTCATTGGTAAAATTCAGAAGAGAACTTGAATTCTTCTTCACTTCATTGAGAAAATTTTAAATTGAACTAGAACTTTTTATCTTCCGTGAAAATAATCACAAAAATGGTATTAATTTTTCTATCTCACACCGAAAAATTTAGAATTGAACTTTAAATTTCTTTATGTCTTTGTGAAATAAAGAACTGAAGTGGAAGATTTTTGTTTTCTCTGGAGAAATTAGAATTGAAGTGTGTTCTTTGGTAAAGTTCAGAAGAGAACTTGAACTTTCCTTGACTTCGTTGACAAAATTTTAAATTGAACTAGAACATTTTACCTTCCGTGAAAATATTCACCAGTATGATATTACTTTTTCTATCTTCCACCAAAAAATTAGAATTGAACTTTAAATTTCTTTATGTCCTTGTGAAATAAAGAACTGAAGTGGAAGATTTTTGTTTTCTCTGGAGAAATTAGAATTGAAGTGTGTTCTTTGGTAAACTTCAGAAGAGAACTTGAACTTTCCTTCACTTCCTTGAGAAAATTTTAAATTGAACTAGAACTTTTTATCTTCCATGAAAATATTCACAAGTATGGTATTACTTTTTCTATCTTCCACCGAAAAATTTGGAATTGAACTTTAAATTTCTTTATGTCTTTGTGAAATAAAGAACTGAAGTGGAAGATTTTATTTTCTCAGGAGAAATTAGAATAGAATTTTGTTCTTTGGTAAAATTCCGAAGAGAACTTGAACTTTTCTTCACTTCCTTGCGAAAATTTTAAATTGAACTAGAACTTTTTATCTTCCGGGAAAATATTCACAAGTACGGTATTGCTTTTTCTATCTTCCACCGAAAAATTTAGAATTGAACTTTAAATTTTTTATTGGGGAAATTAGAATTGAATTGTGTTCTTTGGTAAAATTCAGAATAGAACTCGAATATTCACGATCAAAGTATAACTTTTCCTGTCTTCTATGAAAAATTTGGAACAGAACTTCAAATTTCTTCATCTCTTTGAGAAAAAAATCTGAACTGAAGTGGAAATTTTTATATTATTTTGGGAAAATAGATTTGATCAGTAACTTATTTCATTTTCATTGAGAAAATTCAGAATCGAAGTTGAACTTTTCTTCTTCCGGGAAAATATTTGGAACAGGACTTTAATTTTTTCATCTCTTTGAGAAAGGTCGGAATTGAATTTAAGAAAATTTAGAATTAAAGTGAAACTTTTTATCTTCATGGAAAATAATTACAATCATAGTATAACTTTTGCTATCTTCTACGGAAAAATTTAGAAGTGTCCAACTCAGAAAAGCCCGAAAACGTAAAATACATATCCCAAATCATAAGTTTCAGACAACACACTCCTATGAACGGCTAAGAAATCTAGCTCAGAAAAGCCTGAAATAGCAAACTAGTCATCCCAAACTATTGGTTTCAGACAACAAACACCTATGATGGACTAAGAATCCTAGCTCTAAAAAGTTCAAATAGCAAACTACACATCCCAAATCGTAATTTTCTGACAACACACACCTATGAAAGGCTATGAAACCTAGCTAATAAAAGCCGGAAATAGCAAATTAACCATCCCAAATCATAAGTTTCAGACAGCACTCACCTATGAACGGCTAAGAAATCCAGCTCGGAAAAGTCAAAAATAGCAACCCACACATCCCAAATCATAGGTTTCAGACAACACATACCTATGAAAGACTAAGAAATCCAACTCAGAAAAGCCCGAAATAGTAATTTACATATCCCAAATCATAATTTTCTGAAAGGACACACCTATGAAAGGCTAAGAAATCTAGCTCAGAAAAGTCAAAAATAGCAAACTACTCATCCCAAACTATAGGTTTCCGACAACAAACACCTATGAAAGGCTAAGAAATCCAGCTCAGAAAAGTCAAAAGTAGCAATCCATCCATCCCAAATCATAGGTTTCAGACAACACACACCAACGAAAGACTAAGAAATCTAGCTTAGAAAAGCCCGAAATAGTAATTTACATATCCCAAATCATAGGTTTCAGACAACACTCACCTATGAACGGCTAAGAAACCTAGCTCAGAAAAGTCAAAAATAGCAAACTAGTCATCCCAAACTATAGGTTTCAGACAAAAAACACCTATGAAAGGCCAAGAAATTCAGCTCAGAAAAGTCAAAAGTAGCAATCCACCCATCCCAAATCATAGGTTTCAGACAACACACACCTATGAAAGACTAAGAAATCCCACTCAGAAAAGCCCGAAATAGTAATTTACATATTCCCAAATCATAGGTTTCAGACATCATTCACCTATGAAAGACTAAGAAACCTTAGCTCAGAAAAGTCAAAAATAGCAAACTACTCATCCCAAACTATTGGTTTCAGACAACATTCACCTACGAAATACTAGAAAACCTTAGCTCAGAAAAGCCTGAAATAGCAAACTACACATCCCATATCATAATGTTCTGACAACACATACCTATGAAAGGCTAAGAAACCTAGCTCAGAAAAGTCGAAAATAGCAAACTACACATCCCAAATCATAGGTTTCAGACACCACACACCTATGAAAGACTAAGAAATCCAACTCAGAAAAGTCAAAAATAGCAAACTACATATCCCAAATCATAGGTTTCAGTCAACACACACCAACGAAAGACTAAGAAACCTAGCTCAGAAAAGTCAAATATATATATATATATATATATATATATATATATATATATATATATATATATATATATATATATATATATATATATATATATATATATATATATATATATATATATATATATATATATATATATATATATATATATATATATATATATATATATATATATATATATATATATATATATATATATATATATATATATATATATATATATATATATATATATATATATATATATTGAGAATGGTCAGAACTGAATTTAAGAAAATTTAGAATTAAAGTGAAATTTTTTATCTTCATAGAAAATAATCACAATCATAGTATAACTTTTCCTATCTTCTACGGAAAAATTTAGAAGTGAACTTTAATTTTTTTATGTCTTGGGACTTTTCTTGTTCCGGGAAAATATTTGGAATAGAACTTTAAATTTGACTCTTTGAGAAAGGTCGGAACGTAAAAAGTTAAAAAATACCATGTTAAAAAATTCAAGAAAGTATTTACAAATTGGGGAGGGGACTCTTTGAGGTTGGAAAATGGGTTTAGGAATGACATTATGAATGGATTTTGTTCAGAAAAGATATAATAAAGCCATAAAAAAGTATTAAAAAAATGGAGAGGGGACTCTTTGGGGGGCCCGGGGAGGGTGTTTTGGGGGACCCTTGGGGGAGGGTGTCCCTTCTGTGTCTCAATGCACAAAAAATATTAAAAAAATGGGGAGGGGAGGAGGGGAGGGGGGGAGGGGAGGATGGGAGGGGGAGGGAGGAGGAGGGGAGGGGAGGGGGAGGGGGGTTGGGGGAGGGGGAGGTGACGGTGAGGAGTGGGGAGGAGAGGGAGGAGAGAGAGGGGAGGGTGGGGGGCCCTTTGGGAGCCTGGGGGACCTTTGGGGGCCGGTGGAGGGCCTTTGGGGGTCCTGGAGGCCGGTTGAGAGCCTGGGGGACATTTGAGGGAGACCGGGTGAAGGCCTTTGGGACCCCGGTGGTTTTTGGGAGCTCAATGTGCCTTTTTGGGGGGCCCGGGGTGGGCCTTTGAGGGTCTGGGGGGCCGGGTGGGAGCCCTGGGAACCTTTGGGGACCGGGGGGGTCCTTCTGGATTGGAGTATGGGGATTGGAACCCTTTGGATCGGGGTAGGGCGATCGGGGCTCTTTTGGGGTTGTGGTAGGGGACCTCACAACACTGTTCAATGGAACTTGTGTATTATAACGAATGTGAACTTTAAATTTTTTATGTCTTGGGAATTTTCTTGTTCCGGGAAAATATTTGGAATAGAACTTTAAATTTGACTCTTTGAGAAAGGTCGGAACGTAAAAAGTTAAAAAATACCATGTTAAAAAATTCAAGAAAGTATTTACAAATTGGGGAGGGGACTCTTTGAGGTTGGAAAATGGGTTTAGGAATGACATCATGAATGGATCTTGTTCAGAAAAGATATAATAAAGCCATAAAAAAGTATTAAAAAAATGGAGAGGGGACTCTTTGGGGGCCCGGGGAGGGTGTTTGGGGGACCCTTGGGGGAGGGTGTCCCTTCTGTGTCTCAATGCACAAAAAATATTAAAAAATGGGGAGGGGAGGAGGGGAGGGGGAGGGGAGGGGAGGAGGGGAGGGGGAGGGAGGAGGAGGGGAGGGGGGGGAGGGGAGGGGAGGAGGGGAGGGGGAGGGAGGAGGAGGAGAGGGGGAGGAGGAGGGGGAGGGGGGAGGTGACGGTGAGGAGTGGGGAGGAGAGGGAGAGGGAGGGGAGGGTGGGGGGCCCTTTGGGAGCCTGGGGGGACCTTTGGGTGCCGGTGGAGGGCCTTTGGGGGTCCTGGAGGCCGGTTGAGAGCCTGGGGGACATTTGGAGACCGGGTGAAGGCCTTTGGGACCCCGGTGGTCTTTTGGGAGCTCGATGTGCCTTTGGGGGGCCCGGGGTGGGCCTTTGAGGGTCTGGGGGGCCGGGTGGGAGCCCTGGGAGCCTTTGGGGACCCGGGGGGTCCTTCTGGATTGGGGTATGGGGATTGGAACCCTTTGGATCGGGGTAGGGCGATCGGGGCTCTTTGGGGTTGTGGTAGGGGACCTCACAACACTGTTCAATGGAACTTGTGTATTATAACGACCACACTCAAAAATCATCTTTTAAATCATCTTTTAAATCAACGTCTCTAACGGTTTCGCCGAAATAATTCCATAAGCTGTCTAAAACCGTTTCGTTCAAAGAATCCCTAAAAGTAATTTCATCGTGTTCCTTTTGTTTGGCATCTCTGTGCTTTCACATTTCAAATTTCTAGGAAACCCTTTCCTACGTTAATCTCTTCATCTCATAAATTTTCCTAGCTAAACTATTATGGTTTCGTTAGAATATCAATTTATCTCTCCGACTTAAAGCTCCGTGAAGCCGTATTTAAAAATAGAATTTCTATCTCTTTAGACTCCCACATAATTCCAAGATAACAAGTGATGTCATTTATAATTCCTGACACTATAGATTAATAAAGCCCTATTTAAAAATAGAATATTAATTTTTCTCTCTGACCTAAAGAACGTTTATCCCTCAGACCTAAGATTAAAGAAGCCTTAATGTTTCTTAATTCCCCCTTCGTGAAGCCCCTATTTAAAAATAGAATATTAATTTTTCTCTCTGACCTAATGAACGTTTATCCCACAGACCTAAGATTAAAGAAGCCTTAATGTTTCTTAATTCCCCCTTCGTGAATCAATAATTCCCCCGCCGATTATGTAAATCACCCCTCATGTCATTCGCACGTGGCCAAACAACAACAGATCGATTGACCTTGACACCCCCATTAGAGTCGATCCATAATCCTTGCATAAATTATGTCCCGTCAGCATTAAACTAAATTGTAGATGGCAGCAGGGTGTTCTCCTGGGAGTAGCACCTCCCTCTCTACTACTAAGACTGATATTTTGCAGACTAGTGGTGAGTTTTCTATTTGACACAAAAAAAAGTTCCAAATTGCATGTTTGTTATTTTCCAAATCGGGTTATGGTCACGATAAGACCTACCTTACGAACGTTTGACTAGATTCATAACATCCTTTATAGCAATATTTTCGTATTTCAAGATATTCAAGCTTCGAAGAAGACATATCTGTCTTGTTTACTGAATTAACGTGGATCATACTAAGTGAAGTATAGTTATACTATTAAAGAATTAGGACGGTTATTCCTGTCTGGATTTATTTTGGTGAGGTCATAATTTATTCCAAGTGAGTTGTTGACCTGAGTTAACTTTAAGAGGATTATAAATTGGAATCTATTTTGCTTTTAGTTTGACCTATATTTCGATATTTATTAATTCAGTATTTTTTCTTGAATTAATATTGAGACTTTTTAATTTGTGGTGTGATTACGATAGCCATGAAAAGCTCTGACGAAACGCCTGAACTTGTATATTCTGCGGTTCTGAATTTTATTCAAAGCAATTTGCTAAACGGAATTGAGGAGGATATTATCAAAAAGACATGGTATGGAGTTTTTTGACGTGAATATAGTCAAAGAATCTAAAAACTTACTGTGGCAAATAAGTGCACCTGAATCGGATTGCCCAGTACGTAAGGGGAACAATGCACTTTCTAATCATTTTAGTGACAATATTTCTCTGCTAAGATCTCTTGGCAGTAGCGACACTTTTGTACCTATGTTTGTGATAAAGCGACCTACAGAGGTGTCATGTCTCCTGCAAATGCTTATACTTCTTTACTCTCTAAGTTTAATGAGCTACAACAAGATGTTGTTGAAATGTCAGGGAAACTTGACAATTAACAGTTGAATTTTCCTCAACTTCCCAAACCTACCCCAGCAATTGACACTCATACGACAGTTATTGTCTCTAAAGTGCCTTCAGATCTGTCTGATCCGATTAAACGCAAATCTGTCCTGGATCAAATAGCTGGGCATGACTTAGTTTGTACTGTTAAACCTGTTAATGACAGATGGTATGTCAATATTGATAAATCTGCAACTGAACATTTTTGTACATCATTGCACAACTTTATTACCGGAGCAACAACTCAAGTACGATCCAAGCGCTTTTTTGGGATTCTCAGAGGTTTCCCAGTTGATGTCGTTCTTTCAGTTATCAATAGACTGCAAGGTATAATAAGTTGAAATCGACTGGGTCAGACTACATCAGTCAAGCTTGAATTTGAAGACTCCTTCACTCAGTCTTCTTATTTCAAAGAAGGAATTAAAGTTGGATATGAATTTTTTCGAATTCACGAACTTAAGGAAATACCTAAATGCTGCTTCAAATGCCGATCATACGGTCACTTTCAAAGTGCTTGCACCAGCAATGTCCCGAAATGTGCGAGATGTACTGGGCCACATCTTTCTACTAAGGATAGTCCTTGTAGCGCTGTTCCCAAGTGTGCTAACTGTGGTAAAAATCATGCTTCTTATAGCCTGTCCTGCCCTGTATCTAAGGAACTAATGTCGCGCTCCCATGTTTTGCGATGACTTTGGAGTTTTCAATAATATCGTTTAATATCAATGGTAAAAAGGATAAGGACTTCGTTATTAATGAGCTCTACAATGATTTTGATTTGGTCTGTTTACAGGAGCATCTTCTTACAGACTTTAGCATTAACGTTTTACGTCGAAGCCTTCATCATGATGTGTTTTTTACTTCTGTCACAGCAACAAGAGGCCGCCCATCCGGTGGGCTAACTTGTGTTTTTTAAGCGCAATCCTAATTTGGTTTCGCCGGTGATTTTTTACTCGGATGAGTTTTTTTTGGCTGTTTGTATGGGCACTATAGTTTTCATTAATTCTTATCTGCCTTATGATGACCGTTCTTTCAGATCGATGGCTAGATATGCTAAAGCTTGTAAGACGTTGAAGTTTTTAGTGGAAAAAATTATTTCTATTTCTCTAGATTATATGATTATTGGTGACCTCAATACGGATATAAATAACTCATCAGTGAGAAGTCAGCTTAAGAATTTTCTAAACCTTATGTCCAGATATTTTCAATCAAGTTTCCCTGCTAAAGTTAAAGCTTAATAAAGGTCAAAGGAATACACAAGTAGAGATGACCCTATAACTCCTACTGGGACTCCTTATATGGGCATAGAGTCATTAGTGAGAATGGGGTCAATGACCTCTTTCTCCAGGTGTGATTTTGGCACGCCCTCAGCGAATGTCAATGTTGTTGTTGTTTTGAACAGAGTCATTAGGGAGAACACGTGGTTAATGGGGTCAATGTTGTTGTCGTTCGAAGCAAAGTTAATGACACTTCCTTCCTGTTCGAGGTAGATGTTATGATCCGGAAATAGTATTTGTTATTGTTATTCGAGCCAAATGATGTTGTCGTTCGAAGCAAAGTTAATGACATTTCCTTCCTGTTCGAGGCAGATGTTATGATCCGGAAATAGTATTTGTTATTGTTATTCGAGCCAAATGTTATGAGGTTCCGAGAAACAGTTAATGACATTTCCTTCCTGTTCGAGGCAGATGTTATGATCCGAAAATAGTATTTGTTATTGTTTCCGAGCCAAATGTTACGAGTTCCCCGGGAACAGTTAATGACACTTCCTTCCTGTTCGAGACAGATGTTATGATCCGGAAATAGTATTTGTTATTGTTTCCGAGGCAAAATGCCAAGGTCAATGTTATTGTTGTTTTGAACAGAGTCATTAGAGAGAACACGTGGTTAATGGGGTCAATGTTGTTGTCGTTCGAAGCAAAGTTAATGACACTTCCTTCCTGTTCGAGGCAGATGTTATGATCCAGAAATAGTATTTGTTATTGTTATTCGAGCCAGATGTTATGAGGTTCCCGGGAAACAGTTAATTAATGTCTGACAGATGACGTCAAGTTAATTAATGTCTTTGCATTTCCAAAGAGAATTGTCTCCGAGAAACAGTTAGATCACACATGATGTCATGATTGATTGATTGACACGAAAGGGGAATTAATTTGTTATTCTAAAGAGAATTGATTCACGAAAGGGAAATTTAATTTGTTGTTTCTAACAAGAGAATCGTTTCCGAGCAGACGTATTGATCTTAGCGCGCGAAAAGGTTTCCAAATAATTTGAAATGCATTGGCGCAGAGATGCCAAACAAAAGGAACATGCCGAAATTCCGTTTAGGGATAATTTTGGCGAAACCGTTTTAGCTATTTTATGGAACTATTTCGGCGAAACAGCTAGAGACACTTTAAAAGGTGATTTTTGAAGAGATTTTGGAGGAGGTTTTGAGTGTGGTCGTTATAATACACAAGTTGTATTTTAACAGTGTTGTGAGGTCCTCTACCCCACCCAAAGGCTTCTCATACCCCACCCCAACCCCGAAGGAAGCCCCCGGTCCTCAAAGGCCCCCCAAGCTCTCAAAGGGCCACCGGAGCCACCAAAGGCCCACCCAGACCCCCAAAGGCCATCCCCGGGTCCCCCAGAGGCCCATCGAGCTCCCGAAGGACCAACGGGATCCCAAAGGCACTCCACCGGCCCCCAAATGTCCCCCAGGCCCTCAACTGCCCTTCCTGTGCCCCGAAGGAAGCCCCCGGTCCCAAAGGCCCCCCAAGCTCTCAAAGGGCCACCGGAGCCACCAAAGGCCCACCCAGACCCCCAAAGGCCATCCCCGGGTCCCCCAGAGGCCCATCGAGCTCCCGAAGGACCAACGGGATCCAAAAGGCACTCCACCGGCCCCAAAATGTCCCCCAGGCCCTCAACTGCCCTCCCTGTGCCCCGAAGGAAGCCCCCCGGTCCTCAAAGGCCCCCAAAGCTCTCAAAGGGCCACCGGAGCCCCCAAAGGCCCACCTAGACCCCAAAGGCCATCCCCGGGCCACCCAAAGGCCCTCCCCAGGCTTCCAAAGGCCCTCCCTCGGTCCCCAAAGGTCCCCCAGGCTCCCAACTGGCCCCCGGACCCCCAAAGGCCTTCCCCCGGCACCCAAAGGTCCACCGGACTCCCAAAGGACCAATCGGCACTCAAGGGCCCCCAGACCCCCAAAGGCCCTTCCCGGGCTCCCAAAGGACCACCCAGCCCTTGCTTTAGTTTTAGTTAAAAGTATAGAATGTTTTAGCTTAGAGTCTTAACTTAGAGTTCTTGTTGAAGTTCTAGTTTAGTTTAATTTTAGTTAAGAGTTTGATGTTTTACCTTTGAATTTCAGTTGGAGTTTTAGTTTGGTTTAGTTAAGAGTTTGGTGTTTTTAGCTTGGAGTCTTAGCTTAGAGTTTAAGTTAGAGTTGAAGTTTATTTTAGTATTAGTTAAGAGCCTAGAGTTTTTAGCTTAGAGTCTTAGCTTAGAGTTTTTTTTTTGTTAGAGTTCTAGTTTAGTTTAATTTTAGTTAAGAGTTTGATGTTTTACCTTTGAGTTTCAGTTAGAGTTCTAGTTTAGTTTAGTTTTAGTTAAGAGTTTAGAGTTTTTAGCTTAGAGTCATAGCTTAGAGTTTTTGTTGAAGTTCTAGTTTAGTTTAGTTTTAGTTAATAGTTTAGAGTTTTAGCTTAGAGTCTTAGCTTAGAGTTTTTTGTTGAAGTTCTAGCTTAGTTAAGAGTTTGATGTCTTACCTTTGAGTTTCAGTTAGAGTTCTAGTTTACTTTAGTTTTAGTTAAGAGTTTAGAGTTTTAGCTTAGAGTCTTAGCTTAGAGTTTTTGTTGAAGTTCTAGTTTAGTTAAGTTTTAGTAAATAGTTTAGAGTTTTAGCTTAGAGTCTTAGCTTAGAGTTTTTGTTAGAGTTCTAGTTTAGTTTAATTTTATTTTAGAGTTTAGAGTTTTAGCTTAGTCCTAGCTTAGAGTTTTTTTTGTTAGAGTTCTAGTTTAGTCTAATTTTAGTTAAGAGTTTAGAGTTTTTAGCTTAGAGTCTTAGCTTAGAGTTTTTGTTGAAGTTCTAGTTTAGTTTAGTTTTAGTAAATAGTTTAGAGTTTTAGCTTAGAGTCTTAGCTTAAAGTTTTTTGTTGAAGTTCTAGTTTAGTTTAGTTTTAGTTAAGAGTTTGATGTAATACCTTTGAGTTTCAGTTAGAGTTCTAGTTTAGTTTAGTTATAGTTAAGAGTTTAGAGTTTATAGCTTAGAGTCATAGCTTAGAGTTTTTGTTGAAGTTCTAGTTTAGTTTAGTTTTAGTTAATAGCTTAGAGTCTTAGCTTAGAGTTTTTGTTAGAGTTCTAGTTTAGTTTAATTTTAGTTAAGAGTTTGATGTCTTACCTTTGAGTTTCAGTTAGAGTTCTAGTTTAGTTTAGTTTTAGTTAAGAGTTTAGAGTTTTTAGCTTAGAGTCTTAGCTTAGAGTTTTTGTTGAAGTTCTAGTTTAGTTTAGTTTTAGTAAATAGTTTAGAGTTTTAGCTTAGAGTCTTAGCTTAAAGTTTTTGTTGAAGTTCTAGTTTAGTTTAGTTTTAGTTAATAGCTTAGAGTTTCAGTTAGAGTTCTAGTTTAGTTTACTTTTAGTTAAGAGTTTAGAGTTTTTTTAGCTTAGAGTCTTAGCTTAGAGTTTTAGTTAGAGTTCTAGTTTAGTTTAGTTTTAGTTAAGAGTTCCGAGTTTTAGCTGAGTCTTAACTTAGAGTTTTTTGTTAGAGTTCTAGTTTAGTTTAGTTTTAGTTTAGAGTTTTAGTTTAGACTTAGAGTTTCAATTAGAGTTCTAGTTTGGTTTAGTTAAAGTTACGAATTTAGAGTTTTAGCTTAGTGTCATAGCTTAGATTTTTACTTAAAGTGATAGTTTGGTTAAGTTTTAGTTAAGAGTTTCCAGTTTTAGCTGAGTCTTAGCTTAGAGTTTTTTGTTAGAGTTCTTGTTTAGTTTAGTTTTAGTTAAGAGTTTAGAGTTATAGCTTAGAGTCTTAGTTTAGAGTTTTTGTTGAAGTTCTAGTTTAGTTTAGTTTTAGTTTAGTTTTAGAGTTTTAGCTAAGACTTAGAGTTTTTGTTAGAGTTCTAGTTTAGTTTTAGTTAAGAGTTTAAAGTTTTACCTTAGAGTCTTAGCTTAAAGTTTTTGTTAGAGTTCTAATTTAGTTTAATTTTAGTTAAGAATTTGATGTTTTACCTTTGAGTTTCAGTTAGAGTTCTAGTTTAGTTTACTTTTAGTTAAGAGTTTAGTGTTTTACCTTAGAGTCATAGCTTAGAGTTTTAGTTAGAGTTCTAGTTTAGTTTTAGTTAAGAGTTTAGAGTTTTACCTTAGAGTCTTAGCTTAGAGTTTTTGTTAGAGTTCTAGTTTAGTTTAATTTTAGTTAAGAATTTGATGTTTTACCTTTGAGTTTCACTTAGAGTTCTAGTTTAGTTTAGTTAAGAGTTTGGTGTTTTAGCTTAGAGTCTTAGCATAGAGTTTTGGTTAGAGTTCTAGTTTATTTTAGTTTTAGTTATGAGTTTAGAGTTTTTAGCTTAGAGTCTTAGCGTAGAGTTTATGTTGAAGTTCTAGTTTAGTTTAGTTTTAGTTAATAGTTTAGAGTTTTAGCTTAGAGACTTAGCTTAGAGTTATAGTTTTAGTTTAGTTTTAGTTAAGAGCTTAGAGTTTTAGCTTAGAGTCTTAGCTTAGAGTTTGTGATAGAGTTCTAGTTTAGTTTAGTTTTAGCTAAGACTTCGATGTTTTACCTTAGAGTCATAGCTTAGAGTTTTAGTTAGAGTTCTAGTTTAGTTTAGTTTTAGTTAAGAGTTTAGAATTTTAGCTTAGAGTCTTAGCTTAGAGTTTTTTGTTAGAGTTCTAGTTTATTATAGTTTTAGTTAAGAGTTTTTAGCTTAGAGTCTTAGCCTAGAGTTTTTGATAGAGTTCTACTTTAGTTTACTTTTAGTTAAGAGTTTGATGTTTTACCTTAGAGTCATAGCTTAGAGTTTTAGTTAGAGTTCTAGTTTAGTCTACTTTTAGTTAAGAGTTTCGAGTTTTAGCTGAGTCTTAACTTAGAGTTTTAGTTAGAGTTATGGTTTAGTTTAGTTTTAGTTTAGAGTTTTAGTTTAGACTTAGAGTTTCAATTAGAGTTCTAGTTTGGTTTAGTTAAAGTTATGAATTTGGAGTTTTAGCTTAGTGTCATAGCTTAGATTTTTACTTAAAGTGATAGTTTGGTTAAGTTTTAGTTAAGAGTTTTGAGTTTTAGCTGAGTCTTAGCTTAGAGTTTTTGTTAGAGTCCTAGTTTAGTTTAGTTTTAGTTAAGAGTTTAGAGTTTTAGCTTAGAGTCTTAGTTTAGAGTTTTTGTTGAAGTTCTAGTTTAGCTTAGTTTTAGTTTTAGAGTTTTAGCTAAGACTTAGAGTTTTTGTTAGAGTTCTAGTTTAGTTTTAGTTAAGAGTTTAGAGTTTTACCTAAGAGTCTTAGCTTAAAGTTTTTGTTAGAGTTCTAGTTTAGTTTAATTTTAGTTAAGAATTTGATGTTTTACCTTTGAGTTTCAGTTAGAGTTCTAGTTTAGTTTACTTTTAGTTAAGAGTTTAGTGTTTTACCTTAGAGTCATAGCTTAGAGTTTTAGTTAGAGTTCTAGTTTAGTTTAGTTTTAGTTAAGAGTTTAGAGTTTTACCTTAGAGTCTTAGCTTAGAGTTTTTTTGTTAGAGTTCTAGTTTAGTTCAATTTAGTTAAGAATTTGATGTTTTACCATTGAGTTTCAGTTAGAGTTCTAGTTTAGTTTACTTTTAGTTAAGAGTTTAGTGTTTTACCCTAGAGTCTTAGCTTAGAGTTTTAGTTAGAGTTCTAGTTTAGTTTAGTTTTAGTTAAGAGTTTAGAATATTAGCTTAGAGTCTTAGCTTAGAGTTTTTGTTAGAGTTCTAGTTTATTTTAGTTTTAGTTAAGAGTTTAGAGTTTTTAGCTTAGAGTCTTAGCTTAGAGTTTTTGTTGAAGTTCTAGTTTAGTTTAGTTTTAGTTAATAGTTTAGAGTTTTATCTTAGAGTCTTAGTTTAGAGTTTTTGTTGAAGTTCTAGTTTAGCTTAGTTTTAGTTTAGAGTTTTAGCTAAGACTTAGAGTTTTTGTTAGAGTTCTAGTTTAGTTTTAGTTAAGAGTTTAGAGTTTTACCTTAGAGTCTTAGCTTAAAGTTTTTGTTAGAGTTCTAGTTTAGTTTAATTTTAGTTAAGAATTTGATGTTTTACCTTTGAGTTTCAGTTAGAGTCCTAGTTTAGTTTACTTTTAGTTAAGAGTTTAGTGTTTTACCTTAGAGTCATAGCTTAGAGTTTTTAGTTAGAGTTCTAGTTTAGTTTAGTTTTAGTTAAGAGTTTAGAGTTTTACCTTAGAGTCTTAGCTTAGAGTTTTTTTGTTAGAGTTCTAGTTTAGTTCAATTTAGTTAAGAATTTGATGTTTTTACCTTTGAGTTTCAGTTAGAGTTCTAGTTTAGTTTACTTTTAGTTAAGAGTTTAGTGTTTTACCCTAGAGTCTTAGCTTAGAGTTTTAGTTAGAGTTCTAGTTTAGTTTAGTTTTAGTTAAGAGTTTAGAATTTTAGCTTAGAGTCTTAGCTTAGAGTTTTTGTTAGAGTTCTAGTTTATTTTAGTTTTAGTTAAGAGTTTAGAGTTTTTAGCTTAGAGTCTTAGCTTAGAATTTTTGTTGAAGTTCTAGTTTAGTTTTTTTTTTTTTTTTTTTTTTTTTTTAGTTTTAGTTTAGGTCAATTTTTAGTTAAGAATTGATGTTTACTTTGAGTTTCAGTTAGAGTCCTTAAGTTTAGATTTTTTTAGTTAAGAGTTTGAAGTTTAGAGTTTAGCTAAAAAGTTTTAGTTAGAGTGCTTTTAGTTTAGTTTTTTAGCTTAGGCATTTTAGTTTGTTTAAGTTTAGTTTTAATAGTTTAGAGTCTTAGCTTAGAGTTTTTGTTAGAGTTGAAGTTTAGTTTAGTAATAGTTAAGAGTTTAGAGTTTTTTGCTTAGAATCTTTAGCTTAGAGTTTTTGTTAGAGTTGAAGTTTAGTTTAGTAATAGTTAAGAGTTTAGAGTTTTAGCTTAGAGTCTTAGCTTAGAGTTGTAGTTAGAGTTAAAGTTTAGTTTAGTTAAAGTTAGGAATTTAGAGTTTTAGCTTAGTGTCATAGCTTAGATTTTTACTTAAAGTTCCAGTTTGGCTAAGTTTTAGTTAAGTGTTTAGAGTTTTAGCTGAGTCTTAGCTTAGAGTTTTTTGTTAGAGTTCTACTTTAGTTTAGTTTTAGTTAAGAGTTTAGAGTTTTACCTTAGAGTCTTAGCTTAGAGTTTTTGTTAGAGTTGAAGTTTAGTTTAGTTATAATTAAGAATTTAGAGTTTTTAGCTTAGAGTCGTAGTTTAGAGTTTTTGTTGGAGTTCTAGTTTAGTTTAGTTAAGAGTTTAGAGTTTTATCATAGAGTCATAGCTTAGAGTTTTTTTGTTGAAGTTGAAGTTTAGTTTAGTCACAGTTAAGAATTTAGAGTTTTTAGCTTAGAGTCTTAGCTTAGAGTTTTACTTAGAGTTCTAGTTTAGTTTAGTTTTAGTTAAGAGTTTAGAGTTTTATCTTAGAGTCTTAGCTCAGAGTTTTTATTGAAGTTCTAGTTTAGTTTAGTTAAGAGTTTAGAGTTCTACCTTAGAGTTTTACTTAGAGTTGAAGTTTATTTTAGTTATAGTTAAGGGTTTAGAGTTTTAGCTTGGAGTCTTAGATTAGAGTTTTAGTTAGAGTTCTAGCTTAGTTTAGTTTTAGTTAAGAGTTTAGAGTTTTACCTTAAAGTCTTAGCTTAGAGTTTTAGTTAGAGTTCTAGTTTAGTTTAGTTTTAGTTAAGAGTTTTAAGTTTTACCTTAAAGTCTTAGATTAGAGTTTTAGTTAGGGTTGAAGTTTGGTTTAGTTTAGTTATAGTTAAGAGTTTATAGTTTTAGCTTAGAGTCGTAGCTTGGAGTTTTAGTTAGAGTTATTGTTTAGTTTAGTTTTAGTTAAGAGTTATAGCTTAGAGGTTTAGCCTAGAATCTTAGCTTAGAGATTTAGTTAGAGTTGAAGTTTACTCTAAACTAGCATAACCACAAAATTCCACAATATTGCATAGAAATACCAAAACCATAGGTTAGGTTAGGTTAGGTTAGAGGTTAGATTTCTCCACGTTTAAGTTAGAGGTTAGGTTTCTCCACGTTTAAGTTAGGTTAGATTAGGTTAGCTTATCATGAGCACTCAAGATAATCTAACCTAATCTAACTGATACAAAGTCGACATGGGGGGGTTAGATAGCTTTTTGCACCGCGGGACCCGGGAAGCACCGGTGGGCCCGGGAAAGAACCGCGGGAAGCGCTGCGAGATTAGGTTAGGTTAAGTCAGGTTAGGTAAGTTAGGTTAGGTTAGCTAAGTTAGGTTAGGTTAGGTTAGCCTACGTACGTGCGCGTACGTAGGCTAACCTAACCTAACCTAACTTAGCTAACCTAACCTAACTTACCTAACCTGACTTAACCTAACCTAATCTCGCAGCGCTTCCCGCGGTTCTTCCCGGCCCACCGGTGCTTCCCGGGTCCCGCGGTGCAAAAAGCTATCTAACCCCCCATGTCGACTTTGTATCAGTTAGATTAGGTTAGATTATCTTGAGTGCTCATGATAAGCTAACCTAATCTAACCTAACTTAAACGTGGAGAAACCTAACCTCTAACTTAAACTTGGAGAAATCTAACCTCTAACCTAACCTAACCTAACCTATGGTTTTGGTATTTCTATGCAATATTGTGGAATTTTGTGGTTATGCTAGTTTAGAGTAAACTTCAACTCTAACTAAGTCTCTAAGCTAAGATTCTAGGCTAAACCTCTAAGCTATAACTCTTAACTAAAACTAAACTAAACAATAACTCTAACTAAAACTCCAAGCTACGACTCTAAGCTAAAACTATAAACTCTTAACTATAACTAAACTAAACCAAACTTCAACCCTAACTAAAACTCTAATCTAAGACTTTAAGGTAAAACTTAAAACTCTTAACTAAAACTAAACTAAACTAGAACTCTAACTAAAACTCTAAGCTAAGACTTTAAGGTAAAACTCTAAACTCTTAACTAAAACTAAACTAAGCTAGAACTCTAACTAAAACTCTAATCTAAGACTCCAAGCTAAAACTCTAAACCCTTAACTATAACTAAAATAAACTTCAACTCTAAGTAAAACTCTAAGGTAGAACTCTAAACTCTTAACTAAACTAAACTAGAACTTCAATAAAAACTCTGAGCTAAGACTCTAAGATAAAACTCTAAACTCTTAACTAAAACTAAACTAAACTAGAACTCTAAGTAAAACTCTAAGCTAAGACTCTAAGCTAAAAACTCTAAATTCTTAACTGTGACTAAACTAAACTTCGACTTCAACAAAAACTCTAAGCTATGACTCTATGATAAAACTCTAAACTCTTAACTAAACTAAACTAGAACTCCAACAAAAACTCTAAACTACGACTCTAAGCTAAAAACTCTAAATTCTTAATTATAACTAAACTAAACTTCAACTCTAACAAAAACTCTAAGCTAAGACTCTAAGGTAAAACTCTAAACTCTTAACTAAAACTAAACTAAAGTAGAACTCTAACAAAAACTCTAATCTAAGACTCAGCTAAAACTCTAAAACACTTAACTAAAACTTTAGCCAAACTGGAACTTTAAGTAAAAATCTAAGCTATGACACTAAGCTAAAACTCTAAATTCCTAACTTTAACTAAACTAAACTTTAACTCTAACTACAACTCTAAGCTAAGACTCTAAGCTAAAACTCTAAACTCTTAACTATTACTAAACTTAACTTCAACTCTAACAAAAACTCTAAGCTAAGATTCTAAGCAAAAAACTCTAAACTCTTAACTATTACTAAACTAAACTTCAACTCTAACAAAAACTCTAAGCTAAGACTCTAAACTATTAACTAAAACTAAACTAAACTAGAACTTCAACAAAAATTCTAAGCTAAGACTCTAAGCTAAAAACTCTAAACTCTTAACTAAAACTAAAATAAACTAGAACTCTAACAAAAACTCTAAGCTAAGACTCTAAGCTAAAATTCTAAACTCTTAACTAAAACTAAACTAAACTAGAACTCTAACTAAAACTCTAAGCTAAGACTCTAGGGTAAAACACTAAACTCTTAACTAAAAGTAAACTAAACTAGAACTCTAACTGAAACTCAAAGGTAAAACATCAAATTCTTAACTAAATTGAACTAAACTAGAACTCTAACAAAAAAACTCTAAGCTAAGACTCTAAGGTAAAACTCTAAACTCTTAACTAAAACTAAACTAAACTAGAACTCTAACTAAAACTCTAAGCTATGACTCTAAGGTAAAACACTAAACTCTTAACTAAAAGTAAACTAAACTAGGACTCTAACTGAAACTCAAAGGTTAAAAACATCAAATTCTTAACTAAAATTAAACTAAACTAGAACTCTAACAAAAACTTTAAGCTAAGACTCTAAGGTAAAACTCTAAACTCTTAACTAAAACTAAACTAGAACTCTAACAAAAACTCTAAGTCTTAGCTAAAACTCTAAACTAAAACTAAGCTAAACTAGAACTTCAACAAAAACTCTAAACTAAGACTCTAAGATAAAACTCTAAACTATTAACTAAAACTAAACTAAACTAGAACTTCAACAAAAACTCTAAGCTAAGACTCTAAGCTAAAAACTCTAAACTCTTAACTAAAACTAAAATAAACTAGAACTCTAACAAAAACTCTAAGCTAAGACTCTAAGCTAATATTCTAAACTCTTAACTAAAACTAAACTAAACTAGAACTCTAACTAAAACTCTAAGCTAAGACTCTAGGGTAAAACACTAAACTCTTAACTAAAAGTAAACTAAACTAGAACTCTAACTGAAACTCAATGGTAAAACATCAAATTCTTAACTAAATTGAACTAAACTAGAACTCTAACAAAAAAACTCTAAGCTAAGACTCTAAGGTAAAACTCTAAACTCTTAACTAAAACTAAACTAAACTAGAACTCTAACTAAAACTCTAAGCTATGACTCTAAGGTAAAACACTAAACTCTTAACTAAAAGTAAACTAAACTAGAACTCTAACTGAAACTCAAAGGTAAAACATCAAACTCTTAACTAAAATTAAACTAAACTAGAACTCTAACAAAAACTTTAAGCTAAGACTCTTAGGTAAAACTCTAAACTCTTAACTAAAACTAAACTAGAACTCTAACAAAAAACTCTAAGTCTTAGCTAAAACTCTAAACTAAAACTAAGCTAAACTAGAACTTCAACAAAAACTCTAAACTAAGACTCTAAGCTAAAACTCTAAACTCTTAACTAAAACTAAACTAAACTAGGACTCTAACAAAAACTCTAAGCTAAGACTCAGCTAAAACTCGAAACTCTTAACTAAAACTTAACCAAACTATCACTTTAAGTAAAAATCTAAGCTATGACACTAAGCTAAAACTCCAAATTCATAACTTTAACTAAACCAAACTAGAACTCTAATTGAAACTCTAAGTCTAAACTAAAACTCTAAACTAAAACTAAACTAAACCATAACTCTAACTAAAACTCTAAGTTAAGACTCAGCTAAAACTCGAAACTCTTAACTAAAAGTAGACTAAACTAGAACTCTAACTAAAACTCTAAGCTATGACTCTAAGGTAAAACATCAAACTCTTAACTAAAAGTAAACTAAAGTAGAACTCTATCAAAAACTCTAGGCTAAGACTCTAAGCTAAAAACTCTTAACTAAAACTATAATAAACTAGAACTCTAACAAAAAACTCTAAGCTAAGACTCTAAGCTAAAATTCTAAACTCTTAACTAAAACTAAACTAAACTAGAACTCTAACTAAAACTCTAAGCTATGACTCTAAGGTAAAACATCGAAGTCTTAGCTAAAACTAAACTAAACTAGAACTCTATCACAAACTCTAAGCTAAGACTCTAAGCTAAAACTCTAAGCTCTTAACTAAAACTAAACTAAAACTATAACTCTAAGCTAAGTCTCTAAGCTAAAACTCTAAACTATTAACTAAAACTAAACTAAACTAGAACTTAAACATAAACTCTACGCTAAGACTCTAAGCTAAAAACTCTAAACTCATAACTAAAACTAAAATAAACTAGAACTCTAACCAAAACTCTATGCTAAGACTCTAAGCTTAAAAACACCAAACTCTTAACTAAACTAAACTAGAACTCTAAGTGAAACTCAAAGGTAAAACATCAAATTCTTAACTAAAATTAAACTAAACTAGAACTCTAACAAAAACTCTAAGCTAAGACTCTAAGGTAAAACTCTAAACTCTTAACTAAAACTAAACTAGAACTCTAACTAAAACTCTAAGCTATGACTCTAAGGTAAAACACTAAACTCTTAACTAAAAGTAAACTAAACTAGAACTCTAACTGAAACTCAAAGGTAAAACATCAAATTCTTAACTAAAATTAAACTAAATTAGAACTCTAACAAAAACTTTAAGCTAAGACTCTAGGTTAAAACTTTAAACTCTTAACTAAAACTAAACTAGAACTCTAACAAAAACTCTAAGTCTTAGCTAAAACTCTAAACTAAAACTAAACTAAACTAGAACTTCAACAAAAACTCTAAACTAAGACTCTAAGCTATAACTCCTAAACTCTTAACTAAAACTAAACTAAACAAGAACTCTAACAAAAACTCTAAGCTAAGACTCAGCTAAAACTGGAAACTCTTAACTAAAACTTAACCAAACTATCACTTTAAGTAAAAATCTAAGCTATGACACTAAGCTAAAACTCTAAATTCGTAACTTTAACTAAACCAAACTAGAACTCTAATTGAAACTCTAAGTCTAAACTAAAACTCTAAACTAAAACTAAACTAAACTAGAACTCTAACAAAAACTCTAAGTTAAGACTCAGCTAAAACTCGGAACTCTTAACTAAAACTAAACTAAACTAGAACTCTAACTAAAACTCTAAGCTAAGACTCTAAGCTAAAAAAAACTCTAAACTCTTAACTAAAAGTAAACTAAACTAGAACTCTAACTGAAACTCTAAGCTATTAACTAAAACTAAACTAAACTAGAACTTCAACAAAAACTTTAAGCTAAGACTCTAAGCTAAAACTCTAAACTATTTACTAAAACTAAACTAAACTAGAACTTCAACAAAAACTCTAAGCTAAGACTCTAAGCTAAAAACTCTAAACTCTTAACTAAAACTAAACTAAACTAGAACTCTAACTGAAACTCAAAGGTAAGACATCAAACTCTTAACTAAAATTAAACTAAACTAGAACTCTAACAAAAACTCTAAGCTAAGACTCTAAGCTATTAACTAAAACTAAACTAAACTAGAACTTCAACAAAAACTCTAAGCTATGACTCTAAGCTATAAACTCTAAACTCTTAACTATAACTAAACTAAACTAGAACTCTAACTGAAACTCAAAGGTATTACATCAAACTCTTAACTAAAACTAAACTAAACTAGAACTTCAACAAAAACTTTAAGCTAAGACTCTAAGCTAAAACTCTAAACTATTTACTAAAAACTAAACTAAACTAGAACTTCAACAAAAACTCTAAGCTAAGACTCTAAGCTAAAAACTCTAAACTCTTAACTAAAATTAGACTACTAAACTAGAACTCTAACAAAAAAAAACTCTAAGCTAGGACTAAGCTAAAACTCTAAACTCTAAAATAAAATTAAACTAAACTAGAACTCTAACAAAAACTCTAAGCTAAGACTCTAAGCTAAAACTCTAAACTATTTACTAAAACTTAACTAAACTAGAACTTCAACAAAAACTCTAAGCTAAGACTCTAAGCTAAAACTCTAAACTCTTAACTAAAACTAAAGTAAACTAGAACTCTAACTGAAACTCAAAGGTAAGACATCAAACTCTTAACTAAGCTAGAACTTCAACAAAAAACTCTAAGCTAAGACTCTAAGCTAAAACTCTAAACTATTAACTAAAACTAAACTAAACTAGAACTTCAACAAAAACTCTAAGCTATGACTCTAAGCTAAAAACTCTAAACTCTTAACTAAAACTAAACTAAACTAGAACTCTAACTGAAACTCAAAGGTAAAACATCAAACTCTTAACTAAAATTAAACTAAACTAGAACTCTAACAAAAAAAAATCTAAGCTAAGACTCTAAGCTAAAAACTCTAGGCTCTTAACTAATACTAAAATAAACTTCAACTCTAACTTAAACTCTAAGCTAAGACTCCAAGCTAAAACACCAAACTCTTAACTAAACCAAACTAAAACTCCAACTGAAATTCAAAGGTAAAACATCAAACTCTTAACTAAAATTAAACTAAACTAGAACTTCAACAAGAACTCTAAGTTAAGACTCTAAGCTAAAACATTCTATACTTTTAACTAAAACTAAAGCAAGGGCTGGGTGGTCCTTTGGGAGCCCGGGAAGGGCCTTTGGGGGTCTGGGGGCCCTTGAATGCCGATTGGTCCTTTGGGAGTCCGGTGGACCTTTGGGTGCCGGGGGAAGGCCTTTGGGGGTCCGGGGGCCAGTTGGGAGCCTGGGGGACCTTTGGGGACCGAGGGAGGGCCTTTGGAAGCCTGGGGAGGGCCTTTGGGTGGCCCGGGGATGGCCTTTGGGGTCTGGGTGGGCCTTTGGGGGCTCCGGTGGCCCTTTGAGAGCTTTGGGGGCCTTTGAGGACCGGGGGGCTTCCTTCGGGGCACAGGGAGGGCAGTTGAGGGCCTGGGGGACATTTGGGGGCCGGTGGAGTGCCTTTGGGATCCCGTTGGTCCTTCGGGAGCTCGATGGGCCTCTGGGGGACCCGGGGATGGCCTTTGGGGGGTCTGGGTGGGCCTTTGGTGGCTCCGGTGGCCCTTTGAGAGCTTGGGGGGCCTTTGAGGACCGGGGGCTTCCTTCGGGGCACAGGAAGGGCAGTTGAGGTCCTGGGGGACATTTGGGGGCCGGTGGAGTGCCTTTGGGATCCCGTTGGTCCTTCGGGAGCTCGATGGGCCTCTGGGGGACCCGGGGATGGCCTTTGGGGGTCTGGGTGGGCCTTTGGTGGCTCCGGTGGCCCTTTGAGAGCTTAGGGGGCCTTTGAGGACCGGGGGCTTCCTTCGGGGTTGGGGTGGGGTATGAGAAGCCTTTGGGTTGGGGTAGAGGACCTCACAACACTGTTAAAATACAACTTGTGTATTATAACGACCACACTCAAAACCTCCTCCAAAATCTCTTCAAAAATCGGCTTTTAAAATGTCTCTAGCTGTTTCGCCGAAATAGTTCCATAAAATAGCTAAAACGGTTTTCGCCAAAATTATCCCTAAACGGAATTTCGGCATGTTCCTTTTGTTTGGCATCTCTGCGCCAATGCATTTCAAATTATTTGGAAACCTTTTCGCGCGCTAAGATCAATACGTCTGCTCGGAAACGATTCTCTTGTTAGAAACAACAAATTAATTTCCCTTTCGTGAATCAATTCTCTTTAGAATAACAAATTAATTCCCCTTTCGTGTCAATCAATCAATCATGACATCATGTGTGATCTAACTGTTTCTCGGAGACAATTCTCTTTGGAAATGCAAAGACATTAATTAACTTGACGTCATCTGTCAGACATTAATTAACTGTTTCCCGGGAACCTCATAACATCTGGCTCGAATAACAATAACAAATACTATTTCTGGATCATAACATCTGCCTCGAACAGGAAGGAAGTGTCATTAACTTTGCTTCGAACGACAACAACATTGACCCCATTAACCACGTGTTCTCTCTAATGACTCTGTTCAAAACAACAATAACATTGACCTTGGCATTTTGCCTCGGAAACAATAACAAATACTATTTCCGGATCATAACATCTGTCTCGAACAGGAAGGAAGTGTCATTAACTGTTCCCGGGAACTCGTAACATTTGGCTCGGAAACAATAACAAATACTATTTTCGGATCATAACATCTGCCTCGAACAGGAAGGAAATGTCATTAACTGTTTCTCGGAACCTCATAACATTTGGCTCGAATAACAATAACAAATACTATTTCCGGATCATAACATCTGCCTCGAACAGGAAGGAAATGTCATTAACTTTGCTTCGAACGACAACATCATTTGGCTCGAATAACAATAACAAATACTATTTCCGGATCATAACATCTACCTCGAACAGGAAGGAAGTGTCATTAACTTTGCTTCGAACGACAACAACATTGACCCCATTAACCACGTGTTCTCCCTAATGACTCTGTTCAAAACAACAACAACATTGACATTCGCTGAGGGCGTGCCAAAATCACACCTGGAGAAAGAGGTCATTGACCCCATTCTCACTAATGACTCTATGCCCATATAAGGAGTCCCAGTAGGAGTTATAGGGTCATCTCTACTTACACAACCCTTTTCAAGAAATAATAAGAGAATCTCTTGGTTTTGGTTATTGAAAATTTGAATTAAAAGCAAGTACGGTTATTTTCTTAGCTTAGCTCAACAATAGGTTGAACTAAAGGATTTTAATAACCCAGAACTCAAGCCTTGACTAGCTGTTCAAGTGTAACCTTTTTAAGTAGAAACATTCGTTAGTATAGGATTAACATAATCTTTTTCTTTTCGGTAACCATTGGTGGATTGAACAAGTAGATCATTAGACCTTAGACCTAGAAGAGGTTTGGAAATATTCAACATAATCAGAATTAGAATATTTTTCCTTTTATCTTCTTTTGTAAATAAAATCAGTTGTCACTGAATTCTGAGTACCGATTTCTTACCCAAGCCTCAGTTTGTATCACGCTACCAAATTTATTAGCCCTGTTAGTAGGGGCAACCTTACACTCGTCTATTTTTCTAATGTTAATTACCGTGTGCATTCTTTGTATACTCATTCTCTTTCTGCTATTTTTAGTTCCCCTCTATCTCAGCGTCTTTGGGTTCCCATTTCTCTTTCATCCGTAATTGAAGCAATTAAGAAACTTAAATCAGATAATGTTGATAATGATGGTATATCTAGATTTCACCTGTTATTAGATTGCTCCCCCCTTATTGACCATATACACCTACTTCTCCAGATGTGTATTTGTACTTCTAGTGTATGGGAGAGTTTTCTGTGTGGTAGTGTTTTTTCAATTTTAAAGAGGAGAAATTCTCCTTGAATTTGCTCTTCTTACCGACCTATTACTGTCTCTTGAACTTTTAGTATAGTTCTTGAGCATGTATTACTACCTTTTGTGATTAATAATATGCTTGAGAGAGATAACCAGTTTGGATTTAAGCCCGGAGTAGGTTGTCAACATGCACATCGTGTATTATCTTCTTTGCTCCTTGAAAATTCTTCTAAGGGAAAGATTATACAGGGTGGGCGGAAAGTAACTCCCTAATAAATTTTGATTAATAAAACAATGTACATTATATTTGTTTATTCTCAAAAAAAACTTAATCATACAAGGTTGGCATAAATGGTAAGTTATCTCTAAAATTCAATATGTGCCCCAGATCTTTCCACCAGCTGCTGCAAACGTTCAGGAATGGCATCCACTGACTTTCTCAGAAACTCCACTGGGATGGTGGACATGACTCCCTTAATTCGATCCTCCAGTTCTTCGAGTGTCTTTGGTTTGGAGTGGTAGACTTCTTCCTTTACCCAACCCCAAAGAAAAAAGTCGCAGGGTGTCAAACCCGGGCTCCTGGATGGCCACTCATGTGGACCACGACGTCCCAACCAACGCCCCGGAAAGCGAGCATCCAGGCATTCGCGGACAACAAGAGCAAAGTGTGGTGGGGCGCCATCTTGCATAAATATCAACTCGTCGATGTTCTCTCATGTGCTGACAACTGGCCAGACTCTATCACGCAACATATCAAGGTATCGTTCAGCATTCATGGTGTTGCGCAGAAGAAATGGGCCCACGACCTGATCTGAGGTGATACCACACCACACCGTTACTTTGGGTCGATTTTTGCTGTTTTTCAACTGTCATAGGATCCTCTCCTGCCCAGTAGTGGCAGTTGTGACAGTTGACAAAGCCTCCGACGTGAAACACAGCCTCATCAGTCCAGAGGATGTTGCGGAAGAGATGGGGCCACTCTTCATGCCAAGCCAGCATGATTTCTCCGAACTCCATGCGAATGTCACAGTCCTCATCTGAGAGTGATTGGCAGTAGTGCGGCTTCCACGCACGCCAGTTCAACTCTTTCTTGAGCACAGTTCGCACTGTGTAGCGGGTGAGTCCACTTTCCCGAGCTGCCTGGCGAGTTGACTTTCCTGGACTACGCTGGAACATTGCTTGGACTGCGTGCACTGTCTCCTGGGTCGTGGATGTCGAAGGGCGTCCACTTCTGCGAACATCTACCACAGATCCTGTGGTCATGAGCTTCGCGTGACAGTTTCTTATTGTTTTTGGATCCACTTGGGCACGTGGTCCATGAATAGTCCGCCACCATCGTTGAACTCGTACGACAGATTGCCAAACTTCATATCGTGACGCCAGCTGGGCACGCTCCTGAAGTTTTAACTGCTGAGCCATGTTACAGTTTTATCTGAAATCAAAAACAAAACTATCAATAAAATTGAACCATTTGAGAGAATTAATCATAAAAATATGACAAAGCAGTAACAAATTATATACAATTTATAAGTAATTTAAAATAGGGAGTTACTTTCCGCCCACTCTGTATATCTTTGTACTTTAGATCTATCAAAAGCTTTTGATAGTGTATGTCATAGTCAGCTTTTTTTCTGCTCTTCGTGGTTGCGGTGTCAATCTATCGGTTATTTTACTTCTTCGGTACTGGTACTCTAATTCTTTTCTTCGGCTGAAATCCGCGCCAGCTTCTATTATTAAATTGAAAAGAGGTATTGTGAAAGTTTTCTGAGGAGTGTTTAGTGAATGTGTAGTTTTTTATTTCCTTACTATCCCTCTCGTAGATTCTCTTCGATGGCTCGGTATTTCTATTACTAATAGTCTTCCGAGCTTGCGCCAGCGCACATTCTCAGATATTAATACCAAAATTAACTTAGGATTTGCTAAGATTGTTGTCAATAGAGGTAAATATAATAAACTCGCGTTGGCCAAGCGCTACTCAATTTTTTGTGACCATTCAATTCTTTTTGCTTCTGGATTTTTTCTCCTTCTTAAGAAAAATGAGTTTAAAAGAATCCAGATTAATTATTTTAGATTTTGTAAATTTTTGTTGTTTCTTCCACCTTTTCTTGAAAAACCGGGTAATTATTAATAAATTTCTTGTTCCTGATATTATTGAAAAACTGGAAGCACTACACAGAAAATTTTCAAATACCGCTTGTATCCGTTTTTCTCCGCACCATCACCTTATCAGGTTTTTTCAGTCGTAAGTTATTTTTCTTTTATTTGTTTATTTGTTTTTCTTTGTTTGGTCACTCCACATTTCTTAGTATTGTAAAGAGTGAGTAAAATTCAAATAATGATAATAACAATGACAACTTGTGTCCATATTTCTGTATATTACTGTTTATTAGATTCTGCAAGTTGTGAGTTTTTTTTTCTCTTCTCCTTTTCCCCCTCCTTTCATGTAATTTCTCTTTTGATTTAGTTTCTTTTAAATTTTTATGTGTTACTCTGTAGCTGGTAATCTTTGATTTCTATATTAATTTGTGTTGCATTTTATGTGTTTTCCTCGTGATACTCCACGTATTGTACCTCTGTACAGTGGGTTAGAAATAAATAATAATAATAATAATAATAATTGCCACTAGATATTGGTGCGGAAATGGTGCTGCACCACTTATTTGGAGGGAAAGGCCTCGCTAGCGCCAAATGTTATAATAGAATGTCTCGTGGTTACCACTACTGTACCGTAACTATAGAGTATGTTAATAAAATATTATGGTATAACCTCATCCAGGGTATGGTAACTTGGTCGAAAGGTCAAACGGGCAAAAACTCTAGGCCAAGGGTACCACCATTTGGGTCACCTCTAATATCTCTAGCAATCTCTTTGGAGGGTCGACTGTCGATATACTAGTACCAATACTTCTCGCAAACTCTTTTTCCTACCTTGCCTGGGTCCCTGGAAAATAATTTCACACTGCTTGTATTCTTCAAAAAGGTCACAAAACACACATCTATAACTCTTACAAAACAGACTCCCTAAAAGGGTCTCAAAGTCGACTACTCAATACAGACTAAAAACTAAATCAATAGTTCTATACAACAAACTTTACGTAAGGGTGGACCTTCGATTGTCCCGAGCCAATCCGCTAAATTAAAGTTCAAAGACTTGGTTTCTTTTGAATAATATTATCTTTCAATGGCCCAGGTCAAGAAGACAAAAATAGAATTTAGCTTGAAAGCTTGTTTATTGCAACACAACTATACTTAGCAACGGGACTTTAAATTGTCATTGAAAAATTATCCTATAGGCAAATATAAGCAAAGGTAATTACTGAACGAAAACAGGTCATTTATCTGAAAAGGAAAGAAACAGGGTTGAAACCCCAACATTGTCCGTAAGAATTTATAAGATCTAACGCACAAAAAGAGCTATATTCCAAGATATACCACACATTTTCATATGTTGTGGAATGCAGAAATTCACCACCGTTTGTCAAGATGCAGTAATTTCTGCAGACAAATCTTGCTGTCATAATTGTTTTCGACAGTTTTTTTTTGCAGAATAACACAACTTGTTCGGCATTTTTTTCCTTATTTTACAATTAGACACAGCATCACCAATATCTCCAGTATCTTCTGATATTTTTTTTTTTTTGTGTGTGTGGGGCCCAGTTTTGTCTAAAATCAGTTGCACAGGAGCCTGTAGTATATTTGAAAGTTTCTCTCTCTTCACCACAGGGAACATTACTCGTCAGGCCAAGATCACATTCTTACAAGCGTCATTTGGTTTATGTTACCAGCAATTCTTTCACCTTTAACTGAGCTTGTTTAAACTTCTTTCGTTCGATCTCATTGTTTCCCGGAAACGCTAAGTTGTAAAGTGGTACAAAAAGTTACCCTTCAAAATCTTCAAGTTCTCTCTCTTCATCGGTATTTTTGAAAAGGCCAAGCTTTCAAGACTCACAAGCTTTCTTTATGCAAAACAGTTCCTTCGTATCAGTTTAGGTACTGTGCTAGTTAGTCGACTGCGCAATCATATCCTCTGCTGCTTAGTTTCAATAGCAAAACGACATTCTTCTTAGAAAACTTAACCAAATGGGTGTCCGAGAAATTGCTCACTCTTGGTTCGTTTTAAATCTTTCAAGTATGTTGAATTTTATTGGCAAGAACCCTCTAAATAACTTTGAAGTTGAATAGTGTATCCCCCAGGGTTCTATGGCTTATCCTGGGCCCGACACTTTTTTAGTTATATTAATGATTTCTTTCATGCAGTAGCAATGTGCAACCCAAAGTTTGTTTCCTTTGTACCACCCTTATCGTACTGGTGAACTCAGATTCCAATCAAATCCTAATGACAGCCTGGTTGAAATCGCTGATAAAAGTACTTTATCTATGGCAGCACTTTACTGAGATTCACTGGAGACAAATCATCTTGCTTTATTTTAACGAGCTCTTTCATGGTTTTATGCAGACTTTTTGACTCTTAATGTATCTAAGTCTAAATTTTTGGTTTCATGTACGTGCTTCTTTTGCTTTTGTACGGCTGCATGGAAACATCTAATTGTCTTCCAGTCTCCTATTTCTGCATCTTACAGATCCTCGTATTATCTTCGATATTCTGACAGTCTATGGTAGCATTTGGCGTTCTTTCATGGTTTTATGCAGACCTTTTGGCTCTTAACGTATCCAAGTCTAATTTGTTGGTTCTCTGTACGTGCTTCATTTGTTTATACGGTTGCATGGGAAAGATCTAATTGTCCTCCAGTCTCCTATTTTTGTATCTGACAGATCGCCGTATTACCTTCGACATTCTGACAGCGTAAGGGCCCTCACCATGCCGTGCGTTCAGTCCGATTTATCCCTCTGGTAGGATCTTCAAGAATATGGAATACTCTTCCAGTTGTGGCATGGGGCTATCATTCCTTTGGCATCGCTAATTTGTTGTAGTTGCATTTTTAAAGGATAAGTAACACATATTAACAGTGATTGATAATATTATTTTATTATAACATAATTCTCTCAAATGGCATGGTTATGTCTTTACAATGGTTTTATTCTTTATATGTATATCTAATTTCTTTAAACGAGAAACATTTATTCTTGATAACGGCTCCATATACTTTTTTGAAAATTGGCGGAATTCTGAAAAAAAAACGATCTAGATAGGTCACAAGCTTGAGAAAATTCGTTAAGAGCCCCAATCTCGAAAAAGTTCTTGTGAATGATGTCCCATTTACATACTTTTCAAGAGCAAGATTACATCATTTTCCTCTCAGGGGTTATCATGTTTAGTATGCATGACGAGTTTAGTGTGTATGACGCATGTAAAATTGCAAAAGAAGACAAATGACTTTGAAACACCTTAAAAAAAGGCACTGAACTAGAAACAGAAAAAATTACATTGAATTGCTAACGTAAATGTCATATAATTTAATATGTGGTTAAAACCAAGATTATAATGAAATGAAGGAGCGTGTTAGTTTAGCGTCCGTGATGATGTGAAGGATAATCAGGAAGGGGAAATTTAATTCACGCCAGAATTACTTACTTCACTTTTAAAGAGCAAAAACTACATCATTTTTCCCCAGGGGTGGTTGTATTGTTTTTAGTATCTATGACGTCTGCAAAATTACAAAAGATGACAAATGACTGCGAACAGCTGAACAAAAAAGCAAGAAACAAGAATCAGCAAAATTAACATAGAATTGCAAACCGAAAATGTTGCCCAACGAAATCTGTGATTAGAAGACAAAGCAAAGTTACAAAGGAATGAAGGAACGTGCTAGTTCAGCATGCGCGAGTCTGTGAAGGATAAATAGGAAGAAGAAGTTGAATTCATGTCCGAATTACTTAAGTTAATTGAAATTGCTGATTTTCACCCTAGAATAAAGAAAAGTGATATTTTAAAGTCTGGAAAGATAAACAGGAAGGAATAAATGAATTAACACCTGATATATTCCTAACCACTCTGGAATGGAATGAAGTTATTAGGGCGTTTTTGAAGGCTAAAAAGGAAAGGGGAACTGAATTTATGACAGAATTTTTTAATCGAATTAAATTGTTGATTTGCCCCTCAATTACTTAAAACTAAAGAATATCATGATAATCGTGGTAATAGTTAATTTACATGTTTCAGAAATCGCAATGGAATAAGGCCAGTGTTATCTTAAGTAATGGTATAACGTTGCCTATAATACAGGCCATACGGCTCCAATGTGTTATCATTTATTTATTTATATTATGTTTTTCTTCATGAGATAGCCATTTTCTTTAAAAAGTTCAAAGGTCAGATAACAAAAACTCCGGTGTCAAAACAACCCCCCAGGGCCTGGGGGCAGGGCGTTGTAAGTTATTTCCTGGGGCCGTAAGTAGTAAGTTATATAAAGCCGCGGAACCTACATTGAATTGCGCAAGAAAAACCCATGCCTGAGACATTAATATAATGCATGTTATGAAACTAAAGTCGAGTTTTTTTTAAACTTGGCAAGGTATAATGTGGTCAAACATGTTTTGAGAGTATGGTCGTAATAATATAATTTAAGCAGACAGGTTTTTTCTGCTATTGTTGTCAATTGCACAATGAATGTACGTCATGAGTTCACGTGCACATTCTTAAAAAACTGGTATGTTATAAAGTAGTCAAACATGTTTTGGGGGCATGTACAAAATTATGTAACTCAACCAGAGTGAGTTTTGTTTGTTTTTTTCGAGGTAACATCCGTTTTTTATTCGTCCTTGAAATACCGTATAAAATGTTCATTCATTAGAATTTAATTTTCATTATGTTTTAACATATCGAGCATAGTACACTGAATTTTATTAACTTTGAGACAATGGATATTTCTATTTTCAATGTGAGTATAGTTTACTGAATTTATTTCCAGATAAATGGTATTTTACCAGTAAATTCAAATTTCAGGGGGACATAGCCCCCCTCCCCTCCAACAATACAAAACCTTAAAATATGATGAGTATATTCGATAGAAAACGCTAAGTATGCTTTTTTATATTATGCAAAACAAAAACCCCCTCCCCCATTGTTTTGTTAGGAGCATAATTCTGTACTTTTACATATCTCGTTCAAAATGTGGCTTTTCCCAATTGTGTGTGGTTTAAGATATTCCGTCTTTTTTTCCGATCTACCTAAAGGCATCTGTGTCTTATCTTGTTAGCGAGAGTGACAATTTCCAAAACAACCTTTTATATGTTCATTATCTAGAATTATTATTACCACATGCCAAAGCATAGTGCCAATAATTTCCTTGAGAAAATAGATTCTTGTTGTGGTCAATTAGGCGAGAATGAAGCCTTTGAAATGTGATGTGAGTGATGTTTGAACAACGTCATCAGCTTAAAATAAGGTCTAGCGTTACCGTACACTAAACTCGGAATTGACTTTATAAGGCAAATTATTTTATGGCAAGATGTTTTTTGAAATCTCCCTTCCCCCCAAACTCAAAATTTTCCAAAATTTTACTTTAGAAGCCTTTTTAAATATTTCTAAAGCGCTATGACATAGACTCCTACAAATATCAGAATCGGCTTTATAGGCCAAGCTATTTTATGGCAAGATGTTCTTGAAATCCCCCTTCCCCCCAAACTCAAAATTTTCCAAAATTTTACTTTAGAAGCCTTTTTAAATATTTCTAAAGCGCTAAGACATAGACTCCTACAAATATCAGAATCGGCTTTATAGGCCAAATTATTTTATGGCAAGATGTTTTTTGAAATCCCCCTTCCCCCCAAACTCAAAATTTTATTTTAGAAGCCTTTTTAATTATTTCTAAAGTGCTAATAGATATAGAGTGCTAGAAATATCAGAATTGACTTTATAGGTCAAATTATATTATGGGGAGATGTTTTTGAAATCCCCCTTCCCCCAAACTCAAAATTTTATTTTAGAAGCCTTTTTAATTATTCTAAGGTGCTAATAGATATAGAGTGCTAGAAATATCAGAATTGACTTTATAGGTCAAATTATATTATGGGGAGATGTTTTTGAAATCCCCCTTCCCCCCAAACTAAAAATTTTCCAAAATTTTACTTTAAAAGCTTTCCTTTTTAAATATTTTTAAAGTGCTAATAGTTATAGCACTACAAACATCAGAATAAACTTTAGAGGACAATTTATCTGTAAAAGGGAGGTTATTTTCCTTACTAAATTTTTCTTCCTTTTAAAGGAGGAGGAAGATTCCTACAATCACTCTCCCCCCGAAAAGAGGCCAAGATGGGGTGATACCACATCGATGCAAGCTGCAAGACCATCCATCATCAGATATGCTAGCTCTATTACAAGTTCTCTGGATCAGCCGGGACCCTCTCATGCCAGCTCTGCACAGACCACTATGCAACCTAGTAGAAAATTCAAGAGGGAATAGATGCTTTCTCATAATGCATCGGTCTTGTCTGCTCAAGATCGGGAGGAGGTCACCCTTCATGCTTTGCCAGGGACTTCAGATGTACAAGTGCAGTCTGAATTTGTAAGTGTATATATTTTACCTCTAACTTATACATGATTATTTACTTAAAAATGCTAGGAGGAACTGGGTTTTGTTGGATGGTATGGAAAAATGGTATGTGTTAAATATTCGGGAAACATACGAGTAGAAAAAATGCTTCACTACAGATAAGACTATTGTGTTTTTTTTCTGAACTTTCTGAGGGAGGAGGGCGGGGGGATAACTTTTTAGTTTTAAAAATTAGTTTACGAGTAGAAAAAATGCTTCACTACAGATAAGGCTATTGTGTTTTTCTGAACTTTCTGAGGGAGGAGGGCGGGGGTAACTATTTAGTTTAAGAAATTAGTTTACGAGTAGAAAATGCTTCACTACAGATAAGGCTATTGTGTTTTTTTCTGAACTTTCTGAGGGAGGAGGGCGGGGATAACTTTTTAGTTTTAAAAATTAGTTTACGACTAGAAAAATCCTTCACTACAGATAAGGCTAAATGTGTTTTTTTCTGAACTTTCTGAGGGGGGTGGGCGGGGGTAACTATTTAGTTTAAAAAATTAGTTTACGGATAGAAAATGCTTCACTACAGATAAGGCTATTTTGTTTTTCTGAACTTTCTGAGGGGGGTAGGCGGGGCTAACTATTTAGTTTAAAAAATTAGTTTACGAGTAGAAAATGCTTCACTACAGATAAGGCTATTGTGTTTTTCTGAACTTTCTGAGGGGGGTGGGGGGGGTAACTATTTAGTTTAAAAAATTAGTTTACGAGTAGAAAAATGCTTCACTACCGATAAGGCTATAGTGTTTTTCTGAACTTTCTGAGGGGGGGTGGGCGGGGGTAACTATTTAGTTTAAAAAATTAGTTTACGAGTAGAAAAATGCTCCACTACAAATAAGGCTATTGTGTTTTTCTGAACTTTCTGAGGGAGGAGGGCGGGGGTAACTATTTAGTTTAAAAAATTAGTTTACGAGTAGAAAAATACTTCACTACAGATAAGGCTATTGTGTTTTTTCTGAACTTTCTAGGGCGGGGGTATGTATTTAGTTTAAATAATTCTAGGAGGAGGAATTGAGTTTTATGGGGGGGCTGGTGTGGAAATGGTACATGTTAAATATTCGGGAAACAAACGAGTAGCAATGAACATGATTTTTCAACTTTATGAAATAATGCTTATTTCACATAGAAAATAAAACCTTTTTTCTATAGATTAATGATATAGCACCACCATTGAGTGATGAGACATCAGCATTTACTGGACCAATTCTATCACCACCAACGGAGTTCAGTGACGAACCTAAATTAGTTCTAGAGAATAAGGAGTGGCATAGGGGTTTTCTTAATGATGTTTTTGGGGTATGGCTAGCCTAGACGACTTAACTTGTGATATTGACATGCTTGAGGATCCGGAGTGGGCAGATAGATTTATGCATGAACATTTAGGGGGTGTTACTAGTACTTCTGAACCGGGTCCTCATAAAGAAATTCCAACACAGGACAATACAGGCTGGCTCGATCATATGTCCCCAAACACCTTGGATTATGTGCTATCAGGCTTAGGGGACCTCATGCCATCTCCAACCAATGTAATTGAACAGACTGGGGGTGGTGTTGTTGACAATTCTGTGTCACCCCCCACCATTCCGCTTAATGATATAGCTAGTACTAGTAGTAGTAATACAACAACAACAACAACAACAACAACAACACCAGTATCCCCTCTTCCAGATTTTTTTCTTTCCAACTCTGCCTTGCACCACACAAAAGTCAACAGCGCCAATTTCGGTGACCCCTTCAACTCTCTAGTGTCGGGGGATATAACAACAGATCCCTCGACCATTACACATTTGTATACTAATAAGATTCGAGCCATTCTTGAACAACAGATGGGGGTGTGGGGAGTGGGGGGTCAGTTTAAAAGCATCAATAGCACTAAAAATATTTTTTTAATGAAAATGCGAGCGAGCTGTATTCAAAATACTTGCACACAGAGATGTTGGCAATTCACCCGCATTTATCAAATTATGGGTAGGTTTTTCTAAATTGGGCTAATAGTATTCAAAGTAAGTGGGAAAATTATAACGAGGGGGGTAGTGGATCTGTGGTTTTATTTATTGAAAGTTTAAATGTTAATATTTGTAGATTTAAAAAGGATTTTATTGTAAGAGGTGGGCATGGGGGAGGGAGGGCAATTGAATTAAAATATCATTCAGATTTAGAGGGGTGTCAGGGGGTACAACGAATCTGTTTCGATACGAGGTTACATTGTTTCAAGTATGCATTTTTAATTGCCTTATACAGACCTCTGCGCAATAATGCCACTAAGAAAAAGTTGGATAAAATGGCAGTTAATGGTAGGGAGGGTTCAAAGTTCCCCAAAGTAGATTTTAATTGTTTAAATGGTCAATTTCTCGTGACACTAAAAGGAATAGATATTTTTGAGCGGACTAATGCACATTTAAAGATTGGTGTCACGGTGTTACAGTATGAAACAGAATTTGAGGAGGGTCAGCGTTCCGATTAGATGGGTGATTATTTCCAGTGCGGGCTCCTTTAATTGAATCAGTAGAACATTGGGTGTGGCTTCTATACACTCCACCCACAGACTCCGATTCAATTGGTCATTTTAATCCAATTACGGATATTAGTAGGGTTCTAAGTGAGGGTAAACATCGGAATGTACGTTATTACTGTCCAACATGTCTCTCCAGATTTTGGACTGATTTAAAGTTAAAGCATCACATGAAACACTGTAAACGTCATGGATACCAGGCTGTGGAGACGGTAAGCGGGGATAGAGCGATCTTACGTTTTAAAAATTTCCAAAACACGCTCCTGCAGAGCAAAAAGATCGCTTTGGACTGCGAAGCTAAACTGACAGACGTGTGCGATCCGTCAAATTCAAATCGTGTTAAAATACAAATCGTGAAGCCATAGGGGTCTCTTACGCTCATGCGCAACGAGATTCCAATAATACCATGCAAGTGCTGGATGTAGTTGAGATGTTGGGTGACGGTGAAGACTGCATGCGCTCGGCATTGGTCAGTCTAATCAAAACAGCGAACGGTGCAATTTCGCGCCTTCGTTATACAAACTATCCTATGCTCCTATCACCAGATGACATAGTGGCCATTAAAAATCGTAAAATGTGTTGGGTTTGCAAGGGAGAATGTGATGATGGTGTTGGGAATGGAGGGAGGAGGAAGGTGATCGACCATGATCATTTGTGGCAGGAAATTACATCGGGAGGGAGTAACTTTAGAGGAGTAGCACACCAGTCATGCAATTTAAACGTTAGACAGCAATATTTCGTACCTGTTTTTATACACAATTCCAATTACGACTTAAAGTTTGTTCTACCGGCGTTGGCCCGCATTGCCAAGGGTGGAGTTGTATATGACGCATGAATAGATGGTTCTTTTTCATATAATATCATACCCAAATCATCGGAGAAGCTACTGCTGCTAGAATTCATGTGGAAAACAGTTGACAAGGTAACACGTGCCTGAATAAAATCCGTTTTTTTTTAGACTCTTTCAGCTTCTTCCCCAAATCTTTAAGTCAATTGATTCAGGTACAGAAAAGTGGTAATTTTGATAGCTTCCCCCTCCTCAAACAGCGCTTCCCCGATGATGAAATATATGATTTATTAACGTGTAAGGGTATATATCCATATGATTATAACAAACTCTGGCTCAAGGCTAGATGAGGTGTCACTATCGCCCATTGAAGCTTTTTACAATTCTCTTACTGAGAGTGAGTGCACCACTAGCGACTACGAATTTGCTAAGAGGGTTTGGGCACAGGGTGGATATAAAAATGGTTGGGATTATTGTAAACTATACTTTGCCAGTGACGTACTCACTCTTCTGGACATTGTGTGCAAAAATACGGATAAAATCTATGGGGAATTTGGGTTGGATTTAGGTTATTATTTTTCCACACCTCATTTGGTGATGGACTTGATACTTAAAATCAGCAAAGAAGAAATAGGTCTGATCGCCGATGTGGATCAGCATCTGTTTGTAGAGAGATCAATAAGGGGTGGGTATGTTTTTCACGGGGATCGTATCATGAAAACTGATCCGAGTGGACAGCACACCGATGAAAAGTCGGACGCAGTTTTTTTGGATATGAATTCTCTTTACCCATCGGCAATGTCTCACTACTGTTTGCCGTGTGGCAATTATAAATGGCTTGACAATCCATGTGCTTTGAATTTCCCCGACATTGCCCAGTGTTGAGGAGAATGGGGCACAGGGATGGTTTTTTGAAATTGACGGTGAAATACCCATGGAAATCCATGACTCGGTAAAAGACTTTGTTTTTCCGTGCATAAATAGACCAGTGGCTAGGGATTCTCTGAGCCCCTACAATTTATCTTTAGTAGAGGACGGGAGTATGCACTGGGTACCTTCAAAACAAAAACTAATTGCCGAACTCAACCCGAAACAGAATATCGTTGTTCATCACGTGCTACTGAAATGTATGGTGTCCAGTGGTTTCAAGGTCACAAAGATTCATAGAGCCCTCCAATTTGATCAAAAGCCTTACATGAAAACGTTTATTGACACCTTTGTCAGTAAGCGTTCACAAGCGACAACGAAAGTTGAAAAAGAAGTCTATAAACTCATTTTGAACTCAGCTTTCGGTAAAATGTGCGAGAGCGTACGAAACAGAAGTCGATGTGACATTGTAACCAATCCAAAGATTGTGCTCTAATCATTGCGGATCCAAACTTCACATCGTTCACAATCATAGACTCTGATATGGTGCTCCTACACCGTAAGAAAAGGAGCATTGTTTTAAAATAAAATATTGCAGGCGGGAGTGCAATAACTGAAATATCCAAGAAACTCATGTTGTCATTTTATTATAATGTATGCAAGGTACAGTGGCCGATTGAGGGACAAGTTCAAGTGTATTACGGGAACACTGATTCACTCCTGTTAAAAGTAAAAAACTGAAAATCTATTGAATGATTTGGAAAATGGCGAGTACATTAGCTCACGAATGGACTACACTAATTGGGACGAATCCCTCTACCCAGAGCTAGTGAAACGTCAGGCCCCAAATCAATTGTTAATGCTAAAATCTGAAACGGGTAACGATCTGATATCCAGTGGTGTGTTTCCTGGTCCGAAGGTATACTGTGTGGAAACGCACAGCAAGAATATCAAACAAGTTTGCAAGGGGGTACCTACACACTTTGTAAAAAATAATTTCGACATGAGTGTATGTAGAAACTGTGTGGAACGTAGTTTAGTACCAAGAGCGAAAGTCATGGCGATTCGCTCTTTACAATTTAAAAACTACACAGTTAGAGTTGAGAAAAACGCCATGTCTGCCATATAGGACAAAGTCTATGTACTTGAGGATGGTGTGAAGGTACTACCACACGGTCATTATTTAATTTCAGACCGAGTTGAATGTGTAGAGTACAGAAAACAACTCGGTCTAGAAAAATTAACTTAAATTCATTTAAAAAAAAGTATAAATTGGGTGGGAGGGTTTTTTGGGTAATGGGATGTTTTTTTTTTAAATTCTTTTTTTTTTCTTTATCATAAACAATTTTCAATGTGTGTGTGTGCAAGGTAGATCAATTTCCACTATTTAATGCCCCCCGGCTCGGGCCCGCCGAAGCGGGCCCCCCGCTTCCCGCCCGCCGTAGCGGGCCCCCCCCCCGGCCACCGCAGCGGCTGCCGCTGGTTGGAGAAGGGGGGGGGGGGGGTCCCATACCAAATGCTGTAAATAAAAGTGTTTGATATTATTTCAAGTGCATTATTCTAATAAATGTTGTATTTTTTCTATAAATAAATGAACAAAAAAAAAGTGTATTTATTTAAGTTTTTTTTCTCTGTGCCTATGTAAATGTTGTATTTTTTATTATAAATAAATTAAAAAAGTGTTGTTTTTTTTCCATGTTTAATGTGATTTCATGTTCAATGTATATTTTTTTTTAAGTATTGTTACTTTTTTATGCATATAATAAAAGAAAATATGATTCTTTATTCGTCTTCTTCTTCTTCTTCTTGAACGGAGTAGTAATAGGGAAACTATTTAGTCATTAGACAGCCATAGTCTACAGTTAGTTGTGTAGGTGAACTGTTGAAGGGAACATGTATCAATTTAAAACACCATTCAGATCGTTTCTGTGTGGACCGTCAATGTCAGGCAAAACAACACTCTTAACTAAAATAATTAAAAATTGCGATAAAATGTTTGTGAAAAGCCGAAGAAAATCTACTATTGTTACAGTATTTGGCAGGAGTCATACGATAAAATAAAAGCAATTGCCACGACGGGATTGGTGCAGATACAATTCATACAGGGACTTGATGTTTTCACCACTATTGAACCAAACTCTTGGCTGATCATCGACGATCTGGTTGAATCTATTGAACAATCGTCCCAGGAAATGCTACAACTGTTCACTGTTGGCTCTCATCATGAACAGATTTCCGTTACTCTGGTTCTACACAATCTCTTTCATCAGAGCAAATGTATGCGAACACTTGCATTGAACTGCACCTACTATATCATCTACAGAGTTGTTCGTGATTCTAGCTCGCTAATAACTCTCAATAAACAAATCTATCCAGGCGCCCCCAAATTTCTGCTCTCAGCATACAATCAGGCAACTAATAAACCCTACGGTTATATCCTATTGGATCTTAATCAAAACACACCCGAGGATCTGCGTGTAGTCACAGATATTTTTGACAATGAAATTACAGTATATCTCCCTGTGAACACTAAAAAGACCTATTAGTTGCTATCATGACACTGAAGAAACTACATGAAAATAGACATCTGTTTTCAGTTCTAAGCACTTCAAAACCCTCGCTTAGGAAAGCCATACTCAAACATGGTATTGACAATGATTTCATTAATCTAATATCTGAACTTTGTTTAAATTTGATCGAGGGTAATGTTCATCTGCCAGAGTTGTTAAGCAACAGGCAAAGCAACATCGTTCCATTGTACGTACATTGGCCTCTAAAAAGAAAGGAAAGAATTTTAAAAAGAAACGACTTCTTCAGGCGGGCGGTAGCTTTTTCACACTTTTACTGCCAATAATTGCAGGACTTGTAAACAGTTTTCTCTAGTGATAATGGCAAAACCCTATAAATTGACTCCAATAGAACTCGCTCTCTCACCCGTGGAACACTTTGAGAACAATCTGAGTAAATTCCTTGACAATGAGAATATTGAGGATGATAAAAAACTGCTTTTACTTCAAGATGCACTTCGCCGAGTGGAAAAACATAAGCCCTATCGTGTGAAGGCCACTGCTGCTGGTATTGATCACACAAAAAAAATCATCTCCTCAGGATTCTGCTGCTGCTGGAACACAATTAAAGAAGGAGGAATTGGATTCGATTGTATTGAAAATTGGAAATCTAATGCACCACTCATATCGTGAACAAAGTAAACGACTCCTAGCCTATCTCATGGAAAGTGGTCAAGATCATATTCAAGTTGAGAGCAATGGGAAAGGGATTATAATTCAGGGCAAGAGCTATAATCTACTTGATTTAATCTATGATATGGTTACAAATCGTAAAGGACTATTATCATTTGACGCTCATCTATACAACTTTCTAAATACATTAAACTTCCCCAAAAGTCTTATTAGCAATAGACAAATTTTAAAAAAATTAAATGAACATGCATTGTCATCATCAGCAACAGCAACGCCATTAAAACATGAAGAAGAAGAAGAAGAAGAAGAAGAAGATTTTAAATCAATCTTGGAAAATACTAGCACACCTAGTGGACACTTGACAATGGTGTCGAGGAAAAATCGAAAACGTATCATGTCACCATCACCATCCAGTATACAAAAGGGTAGCGGACGTTACACAACGTGTTTACGTTCAAAATGGTTGAAGTTCTGAAAGGTGTTTATGAAAATATTGGTGAGGCGGGGAGTTTAAGTTCCCCCACCACTCTTTCCAAACTCACTGGTGTTCACACTAAAAGTGTACAAGACTATCTACAAAATGAATCAAGTTACACTCTGCATAGAAATCATAGACTTCGTGCTAATCAATATCGAAAAACTAAAGCCTTTTACCCATTGCATATAATGCAAGCAGATCTCCTGACTCTAGATGAGATTCAACGACGTCACAATACACCGTACAAGTACATTCTACTTGCAATCAGTGTTTATAGTCGTTATGCATATGCAATTCCATTGCGATCAAAGAGAGGCATTGAAGTTGCTCAGGCCATTGAAAGTATTCTCGAACAGGATTCATATAAAAACATTCAAATGGATCGCGGTAGTGAATTTGTTAATCCCTATGTTGCAAAAGTACTAGTGAAATATAGTACACTGCTCTATCTTAGGCCTAGTCCTATAAAGGCTGCATTGGCCGAACGATTGATAAGAACTATTCGACTTTTAATTTAAAGATATTGTACATTGAAAAATACACCGGCTTTTATTCATGATTTAGATAAAATCATGTCGATTTATAATCAACGACCTCATCGATCATTGTCCAACTCTACGCCAACGGAAGTTCATCATTCTGATCATGATACAAATGACACCTTTCTTAAACAATATTCCAATGAAACGATTGTCAAGAAGAAAAATAAATTCAATGTTGGTGATACTGTTCGAATTAATAGAACAACTAATGTTTTTGAAAAGGGGAATTACTTGTGGTCCACAGAACTTTTTAAAGTGGCAAAAATCCTAGACACTAAACCCATAACTTATCGCTTGCGTGATACCAAAGATGAAGATATTCTCGGCGGCTTTTATGACTATGAACTACAAAAGGTTAAAAATAATAGTGAAATCTATCAAATTGAAAAGATATTAAAGACTCGTACTCGCAGGGGTAGGAAACAGTTACTTGTTCGGTGGTTAGGATACAACTCTGATTTTGATTCTTGGATCGGTGTTGAAGATATTGACAATGCCCAATGATTTCTATGTAACTTTCATGTCCAACGTTTCCGATCCTCTCTACAATGACTTGAATACGAAAAGTGATTTTTGGAAAAAACTCTCCCCCGCCATCAAATTTGACGGTGCGTATGAAGTGGCCTTGTCGACTGTATTCTCAAAAATACCTATGACATCCTGAGAAAGGATCAGGTGTATGATATAAAAGTTATGCCATTCGATTGGACACTCTTTGTCGACTATGAATGGGTTGAAACACTTAAATCTAGTGAGTATTCACATGCCAAATTGAAATATATTGAATACGATAATATGACAGATTTGTGTCGTACAATCAATAGAAAAATCTCATATCGTAGGAGTGGTAAATTCCATTTTAATTATTCATTTCAACATGATAGGATTTACATTACCTCACCTGTTGACACTGAAATAATTATTCTCAATGATAATCTGAGAGACGTTCTTGGCTTTAAACAGAATATGATCAATGGGAAAAATGCTGGCACCGTTTACGGGATGGATCAAGTTATTTTTACTGATTATCCGCCTGGTTTCGCCTCGGACTCTTGAATATTTCTCTATGCATCCTTTGTGGAAACGTCGAGAGTCGGTAATTCAAATGTACCCCTCCTACGTGTTCTTGAACGAAAAACAACTCATGAACTTGTTCATCACTATAATATAAAGCATCTTCAGTATGTTCCTGTAAACACTTCGTATTTGGAACTCTGTCAGTTAACACTAAGAAGTGAATTGGGTGATCCTCTAGCAATAACAAAAGGCTTAGCAGTGATTACATGTCATTTTCGACCCATTGTCGGCGACAGCACAATCACCTAAAATGAACAATAGAAGAATTCCATTTGTCTGTCCCGATATCGATTGCTATGTTGGTGCTTTGAGTCCACGTCAAATAGGCAATGGATTGGACTACTACAAGGGGAGTACTACAATATCTGTCTATGGTCTTGGTAGCTGGTTTGCTAGGCTATTTCGTTCTGCACTACCCCTTGCCAGAAAATATCTTGTACCTGCTGCATCAAATTTTGCTGCCTCAACACTACAGGACTGGGGGTCGGGCAAGAATTTCAAGGAGAGTGTTAAGGAAAATATTAGATTTTCAGTAAGAGCCGTTGGTGAGCAACTAAAATCTCGACAAAATTGGGAGGGATTGAAAAGGATGCGTGCGCGTCATTCACTCATCAGTCTCCACCCAGGCGGGAAGCGAAGGACATCAACAAGAACTTTGAGGAATAAAACAAGGAAGACCAATAAGCAGAAGAAGAAAAAGAAAAAGATTGTTAGATCAAAGAAGGACTTCTTCTCTTAAGATGACTTATCTCCCCCACAAGGAATCATATCCATCAATTAGTTCCTCATTGAATCTATTCAATGCTGAAAATGTTGATGTCAGTGTCAAGTATGGCTACTATGAACAATTTCACCCCCAACAACCCCTCTCGGAAAATATACACTTTCAAATATTTTCCAATGAAGACTATTTCATTGATTTGTCATCAACATTTATTGATTTAAATGTTGCGGTGAAGAAAAAGTCAGATAATACAACTCCAAATGCTGGCGATGGTTTCTCCTACGAGAACTGTATTCTACACAACCTATTCAAGCAAATTAATGTATTTATTATTGGTACTTTGGTGAGCACTAGCACTAATTTATCCAACTATGCAAGCTACATACAATTTATGATGATGACACCAAAGGCATACAAGTAGTTGAGAGGACAATCATTGGGCTATGAATATCGATCAGGTGTTGATACTGACGGCGAGTTGACTACTGCAGTGACCCAGGAGTATCATCTGGTTGGAAAATTAAATCATGAGATATTCAATATATCCCAATGGCTACCCCCCAATGTCAAGATTGACATATAAAGTTACAGGTGGCCCCATCGAATTTCATTTTGAGAAAAACACTTCCTGCAGCATCCGATGCAAATGTCATTATCACATCGGCAATTCTCCAGGTCCGAAAACAACAGGTTATGAGCTCTGTTTGCATTGGCAGTGGAAAAGCTAAGAGCCAATGGCAACAACATTAAACTTCTTGTCCCCCATACGATCACCAATCAACGTCACATTGCCACCGGCTCTCGTAGCTATAGCGATTCATCATTTATCAATGGAGAAATCCCATCAAAATTTGCTTTGGCCTTTGTGAAGAGTGGCAGTGCCGTTGGATCCTGGACTGAATCCCCCCATGATTTTTTTTTTTTTCGGTCTATCTAGCCTTGTGTGCAAAGTGAATGGTATTCCACTGTACACTCTATCTTTTGACAAAAAATCCTATAGAACTCTGTACGAGTTGACCATGCAATCCCTAGATCATGTCTCTCAACTATTTGAAAATGGAATAACCGATTCAATGTTTTCAAAAAATCATGGTGTAATTGTTTTGGACTTCTCGGGGACTCAAGATATGAGCATAGTACGAACAGGGAATGTACGTTTCGAGTGTACATTTGCCGATGCTTTGACTGAGAATATCACACTAATATCATTGAGTCAATTTGAAACCTATTGGGAAATCACACCCGACGGCAGTGTTCTACTAGACCTAGCACCATGAACACAAACCAAATAATCAACATATTTAGAATGGATCCATACTTGTCCCAGTAAAAGTCCTATTGCATACCTTCGGACTTCATTGAAAAAATTCCAAGTTTTAACAATACCTTAATCATTGTTAATAGCAGTCCATCGACTTTGAAGACCGGCCATTGGCTATGCATCTTTCAAACAGCGAAGAATTTTTGAATTTTTTGATCCTCTTGGCCTACCGTATAAATTCTACACGCCATACATCAGCAACTTTATTGAAAGCAGTGGGAAAACCATTATTCAAAATCAACGAAGAGTACAAGATTTAACGACTAAGACATGTGGCTTTCATGCACTACTCTTTTTCATGTTCAGATGTCGTGGCTACACCTACAAGCAGTTTCTTGATATCTACGTTGACTTACCTCGATTGAACGACTTTCTAGTGGAAAATATACTTACAAGCGTATTTAATATTGATTTTAGTGCCCTACGAATAAAATGTTCTAAAAATGTATGTGAAATTGTTTATTAATAAAAATTCATATACATGATAAAACGACTTTTCTACTCTTTAGATTTCATCTTCTACTAGGTATAGGTATTTGTCGACAACAACTAGTGCAGGTAGATTATCTGAATTCACAGTGTACTGATCCTGATGTACTGCAATGTCAGGCTCACATTTTCTACAATAGAGTGTGACTTCACTCTTGTCATACCTCTTTGTATAGTCAATGATACTATTCTCATTCATTCTATAGAATTCACATGTTTCAATTTGCTTATTTGAAGCAATTTCACAAACAGTGTCCTCAAGTGTCGAATCACATTCCGTCACAGCCAAATAAAAATCAGTGTGTTTATAATCATAACACCCATTGTCTTCACAACGATGACGTAGAAACCATATTCTTTTGCTGTTCCAACAGTTGAATCGCTGACCCGGCTCCTCCTCCCAGAACAATCTAAAACCACGACGATACCAATCTCGTAGCAATAAACTAAAATCACGCTTAGGATTCTTTCCAATCATACCGGCATATGTATTCTCCCACTGATTACATTTATCATAATGGTAATTGGAGCATAGGTGGCCTCTAGGATGAGAGTCACACACCTCTTCAAGACAGGAATTACAACCTTTAATTTGTACAGCATATCCTCTATGCAATTTACACGGGTTGCAAAATCTACACTTTTCATCATACTCATCAATCATTGTGCAATTCTCACATGATGACCAGCTGCCCAGTGTGTACATACATAGCGGACATGTATGGAACATTTTTTCATGTGTTGACACTCTCACTGCTACAATGAAACTGAGCTAGCAACAACACAAAAATTGTCTGAGATAGAGAGAGAGAGGAGTAAATCATCCTTGAGCACCATCTTTCTCATGAAAAAAAAGTCCTAAATTTCTAAACTAATGTTTAAAAGCATATCCACAATATCATTTTGCCGTGTCGTGATCAATATATCAATAAATTGTGTAAATGCATTTGGATCACGATGTAGAAGCTTCATACAATAGTCTAATGATGGAGAATCAGTTTTCATTATATCGACAAGCAGTCCCCGAGAAAAATATCTTCCTTTGAATAGACAGCTCTAGATAATCGTCATCTAGAATCAAACGTTTTTCCATAAACACTAGATTCCCCAAGATTCACTCTTTCTCAAATCTATCCATTTTTTTTTTAGTCCTAACACTCTCACAACCAACTTCAGACTAACCAGAATTTCTTTTTGTACTCTAAAAAATATACGCTAGTCTACTATAGAAAGAAAAAAACCTTTGATTTAGAAACAATTTTATTGAACATAATTATAATAACAATATTCACTGATGCATTTTTTGTTCTCATCAATATATTTCGATAGGACATGTAATGCTGACCGAAGTTTATTTATAAGGAGAATATTCACTTTTCCAGCAAAACATAGTTGCTCCTCCTGCTTAAACTTGCTTAATGATATCACGTATCTAGCATACATACTGTCCCATTCAAGGCATAGTCTACAGCCAGCGGTTATTTCCATAGCCACATTGGGTACTCGTATATCATTGCTGCTGCTGTCGGCTCCATCATTAATCTCCAATAATGTAAATGCACCACTCATTTTTTCTCCACTAATATGCTCTCAAATAAACTATTCTCTCTAAATTCAATTCTCTTACTAATATGAATTGTAGTGAAAACCATTCCTTTTATTCAAATCCCAAGCACAAATCAAGTTATCGTATATTGAACAAGCTCTGATTGGCTCATAAAAAATGCCCACGTCAAACGGTACATTCATTGTGCAATTGACAACAATAACAAAAACCTTGGCAGCTTTTCAAAATGTTCACGTGTAAATACACTGTCAATGGCATGGGTTTTTCTTGCGCAATTCAATGTAGGTTCCGCGGCTTTATATAACTTACTACTGCCGTATATGGTTGTTATGAAAGGTACGCTCGTATAAATTTCAGAGAGGGCTCATTTGGTTTGAAATTAAAAGTTTTAGTTCGCTATCTCAGAGTCAAAAGAGATCGGAGGGCAACTAGCCCCTTCCCCCTACAAGCCTATTTCTTCCCAAAACCCATCCGATTAAAATTTTGAGGCGGCCATTTTGTTAAAAATAGTTTCAAACATCAGACACTAAAACTCTGGGGTCAACGCAACCCCCCAGGGCCCGGGGACAGGCGTTGTAAGTTATGCCCTTGGTGCATATATGGTTCTTATAGAAGGGATGTTCGAATAAACTTCAGAGAGGGCTCATTTGATTGAAAATGGAATGTTCTAGTTCAGTTTTAAAGAGTTAAAAGAGATCGAAGAGCAATTAGACCCCCCTCCCTACGCCCTATTTTCCCCAGACCTATCCAATAAAAATTTTTAGATAGCAGTTTTGTTAAAAATAGTTCAAACATCAGATAATAAAAACTCTAAGGTGGATAAAAACCCTTCTTTTTTTTACTTTGAAATTTTTACTTTGATGCTAGTTTTAATACTATGATGAATATTTGATCTTGAATGAAATTAAGTTTTTAAAAAAATGTTTTTTTTAACTGAAAGTATGGAGCGACATTAAAACTTAAACGAACAGAAATTATTCCGTATATGAAAGGGGCTGTACCCTCCTCAACGCCTCGCTCTTTACGCTGAAGTTTTTTATTGTTATATTAAATAGAGTTGTGAGGTAGAGTCAAAATTTAGTATATTAAATAAAAAAAACAAGTTTTTTTAACTGAAAGTAAGGAACGACGTTAAAACTTAAAACGAACAGAAATTATTCCGTATATGAAAGGGGTTGTCCCCTCCTCAACACCTCGCTCTTTATGCTAAAGTTTTTTATTGTTTAAAAAAATAAGAGTTGTGAGAAAGTCAAACTTTAGCGTAAAGAGCGAGGCGTTGAGGAGGGGGCAGCCCCTTTCATATACGGAATAATTTCTGTTCGTTTTAAGTTTTAACGTCGCTCCTTACTTTCAGTTAAAAAAAACTTATTTTTTTTATTTAATTTTTGAACGTTTTTGAATTGATGCAGGTTTTGATTCTGGCTCACCGTACATGAATAATTAAAACAAAATTTGCATATTCATTTTACTTTTATTTGCTTAAATGGCTTTCTCGAAACTTGTTTAATTTTATTTACGAACGTTTTTATTAGTAATAAATATACGTAACTTACGAATTAACTTACGTAACGAACTTTTATATTCATATATTTTTAATAAGTATATTAGGGAGCTCGCCTACTAGTCAATACCTCGCTCTTTAAGCTAAAGTTCGATTTTTTTTTCCAATTCTTTAAAAATGACCCCTTAATCACAAAGGCCGTTATCTAGAATAAATAGCTCTTATGAAAGTACTAAAAAATCTTTGGCTTAAAGAGCGAGGTACTGACTAGGGGGGGTGAACCCAATCATACACGTAATATTTTCTGTTCGTTTTAAGTTTTGATGTTACTCCTTATTTTCAGTTGGAAAACTTGTTTTTTTATATTTAATTTCTGATCTTTTTTTAAATAATACTGGGAAATCCGGCGCCCCCTTCATAGCAATATCCCTTCCCCCATGAAAACTTCCTTCATGGAAAGATCCACCCACATAACCCCCAACCCACCCACCCCCCTTATACCAGAAAAAATCCCCCCTGAAAACGTCTGTATACTTCCTAATAACCAATACTATATGTTAACATTGGGCAAAGTACATAACTTTCAGCCCTCCCCCGGGGACTTTGGGGGATTAAGTCATCCTAAAGAACATATTTATCATATTTTCAACCATGTTGAACAAAATGGCTATCTCAAAATTTTGATCAGGTGACTTTGGGAAAAAATGAGCTTGGGTGGGGGCCTAGTTGCCCTCCATTTTTTTGGTCACTTAAAAAGGGCACTAGAACTTTTAATCCTGATCCAATGAGTCCTCCCGTGATATTCTAGGACAACTGGGTCGATACGATCACCCCTGAAAAAAAAAAAAAAAAAAAAAAAAGCACGTATCCGTGAGTAAAAAAAAACTTTTTATTTTTATTTAATTTCTGAACGTTTTTAAATTAATGCAGGTTTTGATTTTGGCTCGCCGTACATGAATAATTAAAAACGAAATTTGTACATTAATTCTACTTTCTTTTGGCTAAATAGCTTTCTCGAAAGTTGTTTAATTTTATTTACGAACGTCTTTATTAGTAATAAATATGCGTATAAGCTTACGAATTAGCTTACGTAACGAACTTCTATATCCGTATATTTTTTTACGTGCATTAGGGGGGTTCACCCTCCTTGTCAATGCCTCGCTCTTTACGCTAAAGTTCGAATTTTTTTCTAATTCTTTAAGATGACCCCTTAATCACAAAGGCCGTTAATTAGAATAAATAGCTTTATGAAAGTACCAAAAAAAACTTTAGCGTAAAGAGCAAGGTATTTACTAATGGGCGAATCCAATCATATACGTAATAGATCCTGTTTGTTTTAAGTTTTGATGTTGAAAAGTTTTCAGTTGAAAAGTTTTTCAGTTGAATTTTTTTTTTTTTATTTAATTTCTGATCCTTTTTTAAATAATGCTGGGAAATCCAATGCCCCCTTCATAGCAATGTCCCTTCCTCCATGAAAACCTCCTCCATGGAAAGATCCTCCAACACATACCCCAGTCCAACCCTCCCCCCTCCCTACCACAAAAATCCCCCCTGAAAACGTCTGTAAACGTCCCAATAACCAATACTAAATGTAAACATTGGGCAAGCTCATAACTTGTCACCCTTCCCTCGAAGACTGTGGGGAATTAAATCATCCTCAAAGACATAGTTATTATATTTTTCGACCATACTGAACAAAACGGCTATCGCTGCCCTCCATTTTTTTGGTCACTTAAAAAACCAACAAAGAGAAAAATCTCTAAAAAAAAAAAAAAAAACACAAACGAGACTGTGGCCAGTGGAGAGAAAAGAAAACAACAGAAAAAAAACAACGCGGATATTTCGCCTGTATACAAACAAGGCGTCTTCAGCACGAAAGACACACAAGAAGAACAAGATAAAAAAAAAAAAAAAAAAAAAAAAAGATAAAACTAAAAACCAATAAAACCACCACCAAAAAAAAAAAAAAATGTACAATCGGCGCAAACTAATCCACGTAGGGAAAAGATGCTAATATAGAGTTACTTCAGTGAGGACACTAAAATATAGAGTTACTTCAGTGAGTTAATTTACAGTTTTTTTTTTCAGTTTTTTTTTATTTTTTTATTTTTCCTCAGTTACTCTGGTGTCCTCACTGAAGTAACTCTATATTAGCATCTTTTCCCTACGTGGATTAGTTTGCGCCGATTGTACATTTTTTTTTTTTTTTTTTTGGTGGTGGTTTTATTGGTTTTTAGTTTTATCTTGTTTTTTTTTTTTTTTTTTTTTTATCTTGTTCTTCTTGTGTGTCTTTCGTGCTGAAGACGCCTTGTTTGTATACAGGCGAAATATCCGCGTTGTTTTGTTTCTGTTGTTTTCTTTTCTCTCCACTGGCCACAGTCTCGTTTGTTTTGTTTTTTTTTTAGAGATTTTTCTCTTTGTTGGTTTTTTGTCATGGCTGGCCAGTTCGGCTTAAGATCTTTCATTCGTCACTTAAAAAGGGCACTAGAACTTTTAATTTCCGTTTGAATAAGCCATACCGCGATATTCTAGAACCACTGGGTCGATACGATCACCCCTGGGAAAAAAAAAAAACAAACAAAAAAACAAATAAACACGAATCCGTGATCTTTGTTCTGGCAAAAAAAAAATACGAATTTCCACAGTTTTGCAAGAGAAGCTTGAAACATCTACAGTAGGGTTCTCTGATACGCTGAATCTGATGGTGTGAATTTCATTAAGGTTCTATGACTTTTATGGTTTTTTTTCCCCCTTTTTCGAAAATAAGATATATTTTCTCAGGCGCGTAACTTTTGATGGGTAAGACTAAATCTTAAGAAACTTATATGTTTGAAATCAGCATAAAAATCTGATTTTTTTTATGTATCTACTGGTATCAAAATTCCTGTTTTCAGAGTTTAGGTTACTAATGATCCAGGTCGCTCTTTACTTACAGTTCGTTACCACGAACTGTTTTGATATTAGACGAGTCAAGGATTCTGCTTATGAATTTCTAAATAGACAAAATTAAGCAAGATAGGCCTACGAAGAGAAACCAAACAAGCCCTTGTACCTTCCTTCTTTATCTCCCAAATTCTCGATCTGTTATCTTTCTCAGTTGAGACAAGTAACTTAAAAAATTGACAGCGGACAGCGGGCCAAGAATCAAGTTAAAACTATAAAGTTTTGTATTCAAAAACTAACAAAAACTACTTTAAAAAAACTTTTAACAAAGAAGTATTTCAAAGAAAAGTAAAGGCCATTTTAAACTTAAGTTCAGCAGATACAAATACCTGTTAAAATTCAAACTCAAAACGACCAGAAATTACTATTAAAGAATAAATGAAGCCCAAAACGAACAGAAATTAAATAAAAGTCATAGCAGAAAAACATACAACAAGTAATAATATAAATGAATAAAAAAATCTTAAAGCGAGTAATGCTTAAATTGAATATGCAAATCAATCTTAAAACGAAAAAAAAATATTTTGATATTGAAGTATAAATGAAACCCAGAAAGAACATAAATTAAATAAAGAACCTATGCAAACAAACATACAATAGATAGTAATGTAAATGAATAAATAAACCTTAAAACGAGTGAAACTTAAATTGAATATGCAAATCAAGCTTAAAAAAAAACAAAACTCACTGCAAACAAGAGTTTGGTTATCGCCTCCTTCTCTCATTGTAAAAGTCTAAAACCTACTGCGTCATGGCGCTTTACTGAAAACTATATGTTTCTTGAAGAGTCTTGGAAAGTACAAACAAAATCAAGTTGAATATTTGATACATAATGATATTTATTGTTGAAAGAACCATCAGTTCAAGATTTCATTTCACTGTAATTTTATTTTCATTTTCAATGCTGTAAGAACTGGAAAAGGAAATATTTGTAGTATAATTCCTTTTCAATAAAGCGCCAATGACGCAGTAAGCTTTAGGTTTTTACAGTTAAGGAAGGGGACAAATTTAGGGGTCTTGAACAATTTTAGAATGAACTAATAAATTAAACTGAATATTTGATGTATAATGATATTAATTGCTGAAACCTCATCAGTTCAAAGTTTTACTGTAATTTTAATGTTTATTTTCAATATTAAGTACAAAAGAAAATATTCGCAATACAATTCGTTTTCAGTACAGCGCCAATGACGCAGTAGGTATTAGACTTTTACAGTGAGAGAAGGAGGCGATACCCAAACTCTTGCTTGTAGTGATTTTTGCTCATTTCAAGCTTGATTTGCATTTACAATTTAAGTTTCACTCGTTTTAAGATTTATTTATTCATTTGCATTAGTATATAATGTATGTTTGTTTGCATTGATTCTTTATTTAATTTTTGTTCTTTCTGGGTTTCATTTATACTTCAATAGCAAAACATTTTTTTCGTTTAAGCTTGATTTGCATATTCAATTTAAGTATTACTCGCTTTAAGATTTATCTATTCATTCACATTATTACTTGTTGTATATTTTTTTGCTATGATCGTTTATTTAATTTATGTTCGTTTTGGGTTTCATTTATTCTTTAATAGTAGTTTTTGGTCGTTTTAAGCTTGAATTCTAACAGGTATTTGTATCTGCTGATCTTAAGTTTAATATGGCCTTTACTTTTCTTTGAAAAACTTGTTTTCCGGAAATTTTTTCTAAATTAATTTTGCAGGAAACAGGAATTGAATTCATGCCGGAAATTCTTATTTAAACTTAAATTTCTGATTTGTTCCATAAACAAAAAGACAACAACATCGCAATTGTGTTATAGCGCAATGTACATGTTTCAGAAATCATAATTGAATAAGGAACGTGTTATTTTAGCGTCAATAAGGGGTAAACAGGAAGGAAAAACTGAATTTACGCCAAAATTTCTCAATTCAATGTCTATTTTCGCGTTTCTTTGTATTTTTAAGTGCGTCGTCATTGAACAAATTTGAACTTAATACGCTAAACGTGGGAGTTATCAATGTGTTATTTCAAAATTTTAAATTATGCTTCGTTTTTTAAATCTATTTACATTGAAACACTCAATAATGAACTTCAACTGTTTAATCCAACAGAAGTCCAACAGAAACAACAATTTTGAACCAGCGAGGCTGCATGAAGGAGATAAAGAAATCAGCCTGTCTCGTCCCTAGGGGAGGACCAGCAAGTATTAAACTGCAAAAAAATTTTTTACATTTCATAAATTAGAAGCTTGTCAGACAAATTAGATTTGTAAACGGATCTTTTACGATATAATCCATAAGTAATAATTTATTTTTATCTTAGCAGCCATGCTACAAAAAGTAATCTGTATTTTGTATGTTTAGCATCTTACAATCTGACTGGAAAAGGGAACACTAAATCAGTTTTATGTTGAAGCTTAAAACATTGCATTATTACATAGTGCTAAAAGAGGAACTATTTTAATTAACTGACCTTGAGCAGTAAAAGATCTAAACAAAAATAACCATAATAACAGATTCATGCTTCAAAGTATTTTAAATTTCTCAGTAGGTTATAGGTACATTCTGTGATCTCTCCATCAACTCAGCGCATCCCCTCTATAGCGCAGGGTTACACGAAGCAGATATTTGATCGGGAGAATATGGGGCCTAGGAATTTCATACAGATTCTAGTCGTACAGATTTTATCCCGTTTTAGAGAAAGATGTATACAAAAGAAAATATATATTCAGGTCTCTTTGTTAGCCGTAGAGGAGAGCAGAAGTAAAGCCACAAACTCAAAACAGGGAAAGGAAAAAACTGCAAATCAGTAAACTAAGACCTCCATAAGGGTGGCGAAACCTGAGATCGAAGACTATCAAAGTTAAACCTGTATAGTTAATCACTTAGCACTTACGGTGAATTTTTTTTTTTAATCTAGTTCAATAAATTTACAGTTGGTTGAAGCTTATTTAAAAGGATAAATCGTTGTCATTTTTATTGTTTAAACAATTTACGACAAAGGTTAAACAGTAAAGTGAAAAGGTAATCCAGATCAGACCAGAGTATGATTTTTAATGAAAACAATCCTTGTTTTTTATATTTGTTTTATGTTTCAATTTCTTATAAATTTGAAATAAAACAAAAAAGAATCATTATAATAACCTAGATTACTAAAAAAAAACATATATTATATTTATATATATATATATATATATATATATATATATATATATATATATATATATATATATATATATATATTATATATATATATATATATATATATATACTATATATATATATATATATATATATATATATATATATATATATATATATATATATATATATATACAATATGGAGTCTACCAACATCATAACTTCCGGGAGGTGGTTACCCTTCCGATATTTCAGCTTTAAATTAACCCTTGACACTACTAGATGGTGATCTTTACTTTTAACATCAATAACAGCACTCCTATATACCCTAGTATCTTGTATTGATCCTGCCAGTCTTCGGTTTACTATAACACAATCAATAAGGTTTGCTGTCTTACCATCACGTGAATACCATGTTAACTTATGAGCCATTTTATGACCAAACACCGTATTGGTTATAACTAGATTGTTATACCTACAAAATTGCAAAAGTCTGTATCCATTACTGTTTTCTTTTCCTACACCAAATTTACCTAGGCAGGGATACCATCTATCCCTATTTATACCAACCTGGACGCTAAAATCTCCCAGTAATAACATCATATTTCTACCTGGGACTCTGTCTATTTGCTGCTGTAACTGTAAGTAAAATTCATCCGAGTCACTAGTATCTCCGTCAGTCGGTTCTACAGGGGCGTATACTACTATAACTGATACCCTGAACTTTCTAGTCATAAAATGAGCAATTAGTATTCTATTATTAATACCTTCCCAGCCTAAACAAGACTTAGCAGCTTCCTTATTCATCATGAGCCCTACTCCCTGTCTATGTACCCCATCCTTCCTGCCTGAGTAAACAAATTCTATATCACCTAATTTCATGCTTCCTACCCCTAGGATATGAGTTTCTGAAATTCCTAATAAATCCAGTTCGAATCGTCTGAATTCGTCAGTCAAAATGTCGATACGATGGTCATTTTTTAACGTCGTAACATTCCAAGTTCAAATTTTCATGTTCTTTAAATCATTGAAATTATTTTCGCCTCAGGAAAAGCAATGATCCCGGATACCAGTGCAGGACGGGGATCACATATCTTCTCAAGTGTACACCGAAGTGCTTAAGCCGGCTTAGAACCAGACAGCAAGAAGTCCCTGGGACCTCCAGTATGAATGAAGGCTTTGTGCAATCCTGGGCCCATCTTGGTTACAACATGGTTTTCAGCACTTGGCGATGCTCTTCTATCAACAAGAGTCGAAATCCTGCACAGACAGTCTCAAGCCTATTACCTCCGACTCATTACATATTCATGCCTACAAATATTATGCTTCTACGGGGAGGCAACCCATAATAGATAAATTAGCTAGGAAGAGGTTTTTCAGCCCAAAGACGCCCATCAAAACATACTAAGCCCAAAAAAATTGTCCATTAGTCAGAATCCCGTGCGAATGCTGTGTCGTTTACTAGGCTATAATTTCCTCGAGGGGCGCCACTCCTCAAGTGGGAATAGAGTTGACCGCAAGGTTCCCAGTCTTGCAGGTACCCCGTAAAGGTCGAGGCAGCCCTTTGCAGAGGCCGTTGTCCATAGATCTGGATCTTACGCCCTGCTGCAGTTGTCCTCCAATAGAGCATCCTCCCGCGATGGTGTTCTGCATCACCATGCAATTTAACCCATTACTGGGAGAAGGTTTGCAACTCATGGGACTTGTGGACAAACCAGTGGGCCCTTTTGAGTGTACATTTGAGGGGCCTTCTTCCTCCTCCGCCTGTATTTATGACCCCGGGCGAGGGTGCCCCGGTTTCTATTATGGACCCCCAGGGACAAGGTCCCCCCTTGGTCCGTGCCTCCTATGGAGGTACCCTACATATCTGTAGAGCGTTCCCCTATCGCCACCTGGGGACACGCTGAATGGCCTGGGGGAAGCCAGATGCTACTGTGGGGTTGTTAACCCCAAAGGGGTTAGCTCCTCAACATCACCAAAAACCTTTTTAATCATATCCCTTAGAGTTCAAATTGGCACACAGCGATTGTCTTTCCTTTTTATCTTGTTCTTCTTTTCTTTTTATCCTAAGTAGAATTTAATGTTGATTCCACTTTTCTATTTCCCTGAAAATATATATATATATAGATATATATATATATATATATATATATATATATATATATATATATATATATATATATATATATATATATATATATATATATATATATATATATATATATATATATATATATATATATATATATATATATATATATATATATATATATATATATATATATATATATATATATATATATATATATATATATATATATATATTATATATATATATATATATATATATATATATATTATATATATATATATATATATATATATATAATATATATATATATATATATATATATATATATATATATATATATATATATATAATATATATATAATATATATATATATATATATATATATATATATAATATATATATATATATATATATATATATATATATATATATATATATATATAATATATATATATATATATATATATATATATATATATATATATATATATATATATATATATATATATATATATATATATATATATATATATATATATATATATATATATATATATATATATATATATATATATATATATATATATATATATATATATATATATATATATATATATATATAATATATTTATATATATATATATTTATATATATTTATATATATATATATATATATATATATATATATATATATATATATATATATATATATTCTCATCAGGTACCAACATTTACAATAAAGAAAAATGGTCATTCTACGTCATCGATTTTAAAAATAACCAATGACAGCCTTTGCAACAAATCAAAGTACATTTGCGAAAACTACGTCTTTGTGAAGGTCGTATAAATCAATCTTTCTTCGACTGAAGATTTTGTTCTGCACCGACACCCTTTGAAACTGGTCATTTTTCCAAAGTAACAAGACTTCTTGTGATTTTTTGTCTGTCCACTTCGTTCATATCTAACAAAAAAAAAACGAGTGTAAAACCATCAGAAAAAATCTAAAGACAGGGTCAAGGCCAGGTTCCTTGAGTTTTGAAGTGAAGTGTTGATAATAAGTTTGTTCTTTGTTTTTATATTGCTGGGGGAGGGAGGCAAGTGCCACAGGGTGGCATGGAGTGCCACGAACTAGCCATAAAATACCCCCATTAAATTAGAAGGTACTACAACTTTTGTAACCTGGCCCTTTTTTCCTCTTATTACAAAGTCTGCCATCGCCACTTCCAAAATTGTCTCCACAAAAAGTGTCAAAATTATCAGAAGCAGTTCAAAACGTGGCGGTTTTAATTATAAAGAAAAAAACTTGGGTCGTTTCGAGACTAGCAGTATATTATCAAAAACTCATAGCAAACATTGCAAATACAGCAAAATCTTTAATGAAATTGACGAAAAAGGAGTCTAAGATCCCGCGAACTGGGCAAAAAGAGCCGAATGCGTTTGATACACGAAAAAAACACCAACTGCAGCCAAAAAAAAACTTTGAAACCTAGATTTCTCCTTACCATTTATCCTTCACACCAATAGTTCAGATTATGGAGTGGGAGCGAAAGTATCCAGGAACTTGACGATGTGGAATATCCAATTCTGTATATATCAAAAAAAAATATTAAAAGCGGAAGTAAATAATAGTATAATCGAAAAATACTGTGTGACACAATCGTGTATGCAGTTAAAACTGGATTATTTTATTTATGGTTGAAATTTTATAATCATCTTGGGTCACAACCCGTTACGGAGGCTGAACGTAATGAGACTAAACAACCGACGTCTGCCAAGATGGGCCCTATGCCTAAAAGAATGCGACTTTGAGATAGAATCAAGACCAAGTAAGGATAATGGGAATGCTAATGGCTTGAAACGATTGTAACAAAAAAAAACAGGAGAAAAGAGAAGGGGAATATAAAATAAAAATAAAATCACTTATTTTGTTCTATTTGACAGATGACACTTTTTTATTCAAAAGACTACCAACTGAAACAGAGGTTCAAAGTACTTTTGCTACCAGAAACGGAAATTCGTTAAAGCACTGGACCAGACTTGAAAGCATGTCACTAGTAAATGACAGACAGAAGCCACTGGCAGTGGTGCTCGACTGTACAGTAGGGGGGTTATAGGCCTTACAGTCTTTAAAGGGACGACCGAATTTTCTGGTAGGTAAACCATCCGGAGGGGAGACTCCTGGAATTATTGAAGCAGCTCCACTGAAGCTGCAAGCATCTATCGGGCAACGGAGCCTGTCACCGGTGAAAAATTTTGCCTATGCACCGGGTATGCATCAGATGATATCTCTATTGCCTCAATTGAATTCCTTCAATTCACATGAGAAGCCTTCACATTTTTTCTAGCCCCGTCTAATTTGGTGGGAATTTAGTGTTTGGTCTTCATTTTTATCATCTTCCCGGGATTAGGTACCACCCTAGGGTTTGTCCCATAAAGTAGTTCAAACGGGGAAAACCCTGTGGCTGGATATCCATTAATGTTCTCTCCAAATATACACGTATTTTTCATTGGCACCTTTTTCTTTAGGTTTCTTATAACACTAATTTCTATATATATTTGGTAATCTTTGCAAATTTTCCAGAAATTATCTGTTTACTCTTTTAATCCTTTCAACCAGATACGTTGGACAATTCTTCCCTTAATTCTGAGAAGCCCCAGGTGTCCTCCCATTGGGTTTCAATGTACTAATTGCACTACCGCTTGTTTGAGTCCACAAGGGACTATTAGTTGTAATTTTCTCGGGTTATCTTTATTTTCTAATATTTTGTAGGGCAGTTTCTACCGTTTGATTGTAAATCTGGAAATTTCTTGGGGGTTATTCCGAGTGCTCACCCTATCCGTAGATTGCACCTGTTGTTTTTTTATTATATTCTTTCTTTGCCAAATATGTTAGTTTTCTAGATTTTCAGTTTTGTATCTCGTAAGAAAAAAAAAAAATCATTAGAGGATGAGAATTAAACTTCTCCATTTGATTCTTCGTCCCCTAACGTACTTTTCGCCTCCTCCGTCTTTTTGCTTTTACTACGTGTTACGGTATTTACCATTTTCGTTATCGAAGTCACTTCTAGTGATAGAAAGCTTCGAATTTTAACAATATCTTAACCTACCAGCACGTTTTTGGTAGGGTGGCTGCAAGACCTACTTTTACATTTTTCTTTTGCATTATTCCGTCTTTATTTGCAACTTCTATTGCTGCTTGAGCCTTCGGACGTTAATAATTTTGTCCGTAATAGCATAATAATGAGTCTTCATCCAAGTGGTTATTATATTTTTTTTATTGGATCATTCGGACGTAGGTTTGGTCACTACAACAGTCAATCGCCATTTCTAATACATTTCCATTTAATTCTCCAGTAACCTTCTGTGGTTCTGCAAAACACACGTTTTTTTATATTTGGGCTTCTACCGCAAGCGGTTCTTTTATACTACCATTATAACTTGAGCAGTCATAATATCAATTCTTCACTCAGGGATTTGATTTTTCTTTGGGACCAGCGTCCGATGATTCGTAGTTATTTTCTTTACGTTTATATAAATTTGGGTGATCAATGGCGTAATGGCCATGTTTGTCATAGTTATAAAAAGTGACCTCAAAATGTTTCTGTGCTTCACTAGACCTTTTAAGCTCTTTATTGGGGCAATTAGGAACATAATGCCCTGCAGAGCTATAGTCGTAGATAGTGGCTTCCGTTTGATTGCCTCACTTGAACTAATGTAATTCTTCTTCCAAATAAGCGTATCTACTCCTTCTAATACCTTACAGTTTTGTTCTTGTTCCATTTGATGCATCTTTTCTTGTTTCAACATAATGATCTGCTAAGACTCCCATTTTTTTCGCTTGTTACTGATTGTTTTTCTTTTGAATACATCTTTAAACCATCTGTTGTACTTTCCAAGCTGTTCCATTACTATTTTGTTCATAATTTCCTTTTTTCAGACCTTCAGTGTTATCTGTTATAATATTGTCGTCTGTTTCCTGCCACTTATGGCCTAGAGGGGTGCCACAGGTTTAGGGAGTCAAAAAAGGGACTTTTTCAGGCGGAAAAATGATCTTTAGGGACTTTCCTGGAACCGAAAAAAGGACCAATCTGGACCTGGTCCAGCTGCTGTTTTATCGTATAAATGAGACAATCAAGGTTATACTCGATATTCATACCGATCTCTCAGAAATTTGAAACCAGGACGGTCGGCTATGCAGCGTCATCATATTCTGAAGAGACATGGGTAGTATCAACATAAACCATACCCTTTGCTTTCCATATCGATCTTCTCAGGATTTTTTTTTTTCAACTATGACCGTACAAAAATTTGAAAAATGCACAAGACGCCACTTTCATTAATAGCCAGAAAATGATCAAAAGACCACATCATTTCCAAATCACTTGTTTGTTTGATTTTTTTCTGGCTTTGGATTTTCTTCCTTTAGACCTTCAAAAGTGCAGTGAATCAGAAACTTATTTTTTCTCCATATAAGTATCTTTCAACAGCTGTAGTTTCAGCAGCTGTACTTTCAACAGAGTACTTCCAATAGCTGTTGATTCCTTTTTCTGCTCGGTGTGCAACAAGTGGCCCATCCAACATAGTTTGAGTGAGCTGAATTTTAAACAGGTCTTTATTCTCAACACTTATTTTAAGCCTATTTCTGTCATCTTCAAACATCTTGTCAGTAGCTTGTTCTTTGTAACCAGTGGCTTACTTTTTCTTGTAATGACTTTTCAAGGGCCTCTGTATTCCTTGCGTGCTGGGAAGAACTTCATTGAGTATTTGCTTTTCTTTTCCTGCAAGATTCCATTGTCCTTCCTCAGTCTTTTTTTACAGATCTCTCTGATTCCCGAGATAACTGTTGTAACTTAAAACAACATTCTTGTTTTACAGTCGTTTTTTTTTATTGATGATAGAAAGAGTACTTTACTGCTGAAGAAAGTAGCCTGCTCATATCTTCTTGCTTTTACAGATTATAAAAGAAGTTCGAGTACAAGACTTGAAACAAGAAGCGTCACACTTCGTAGTCTACATCAAGGGCACTATGCCATGAAATACTACATAAGTAGAGTAATCTAATGCTGTCTAAGGATACGGGGATGAACAAAATTGAGTCATAATGATGCTGCTAGTTTTTTTGGTTTTAGACGTGTCTATAAACTTCTAACTAAGGGTTTTCGAACACGGTGATTCCAGTTGTGTACTTTTCAAGATGTTTCAGGTATGTTTTTTTTTTTTTTTTTTTTTTTTGCCGAAGATTCTGCTTTTTGTCCAACCGTCTACGGCTAAATAGAAAGTGCCTGGATGGGATGTCATAAAAAAAATCTTTAAATGATATGGGAACTTCCTGGGAGGGTGTAGAGAGGGAGGCTTTGAATAGATTGGGATGAAGGAGGAGTTTGCGCAGCTGTGTTGGCCTCAGGCGGCTTGGTGCTGCGGTGAGTTGTTAGTAGTAGTAGTAGTCTTCAGGACACTAGGCTTTGAATAGATTGGGATGAAGGAGGAGTTTGCGCAGCTGTGTTTGGCCTCAAGCGGCTTGGTGCTGCGGTGAGTTGTTAGTAGTAGTAGTAGTCTTCAGGACACTAATGGTCACTAACACACTAAAAACAAGTTCGTAGCATAATTATTGACAAGGCTTAACATGGCAAAAAGGGGCTTTTAAGGAGTTGAGAGGTGTTTTAGGGAGCTTCTCCTGTTGTAGCAGGCTTGTTGTAGCCTGTTTTAGGGACCTTGTGGCAGCTCTGGACCTTGATCTTTTAGTTACCAAATTTTCTTCCGGCCGGCCAATCGTTTAATTCCGCGTTCTTTTTCAAAAGTGGAGATAAACAAATCTACATTTATTGACTGAATGGTTATCGTAGGTATTAAATCTATTGCAGACGACTGTTGAGGTATCTTGGAATTCCTGCCTGCGAGTATTTCTATCATTAGCCTCCTACCTTCTCTGTTGCCTCCTCTTTTCTTTGCCTGGCTTTTGCTCCCTGGCTATTCTGTCTCCGCCCCCCTCCTTTTGTTCCCTTGCATCCTTATCTTCCCTCACATAATTTAATAAATGTTGTCATATCCATTTTTTTCGTACTTTGCGACTCGATCTTAAGTTTATACTAGCTCGACTATTTGAGCGATCCGCTTTTATTTTATTTTCCGAATCTGTGCACCAACAATTTCTTTGTCTAGCAATTTCTTTGACGGATCGCCTCGATTCTACCTTATGTCTGTTGGGTGCATTTGTCTGGACCTTAGCAAATCTTTCTCTTTTTCTCCTTCTCTAATTGGCTATTCGTATACACTGGCACTCGTATTTTCTAAACACCAAAATAGGGTGTGCTGTTTCCCGAATGCACCACGACCACATCTACTGTCCAATCTTTCTCCTTGCTTGGAAGCTCCGTTTTCGATAACAACTCTTTTTCCCTTTTGGGTTTATTATTGTACCGCCTCTCTGATTGTATTAGGGTCATTTTTAGCACTAAGATCTTACATCTAAGAACTTGCATTCTGCAAAGATTATCGTTTTTTAACTCATCTTTGTTCTAAGATCTTACAGCTCACTGATGTTAGCAAAAAGTGTTAAGAACGCTATTGTTCTGCATATAGAACAATGATGAGAGAACTTTGATGATATACTCATCATTGTTCGCAGACCGCTGATCAGAGCAGAATGATGAAAGACGTTTGCATAAAAACGACAAAAGATGTAAGATCTTAGTTCAAAGATTTCACTTTTAAGCGTTTTCTGACAAAAGATTTAAGATCTTAGCACATTGGTGAGTTAAAAACAGGCCTATTGCAAATCTAGTTATCCGTGAGCAAACACCCTGCGCATAAATCCTTTATTTTGCGAGCTTACTCAATTTGTGTTTCGTCAATGGGTGACCTTTTCATCGTACATTTTGGCTGCGTTTTAAACAAATATAAATTTTGGGTAGATTTAGCTTTTGTTACTATCGAGGGAATTTAACTTCCCGTTAAAACTACCGTTATCTGTAATAATCAGTGTTGGGCTTACACATTTCCTCTCTTTTCTTGAGAGAACCAGAAATGTTATTCTTAGAGGTACTTACGACATAAATATTGATTTTCAACTACTATTGTAAATTAAAACAGTGAATCCCGACATGATTTCTCTAAAAAAAAACTCTGAAACCAGTAAATCTCCAAAATGTCAATGCATATAGTCTACAGGAGAAAAGCACGCATAATTTATTAGGACGCAACGAAAATCTTTTTAATGAATTACCATGGCTATGAAACACCCAGGGGGAAACAAACCTGTTCCAGAAATTTAATATCTGTACCACAGATATTAATTCTTCAACATCATACAACAGATTTTCACTTGACTGCCGAACTTGCAACCTTCGAATTAGCAGGTTACCCCTGAAGGACATGTTACCTGCCTTCTTTTGCAACTCACAGCAAACTCTGAATAATTTGTCAACATTAATATTCAACACTGAAGACTATATTAAATAGCCTGCTCAGTTCATATATTTAATTTAACGAAGCACTGTCCCTGAAAATATGTTGATTTTTATGTCTCCTCTCAATTCTATAGCATTTACTACTCGCGTACAAAAATTAAATTTGCCTCTAATCTCAAAACGCTTAAATCGCCCACTAAAATTTCTTTCTATGATTTTAGCGCTCTGTTTCTCGCCTTTATTTACCTGATTTCTTATGGTAATAGGCCCCTATAGGCTATGCCAATAAATCCTCCTACCTAAAAATTTACGGTGCCGTAATTGTCTTAATGCGTTTCTCCTTGATTTTGGCTAGGCCTGGGAAATTCAAAAGGAAGATGGTTTTTCATTTTGTGAGTATTTGCGTGGTTTATACAGGCTAAATTAAACCCCAAAATGTGGGTTTAAATCGCTGCCACAAGTGTAGGGGGTTTTACTAGACACAGATCAAAAATATTTCCCAAAATCAAGAGTTATAAGACATCAATTTCTATTCGCTCTCCCTTCCAAAAATCTGTTCAATGTTTAAACCTGAAGGTTCAAAGAGAGCTAGGATATTTGGACGTTAAAAAGTTCTCTTTTAGGCATGTGGCGACCCCTCCCCCCTCAGGTACACAATCACTTAGCGTCCTTCCTTCCTGATAGCTGATGCTTACTTATATGATGCTGATGCTTACTGTCACTGAATATAATTTTATGAATTATCCAGCGATTCAATTCAGTTAAACAAACCTTTAAAATAAACGTTAGAAACATTTTCTGCAATAAGAAGTGAGTTATGAGCACCCGACACCCTTAACCAGGATTACTCTACATAAAAGGAGAAAAGAGATTTAATCATGTCCGCTCCCACAAACACCCCTTCCTATATTTATACAAAGGCTCATGGGGAGCTATACAATTTGTATATTGAAATGCACTCTTATAAGTATCTGGCAACCCCTCGTCCACCTGCACAATGACCCACCATCCCTCCTTTATAATAGCTGATGCGCATACATTTCTGGACATGATTTCATGAAAAATCAAGTGAATCACCTTAGTTAAATCAAGATAAGTCAACCATTTATCTTGTATAGACTGCGCGACTTTTCAGGAACGAATGCACTGCCTTGTCCTATTACATCCTCTGAAAATCAATAGAATTTTGAATCTGTTAAATTGATTGGCTATCTCAGAATTTCAAGTCAATGGTGATATGATCATCCTTGGGGTAAATTCGCAGTTTAGTGCTACACACTTCCAGAAAACGCCTCTTTCCCGTGGCACAATTTTTTGGGGTCACTTAAAAGGGCACTAAATCTTTCAATTTACTTCCGAATAAGCCCTTTCTGAATCCTCTAGGACTATTGGTGCTACACAGTCAACCATGGGGGGAAAAAAAATAAAAGATAAACAAACAAATAAATATATATCCGTGATTTTGCTTCTGGAAAAAATGCAGAATTCAACCTAATTCCCTTACCCATTCCTAAGGATCTTTTGGCACCCTGGATACACGTAGTGTCTTTTGGTTTAGGGCCAATTTGCCTTCGAATAAGCCCTCTCCCAGTATTCTTGGGTCATTGGTTCTAAACTAATAACCCTGGGGAAAAAAACAAACAAATAAATATGCATCCATGATCTTTCTTCGCGGGAAAAATTTCAAATTCAACTTAATCCTCTCAGCCATTTCTAAGTATCTTTTGGTAGCACAGATGCATATAGTGCCTTTTGATTTAATTCGATTTCTGCCTCAGTCTTCCCTCAAAATTTCAAGTTAACATCCTTAGCCGTTTCTGTTGTACTGCATATCCACCATTTTAATAACCGGGATACATATAGCATGTAGTTCAACATCCCATTGAAGTTTCAACCCTTAGCCATTCCTGAGTGTTTGGGGTTCCACCCCTGTTCTTTTCCTTTCAGATAAATGACCTGTTTTTCGTTTTCTTAATTACATTTGCTTATAGTAATAATTTCAAAAGACAGGTTAAATTCCGTTACTAAGCGATAGTGGTTTTGCATTAGGTAAGCTTTGAACCAAGTTTATTTTTGTACTTCCTGGTTTGGGAGTAATTGAAAGATAAATCTAAGAGTTAGAATTGGGTTTGAATGGGATGTAGCTGATTGGCTGGGCCAAGCGGAGGTCCACCCATATGAACAGTTGTGTAAAGATTATTATTATTTTTTAGTCTGCGTTTTGACCCCGTTTGGGGAAGGATATTTCTGTTGTTATATGTGACCCTTTTGGAAGAATACAAGTAAGGTATTTTCTACAAACTGTGTACTATTTTCCGTAACCCAGGCAGGGTAGGAATAGAGCTACGAGGTACCGTCATTATTATATTGACAGGGAGGTTTGTTACCTCCAAGGAGAGAGTTAAGAGATTTTCCAGCCGTAACCCAAGGCGGGTATATTTGGCTTTAGAAAGTGGCCATTGGACCACTCGATCGCGTTATCATACCCGGGGACAGGGTATACTGTAAATCAGGTAGTACCAAACCTGATATTTGCAGAACCGGTGTGGTAGACGCGGGCATAGCATTATAATTTGGGGCCGGGGCTTTCCCCTCCAATAAGTGGTGACACCCGTATATTACCACGCCAGTGGTGTTGTGGCCTGCCGGTATAACACTGGTAACTAAACACCACGAACATTGGTGCCAGAGGTAGATAGCACTACGAACACTGAGAAATTGCAGATACGCCATTTTAACAGCCTGGATACACATATCGTTTTTTTTCAGCTTTACATTCCTCTCAACAATTAATGTAGGTCTCAGCTTAATACTCTTAGACGTTCCTGGGATATTGCAAATACACCATTTTGATAGCTTTCTCTGACTCCCAGGATCAGATATGCCCCCCCCCACTGAAGGGATGTAGGGGTTAGATCAACCCAGAGGTAGATTCATTGGACCTTTTGACTGTTGTGAACAAATCGATATCTCAAAATTTTGATCAGATGACGTTAGGGGTTAAGAGGATGGTAGCTAAAAATGGCGTTGGAGGTGGCTGGTTGCCTTCCAATGACTTTCGACTTCTAAAAAGAGCACAAGAACTTTCAATTTTTAATTGAATGAACCCCCTCGTATGTTTCTACGACCACTTTTTCCATACGAGAGGGCCGGGAGAAAAAATAGTGCATTGAAGCCATATCGCTCTTTGCTTGGAAGCGCTATTGTTTTGCCTAGTAAAAGATGAATCAGCCCTCAGTAGCCAAAATTTTATAACCACGTATTCAAAGAGATTTTCTCGTGACAAATATTTCTCATTTAGCACTATTTTGAAAATAGTAAATTTTACTGAGACTCAGCAGAAACGTAGTTTGTAATTAAGAGAAGAAATCTTATGGGAGTTTCGAGAAAGGACCTCTCCCTTAAAATGTTATCAAACTGAAAGAAAAAGTAAAGAGGTGAGATCATAATTTTCGAAAGTCTTTTAGCTGGAGGCTTACAGTCCCCCAACTTGAACAACAAGGAAAATCACAGTTGTGCGCGGTGTCACTGATGTATCTTTTATCTCTTCTTTTTCTTCTAGAGAAAGGTTAACATGTGAAAATTATTGTGTTGATCTTAATTAATTATTCGTTCCATCAATCAAATAATCTTCGTTCCAGGTAGCTTCAAGTATAAAGTATCAAGTATGAGGAAATCATGATACTTCCGTGCTATTCACTTCGAAAATATTTCCTTGCTAAACCACTCCCAGGGTTACAAGTCTACGGAATGCCCATACCTCCACACTTTATCTTGAGCAATGACCAGCTCCCGTTTTAAAAATGGCAGTAATAGGTAGGGAAAATTTAATATTCACATAATGTGCGTGAACTAGGTGGAAATGCAAACTGTTTAACGAAAAAAAGCTGGAAGTAAATTTAGGGGAAAATCATGAGAAAATTCGAATAAACGTCTCTATTGAAGTCAACTCCTTTGTAGATGTACTAGATTTATTCTTAAAAAATGCATATTTCGTAAAACTAAACGCAACATTACTGAGTATGAAAACAAAACATGGCATGGCGACCTTTGTACAAAATACTCAAACAAACATAACTTAAGATGCAACTGAAAATATGATAAACAATAGTAAATGCTTAATAGTAATATGACACTTTTTCTTAATTAAAACATTGGAAAGAACACAACATTACGATAGCTAAAAAACAGTATAAGTTCATATTAAATTTTCTGGTGGATAATGACACCATTTAGAGGCAGGTTAAAGGGGTAGAATAGCATTTCAACATTTATAGGCATGGCTTGCTAAAATAAAGACCGGAAAAGATCTTGGAGAGATTTGAAATTATTTCGGCCTGATTTGATGAGGGTAATGGTTACCAAAGGCAGTAAAGAAAAGAATTATGCAGCAGTATAAAATCGTTTAAAATTCAATTGTAAATCAATTATTTTGGTACAATTATATAAATTATTCTTTTCCCATAAAAAGGAAAAATTGACGGATTTTGCACAAGAGTTATCTGATTTCACAAAATTCTAGGATTGCTATCAGAGAGTCCAGATTAGAGTAAAAAAACGATACATTGCCTCAATAACACGATTCTGTTTAAATAAAACCTTCTGAATTTTCCTGGGACTTACTCAGTTACTTTTTCTGGAACCTTAAAGAATCCCTGAAAAATTGTTTTTAATTAATTACTTTTGATAGTCTTGACGAAACTCAAACAGAAATATTTCTTTCGAGTAATGACGAATATGATTATGAAAATTTAGAAATAAATAACTTTTGAAATAGATTGATGTCAATAGATTGATGATTCTAAACCCCAATTTAGTAAGCTGTAATCGAACTAAACAATTTTCTAAACCAAAAATTAATTTTCTTTACTCGAGAAACTTAAAAAAAGATATTGAAAGACACCAATTACTGTATTTTTTTTTTTTTTTTTATTGATGGAATTTAAGATTGTCTTTCAAAAAACAAACGACCAAGTTTTATAGTTTACATTATATGAAGCATTTTCGAAAAAAGCAACAATACTCAATACCTGTATATCCACCTACCCACAGCGACAAGCCTTTAAGCTTTGGTCAAGAACGATTAGTTTATTATCTAGTTAACTCTACCCGCTTTCATGATGCCTCTACTTTGGAGAGTCATTATCAATCTCAAGAAAGAAAATATAAAAGAACACACAGTCTGTCACTTCCATGTACGATTACTTTCGAGACAGTCCATCCACAAGTTCCTCAAAATACTCCATCTTTTCTTTTCCGCTTTTGTTCTTCTTGTTGCCTTGCGAGGAAACTACCAGACAGTGCAAGCAATCGCCATCTTTGCTTTAGGTTTTTAGCTCGAATGTGAGCAGAAGCAATTTCCTGGGTGTAGTTTCCTGGAAACCACCCTCGTTCTCTGTCCCTTATTCTTTCACCTTCATACCAACCTAGAAGTTCAATTAAATTACTGAGATCTGTCGGTCAATCAAAGTTAACTCGTTAAATCAAGAGTACATATTGTAAGTAAGGGGGCAGAGTTTAGGGCTTACGTATGAGCCTTTGAAAACATAAATACAATCAGTGTAGAATAAAGATTATTGCAATATATCACTTGGCATCTCCAACATATTCTTTCAACACATTACTTTTTGTACTCCCACGCACTAAAGAGCAATTATTTAACATAATTTTATAATATGCAACGCATGTGCTTACACGCACTAAGGAAGCATATGCATCAATCGCATATGTCTTGAAATTTTTCTAGTTGGATAATGAGTCAATTCCAAGGAAAGAGAGGGGGATGATCCACATTTCCCTCCTTTGTGTGTAGATATTTACAGACACAAATTAACGGCAGAGTTATTACACGCTATTTACATACATATATATCATCATTTTGCCTCCTCGCAAAAAAAAAAAAAAAAAAAAAAAAAAAAAAACAAAAAAAAAAAAAAAAAAAAAAACAGGCAGCTACAATGAAAAGTTTCCTGAGGATATCAGAAGAAGAGTGTGGACAGTCCCATCAATAAGGGAATGAACACTGAGTACTCAGTTTTATTGAGAGCATAATTACCATCTCTAACAATTGAAACTTCAGAATGCAGAGAGAGCAGAAGTCCCCGCCATGTATAGGATAATTTTTTTTTTCGCGTCAAGTTTTAACCCAGGATAATTTACATTTTTTTTTTTCATTTAACTATGACAAAAAGGATGGCATCCTTCCGATATTCTTCCAGTATTATACTTAGAGACCATCCTAAAAACAATATGCCGAATTTAACCTTGTCATACATGGACATTTACATTGAACTTGCCATTTGTAATTATATTCAGGAAAAGCGTTTGCTTTGTTATTAATTGTTTCATTATTTAGCCTTTTGATTTTACTGACGATTAAACCAACAAGAATCTGCGAGCGTACCTTCAAGCCACTACCGGTGTACCAATAAAAAAAATTGGAAGCCGACCCGAACAATCATGAAGTAAAAAGGTCTAGCAAAAAACGAGTCTACAGCCACTGAAATAGACAAAAAAAGGAAAATAACAAGAACATTTCGCTAGTATCAAACGAGGCGTCACGGTCATCAGCACTGGTATTCATATTGTTCATACCTGGATATAGATTTTTTTATAACATTGAATCTTTTTTTTTATAAACAAATTTTTCTTTATAACAATATGTCATGGTGTTTTTTTTAATATTTTGGTTTTGAATTTTATAACTGTGTTGTAGCTAAAAAAGAGAGGAACATAATGCAAATATTTTGCCTATATAAAAACATGATGTCTTCGTCATGAAGAAGCAACCACTAAACTGAAACAGGAAGATATACAAAAGAAGCAAAAACAAGAAGATAAGCTAAAAAAAAACAAAAAAAAAGAGAACTAAAAGAAAAAAGTAAAAAATGACAACGCAAAAATTACTCCTGGAAAATTCAGGTGTTACAATTTGAGTTGCCTCTGTCGAATCTCGAAAATAACTAACTTTCTTTAAGTTACAGAAAGTAATATACTTGTGCAGGTTTCTCATGTCTTAAATCTACTGCAAGAATTGCATTTTTTTTTTTCTCAATCTCATTTTCAGTCACAGGAGGAGAGAGGGCAAATCGGGAACCATCACCTTTGGCACACAGAGTACTTTATTTAAAATAATAACGCAAACTGTGTACTTCAAACCACTAGCGTGGCTACATTTCCAGATCAAAAACGCTAGATTTTGATAAATTATTGGTTGATTAACATGTTGTCAAATTAACATTTGTCAAACATCATATAAATTTAAAGTAATAGCAAATAATCAAATAAACACATGCTAATCAGATGAAATTATTTCAATACCACAGTTTTTATGTAAAAGAGTATTTATTGCCGATAGAAAACCTTCCAGTTGACCAAGAAGGACTTACTGCGCATCCCCAGGGGGCGCACATATTCCAGCTTGTGAGCTGACGAACTACAGAAGCAGACATGATGTTGCTTAATTTTAAAACATCGACAAATAGGACAAATGAAATAAGAAATAAATTGGAATTTTCAGCATAACAGAAACTTACACAAGTTGTATAAGCTAAAATTATTGCAGATAAACTAGAATTATTGGACAAATTACTGTGAATAAACTAGAACACATTATTTCCAAGCTTATTTGTGTTGCATCAACTGTATTTATTACCCCTAGGAAGACTTCAACTTTGTAATTGAGTTCCTTCTTTTAAGCATTCTCCTTTCGAATCTTTCAAATAGGTGCCAACAGGTGGACATGTTAGGGGAATCAGTAAACCCCCTCTCTTCCCACTGGGAGAAAAAGTTATAAAAACCACACCTTTGATTAAATAATGCACTTTGCTGGCAAAAATAAATTCTTTTATCCCCCCCCTCTCGTCCACACCCCATAAAATTTATGTCAGGGTCCATGCTCCAACACTTCGTATTGAGATAAATACCATGAAAGGAAAAGAAAAACACGTATTTATTTCCTTGCTTTACTCTACATAGGACACTTCCATCTGAGCTACGGCTTTTTGATTGGCTCACTGGCTCACTTTTTTCCATCTGAGCTACGGATTTTTGATTGGCTCACTGGCTCACTTTTTGATTGGCTTACTCACTAAGCATCACTTAGTTAGGCTCACTGGATGTCTGATTTTACCACCCAGACTCTTGTATCAAAACCATAGAAATCCAGAATACTACATAAATTGACAGTTAAATTAACTGCTATCACTCTTGCTTATGTCTTTTTACTTATTAAAGAGAAATTGAGCAAGGCGATTAAGCAAGGCGTTATAGTGCATGCAAAGCAGGTTCGTGCTTATTTATCACAAGGAATGGTACCTGTAAAATCAAGCTTTGCTTATTAGGATCTTACGTTGAAACCAGCTGTATCGTGATCGAACTACAATATTGAAAAATACGGTTAGTACAAATACAAGCAGTTAGGAAAACCAAGCCGTCGCCTCCTTTTCTTAATGAAAGCCCTTACATAAAAGAATACAATATTTTGCGGCATTTAAGTTTTTGTTTCTTCATTTAAGACTTTCCTGTTACCTATAAAAAAAAAACAGTTTTTTCCGATAAAAAAACAAAATGTGACTAGCAAACTTAAATGAACAGAAAATGCCCTATGCATGTGGGTGGCTGCCCCCAAAACAGAGCATACTAACAGTACATTGAATTGACGTTGTATATGATTAGGGGTGAACACACCGCCCTGTATCAGTATAGCCTTTGAAACTGAAGCAAATACAAGCAGTTACGAAAACTAGGCTATCGCCTTCTTTTTTTAACAAAGGCATTATGGCAAAAATAAAATAGTACAAGATTTCGTTGCATTTTAAGAATATTTGCAGCTATAATATTTGCTGACCCTAGAGGGTCAGTTTGTGATTCCGTTGTTAACGCGGACTTTGCTATTTGCTTCCTAACAGTTATTTCATCTCAACATTATTAAAATATTTTTGGCTACAAATTCGGGTAAAAAAATTAGTGAAAAAAAAAATAAAATAAACGTGAAGGTTATTCAAGAATATTCATGTTACCAAGAGATATTTCTGTCCAACACTAATTGTTATTTTTCTCATTTATAATTTATGAAAAGAACAAAAGTTTATTAAAAAAGTAAGAAAAACACAAAAAAGAGACAAAATATATGTTCATCTATGACATTTATATTTCTTAGTTGGGCCATCAGACACAAAAAAGTTCTATTGGTGGCCATAAAACCAGCCAGTTCCGTGACCCTCTCTGTCAGAGATTTGTATTGCAAAATCCAAAATGCTAATGTTTTTATTTGATACAAGGGTGGTAAATTTGTTTAATAGTTGAATTGTCCAACTATTCTTCGCCCAGCTCACACAGTTGTATATTATAATTTTGAAAGAATTTTGCGGAAAGATAACAAGGTTACAGTATGCCACTGGCTCCTACGGAGAGAAAAACATTAAAAAAACTAGGATATTTTTCTTGGGGAAAGACCTCTCTCCCCTTTCCAAGAAAAACAATACAGGTGACCTTGGAGAAATGGCTAGTGCCCTTTTTAATAGTCGAAAGTGATTCGAAGGCAACTATCACCCCTTCCACGTCCACCATTTATCCAAACACATCCAATCAAAATTTTGACATAGCCATTTTGTTCAAAGTAGTTGAAAGGCCCAGAAATTATACCTTTGAGGATGACACTCCCTCCACAGCCCTCAGGGTAAGGATTGTAAGTCATGCCCTGGAGGCATATAAGGTTTTTAATGAAAGCTGTGTCGTAGAAACTTGAAAAAGGGCCCCCTTCCCTCTCACGGGCCCCCCTTCCCTCTCACGCCCACCATTTTCCAAAACACATCCAATAAAAATTTTGAGAGCATTCCCAAGGCCAGCACATAATTTGCACTTTCCTGAAAAAAATATAAATGAATCTGCATTGTCAGTTTAATATACATATACTGATATTAGTAATCAAAATGTTAATATTATTTGATTTATTAAAGTTATAAAAGTAAAAAAACATTGATATTTTTTTCAGTAAAGTGCAAATTGTGCTCTGGCCTTGGGAAGGCATAGGGGTTTTGAGCCCTACTCATGTTAATTTCTGCTCCTTTTGAGTTTGACTAGGTTATTTATTGTAATTTCTGTTCGTTTTGGGTTTCATTTATTTATCGATGCTAATTTGTGGTAGTTTCGCGCTTGGTAGATTATTTGATTTTATTTTTGCTCATTTTTTGGTTTAATGGAGTTCTTTACTTTTCTTTGAAAAACTTATTTTGTAGAAAAAGATTTTTTTAATTAATCAGTTGAAAAAGATGAATGGTAATTCGTTTCCAGGAACAGATGGTATCATAGGCAGCGCAATTGCGCTGCCTAAGTAAAGATTGATGTTGGCACAAATTTTTTTTTTTTTTTTTTTTTTTTTTTTTTTTTTTTTTTTTTTTTTTGACCAGGGCAGTTCGTATCGAAGGAGCTGTCGTAAAAACTTCGAGGGCTCATTCGATTGGAAAATTGGAGTGGCTATTGCCCTTTTTAATAGTCGAAAGTGATTGGAAGGCAACTAAAATACCTTCCACGCCCACCATTTCCCAAAAACACATCCAATCAACATTTTGAGATAGCCATTTTGTTAAGCGTATTTGATTTCCACATAGAAATTATGTTTTTGAGGAGGACATTCTCCCACAGCCCTCAGGGCAGGGGTTGTAAGCTATGCTCTGTGGGCAAATAAGATTTTTATAGAAAGCGTTGTCATAGAAACTTCAAAAAAGGCTCATTCAATCGGAAATTCAAAGGGCTAGTGCCCTTTTTAATAGTCGAAAGTGACTGGAGGGCAACTAACCCCCCTCTCACGCCCACCTTTTCCCAAACACATCCAATCAAAATTTTGAGATATCCATTTTGCTCAACGTAGTTGAAAATTCCGAAAATTAGGTCTTTGAGGATGAGACCCCCCCCCCCCCCCCCACAGCCCACAAGGCAAGGTTTATAAGTTATGCTCTGGGGGCATATAAGGTTTTCATAGAAAGCGTTGTCGTAGAAACTTCAAAAAGGGTTCATTCGATTGGAAATTGAAATGGCTAGTGCCCTTTTAAATAGTCGAAGGTGATTGGAAGGCAACTAACACCCCTGCCAAGCCCACCAATTATCCAAACACATCCAATCAAAATTTTGAGGCAGCGATTTTGTTCAAGGTAGTTGAAAGTTCTGGAAATTAGGTCTTTGAAGATGATAACCCCCTCAGAGCCCTCAGGGCAAGGGTTACAACTTACAAGTTATACCCTGGGGGCATACAAGATTTTTATTGAAAACTTTGTCGTAGAAACTTGAAAAAGGGCGCATTCGATTAAAAATTCAAAGAGCTAGTGCCCTTTTTAATAGTCGAAAGTCATTGGAGGGCAACTAACCCCCCTCTCATGCCCACCTTTTCCCCAAACACATACAATGAAAGTTTTTAGATAGCCTTTTTGTTCAATGTAGTTGAAAGTTTTGGAAATTTGGTCTTTAGTTCTCTAGTCAATACCTCGCTCTTTACGCTAAAGTTCGAATTTTCTTCCAATTCTTTAAGAATGACCCCTGAATCACCAAGGCCATTTAATTAGAATAAATGGCTCTTTTGAAAGTACTAAAAAAAAATTTTGCGTAAAGAGCGAGGTATTGACTAGGGGGCGAGCTACCTACCTAATATACGTAATAATTTCTGTTGGTTTTAAGTTTTAATGTTGCTCCTTACTTTCAGTTGAAAAACCTTTTTTTATTTCTGACATTTCTTTCCCCCATGGATGGATCCTCCCACGTAACCCTCTCCCCCGACCCCCTCTCCCACAGAAAATTCCTCTCTGAAAACGTCTGTTAACTTCCCAATAACCAATACTATATGTAAACAATGGGCAAAGTTCATAACTTGTAGCCCTTCCCCCCGGGGACAGTGGGGATTAAATCATCCTCAAAAACAAAAATTATTAGATTTTCGACTATACTGAACAAAATGGCTATCTCAAAATTTTGATCAGGTGACCTTGGGAAAAAACGAGCTTGGGATCAGGCCTAGTTGCCCTCCAATTTTTTTGGTCACTTAAAAGGGCACTAGAACTTCTATTTCCTTTTCAATGAGCCCTCTCGCGATATTCTAGGACAACTGGATCGATACGATCACCCCTCTAAAAAAAAAACAAATAAACACGCATCCGTGATCTTTCTTCGAGCAAAAATACAAAATTCCACATTTTTGCAGATAGGAGCTTGAAACCTCTACCGTAGGGTTCTCTGATAGGCTGAATCATATGATGTAATTTTCATTAAGAATTTTGGGGGTGTTTCCCCCTTCTTTTCGAAAATAAGGCAAATTTTCTCAGGCTCGTAACTTTTGATGGGTTAAGTCTAGATCTAGTCATCTTACTTTCCATTTTTCAAATATAAAATTACCCTGTTCAATTACAGGTTATTATCAGATCATTTATCGATGCATTATCTGGCTATAATTTTGTGACGATGAGATGTACATATAATGAAGCAAATGCAAAGATAGTAGAATATAAAAGAAAAGAAAAGGCAAATATTAAAAAAAGCGCTCGTTTGACAGCAAAATACTTTTAAAAGAGTATTACCATCAGCCATTTTTCTTAGAACATTTACAACGTCAGCAAACTGAAGGTTCAGCTCATCATTTTTTGCTGGGCTGTGTATGGGTGAATAACCTGAACTTGTGGGCAGTCCCATTCTTCGTAGATGATTTCATCAGGATTGTCGGAAATTTTCGGAGTGATTGCATCGATCCATCGTGTTCGGTCTGAATCAGAATTGCATTGCAAAATCTAAAAAGATTATTTTGTGTTTAAATGATGGGCACATTTATTCAGAATTTTATTCAAGGGTTGGGACTATCAGATGAATTTCCCGGGACCATCTCATATATATATATATATATATATATATATATATATATATATATATAATATATATATATATATATATATATATATATATATATATATATATATATATATATATATATATATATATATATATATATATATATATATATATATATATATATATATATATATATATATATATATATATATATATATATATTATATATATATATATATATATATATATATATATATATATATATATATATATATATATATATATATATATATATATATATATATATATATATATATATGTATATATATGTATATATATATATCTATATATATATATATATATATATATATATATATATATATATATATATATATATATATATATATAATATATATATATATAGAATATATATATATATATAGAATATATATATATATATAGAATATATATATATATATATATATATATATATATATATATATATATATATATATATATATATATATATATATATATATATATATATATATATATATATATATATATATATATATATATATATATATATATATATATATATATATATATATATATATAGACACATATCCTCTTTACAGACTTTGTTATTTTAGAAACTATGTTGGAGCTCTTTTCTAATTCTCTCCATACTAATCGTGAATGTTGCTTTTCCAAAAACTTGTAAGCTTTGCTTGAGTTTTCCTAGAAATCCTAATAAAACACAGGCTAATGACTGATCCACGAATCAAATGTTTTATCCCATTGGCAACTAGTAAAATCATAGAGGTTAATCTAGTTTAAACCATGTACAAGAATTGAAAAATAGAAAAAAAACTTACAATTTCATTTGTCTTATTCTCATGGTTTTGAAGCATTGTTAACAATAATAGATTCTTCCCCGTCTCTCCTTTTGACATAAGTATGTCTGCGTCCAGATCAGTTAATTGAGCCATGTTTCTTAAACAATAGTCAATCACGTGATAGCACTCTTCGCTGAAAAAAAACGAATTTATCTAAAAAATGTATTTAAATAAAAAAAAAATAATACCGCCTTGAAATAAACAGATTAAAAAAATTCTTATATTTTAAAATTTATTTATATATTTTTAGGATTCTTGGAGGATTTAGGTTATCTTTATCAATACCCTATTGCTTTTTAACAGTTGCTGCCAAGAGAAGTTACATAAAAGTTAAACAGCAGCGACGGATTTTGGAAGTTGAAAACAGAGGCCTCTAAAGAATCTTCAACATACACTGAGTAGATTAAATGCAAAAATCCGAGCATTCAATCATGGTCCTTATCTTCAATAAATTTCAGACAAATACCATTCTATTTTTTATGGAGGAAGAGCCAAAGAATCAGAGGCAAGGCTATAGCATTGCCTATAGTAAAGGCCATACGGCTCCAATGTTTTATTATTTATCTATTTTTTTTCCCCCAGAGGCACTTCATATGGAAGGGGTCGTCGTATAAACTTCAAAAGGGGCTCATTCGATTGTAAATCGAGAGTTCTAGTGCCCTTTTTAAGAGTCTAAAGTGATTGGAAGGCAAATAACACCCCTTCACTGCCCACCATTTCCCCAAACACGTCCAATCCAAATTTTGAGATAGCCATTTTATTCTACGTAGTGGATTTACATATAGAAATTATGTTTTTGAGGAGAAAACTCACCCACAGCCCTCAGGGCACGGGTTGTGAGTTATGCCCTGGGGGATATAAGGTTTTTTATAGAAAGCTTTGTCATAGAAACTTCAAAAAGGACTCATTCGATTTGAAATTCAAAGGGCTAGTGCCCTTTTTAATAATCGAAACTGATTGGAGGACAACTAACCCCCCTCTCACGCCCCCTTTTCCCCAAACACATCAATTTTGTTCAACGTAGTTGAAAGTTCTGGAAATTATATATTTGAGCAGGACACTCCCCCAACAGTCTTCAGGGCAAGGGTTATAAGTTATGCCTAGGGGCATATATGGTTCTTATGGAAGGAATGCTCGTATGAACTTCAGAGAGGGTTCATTTGATTGGAAATTGAAATTTCTAGTTCAATTTTTAAGCTTCAAAAGACATCGGAGGGTAACCAGCCCCCCCCCCCCGCCCTTTTCCCCAAAATGCGTCCGATAAAAATTTTGAGATAGTTATTTTGTTAAAAAATAGTTCAAAGATCATATAACAAAAACTCCGGTGCCGAAACAACCCCCACGGCCTGGGGGCAGGCGTTGTAAGTTATGCCCTGGGGGCATATATGGTACTTATGGAAGGGATGCTCGTAAAAAACTTCAAAGAGGGCTCACTTGATTGGAAATTGGAAGTTCTAGTTCACTTTTTAAGAGTCAAAGGTGATTGGAGGTCACCTAGCCCCCCCCCCCCTCCTCCACGCCATTTTTTCCTCAAACCCATCTGATAAGAACTTTGAGATAGCCATTTTTTTAAAAATGATTCAAAGACCATATAACGAAAACTCCGGGGCGGTCACGCCCCCCAGGGCCCGAGGGCAGGCATTGTAAGTTATGCCCTGGGGGAATATATGGTTCTTATGGAAGGGATACTCGTAAAAACTTCAGAGAGAACTCATTTGATTGGAAATTGAAAGTTCTAGTTCAGTTTTTGAGAGTAAAAAGACATTGGAGGGCAACTACCCCCCCCCCCGCCACGCCCCATTTCCCCAAATGCAAACTATAAGTGAAAACTATATGTCTCTTGAACAGTCCTGGAAAGTATAAACAACATCAAATTGAATATTTGATGTATAATGATATTAATTGTTGAAAGATCCATCAGTTTAAGAATTTATTTCACTGTAACTTTATTTTTAATTTCAATGCCGTAAGAACGGGAAAAGAAAATATTTATAATGTAATTCGTTTTCAGTTAAACGCCAATGACGCAGTAGGCTTTTGGTTTTTATTTACAGTTAAGGAAGAGGGCAGTATCTGCCCCCTTCCTTATCTGCCCCCCTCACTACAAACTCCTGTTTGTAGTGAAAGTATATTCGTCTTGAACAACTTCAGAAAGAACTAATAAATTAAACTGAATATTTGATGTATAATGATATTAATTGCTGAAAGCTCATCAGTTCAAAATTTTACTATAATTTTAATGTTTATTTCAATATTAAGTACAAAGGAAAATATCTGTAATAAAATTGGTTTTCATTAAAGCACCAATGACGCAGTAGGGTTTTGAATTTTACAGTGGGAGGAGGCGATACCCAAACTCTTGTTTGTAGTGATTTTTGTTTGTTTCAAGCTTGATTTGCATGTTCAATTTAAGTTTCACTCGTTTTAAGATTTATTTATTCATTTACATTAATATCTATTGTATGTTTGTTTGCATTGATTGTTTATTTAATTTCTGTTCATTTTAAGTTGCATTCATACTTCGATAGCAAACTATTTTTTTTTTCCGTTTTAAAGCTTGATTTTCATATTCAATCTAAGCATTACTCGCTTTAAGATCTATTTATTCATTTATATTATTACTTGTTGTATGCTTTTTCCTATGATGTTTATTTAATTTCTGTTCGTTTTTGGGTTTCATTTATTCTTTAATAGTAATTTCTGGTCGTTTTGAGTTTGAATTTTAACAGGTATTTGTATCCGCTGAGCTTAAGTTTAAAATGACCTTTACTTTTCTTTGAAAAACTTATTTCTCGGGAAGTTTTTTTTAATTAATCCTCATGAAAGGTTTCCAGTCACATTCTCAGAAACAAAAAGGGGATGTTTCGTAAAAATACTTAGCCTCACTTTTAAAATTCTGATTTTCAAACTTTTAGAACATACCTCAACCTGAATACGAAGATCCTTTGAATACAGAAAAACTAGAGGAATTGTGGCTAATCAACATCGAAGATAAAACGATGGGAAACACTTAAAATGAACTTCTTATCACTTCAAAATATACTACAGAAACGCAAAGGCTTAGCAGTACCCCAATAATGTGGCAACGGTCCCAAAAACAAGCTTCAACTGGCTTTGTCAAATAACTCCTGGTTCAAAATTTGAAATTCCCTTTTAAACACAGTTTTTCATATGTTGAGTTATAATCAAATGTATTTTCCTCTGATATAATAGCCAACTGTTTTTTCCCCTAATTTATTTTAGAAGTGTTCTCTTTCAAATAAAAAGAATAGCTTACCCTTTCTTTTTTGCTATTAGCAGCAAATCCGTAAACAAGAACAAATTTACTGTTGTTTTTATTGATCTTTCTTCCAAATGTTAATTTGGTTTCAGCTCCTTCTTTCAAAGAGAAACGAAGAAATTCCCCCCGTTTCACCAACCATCTTGTAGATGATATCAGTGGTATTGCTTTGACTTCTTTAAATTCAAGTTGTCTTGATATTGAAAGCATTTCTTCATAGCGTTCCATTTTGCGGGCACCTTCATTACATTCTTGAACGATCTGAAGATATTAGAGAAATTAAAAGAATAGGAAGACACTCAACAAATACTTATTTTTAACAATATTTTACTCTAAAACGATTCAGGGAATGTTGAATTCAACATGTGAAATCTGGCAAACCCTAAGACTACCACTTTTCTTTTTAGAAAAAAACTATCCTTTTTTTGCACAAACTGATGTTATCCACAGCACATTGATTTAGAATCTACTTAATCAGAAAAAAAAATGTAGCAATGTATACTTTTTCTAAAAGCCTTTCAAAATTTTGAAAATGAAAAATCTATTATTTCAAAACGCGTCATGATTGGGCACTTTTAAGAGTCACAAATATTATATTTCCATAAATTTCCATTTCTACATCACAAGTCCCCATTTGAAAAGTTTTGACAGATAGTCTTTTGTTTGAGCTGGGGCATGACTTTTAATCCTAACCAATCTTATCAATCAAAACGACAATAGAATCTAGGTAAGCTATTTTGGAAATGCTGGTGCTCAATATCTTCGCATTTTGAAAGTGTATTTCCATTATATACTGTTTATTAACGTAAAGAATATATCTAACAAATAGTTTTGTTAGTTTGCATATAATTAAAAGAAAAAAGAATCCTATTATAAACGTTATACTGTCATCAGAAAAGTAAGTCGAACTACCATAACAACTGCTTTGGACTCTAATATATTTAATTATATTCAACATAGCTAAAATAAAACTATTGTCAGAATACTGAAACAGTTGTTTTCGATCTCATCCTGCTGACAACTGTTGCTTTGATCAATTTCGAAGAATTCCAAAAGCTTTTATTTATTTTAAATAATCTTATTCCAGTCGAAGAGTTCGTGCCAATAGTCCAAGAATAACAAGAATGGTCTCATTTAATAGTAAGTTGAAAGTCCTAGTGTCACTTTTGGGTAGCAAAAGATATTGCACCACAGCAAAGCGGCGTTTTCTGCAAATTTATGGCGCAAAACAACAATTTCGATACAAAAAGGGTCAAAAGGCCATTAACCGAAAATTTTTTGATTAGAATCAATTTAGGATTATCGAAAACCATATTTTTGAGATTCCCTGTGTCAAAGGCCATGATTCCACGCGGTGGCGTTCCGTTCCTAAAGATGAGCGCAGATCATACAAAATAAACGGTATTGGAGACTTTTTTTATTTTAAAGTTTCGTTTAACTAAGTTGAATCATTTGACGTTTCATCAAACTATGTACAGAGTTGTATAATTGCGCATCAGCCATTATGGAATCAGTGGATCTTTCAGAGTCTTCATTTTTCGGGGGGGGGGGCCTGAAGTCTTAAAAGCAAATTTTTATTTTCAAATTTCCCAACTTTCAAGGAGTTTTCAGATAAATATAGTGAACTAAAAATTTATTACTTTTAATTTTGGGGGTTAACACCCTCGAATATGGGGATGATCTTGATAAAAATTATAGAATGGGATTCAACATGTTTAAGAACTCACCATCTAAACAACATGAAATTTCTTACATTTAAAGAGAAGGTAGGTGGTAGTGGTACAGGCGTTTTTTTCCCCAGGGAGGACTGCATTGAACTGGCAATGGAGGAGGGCTTGAAAGAGGGCTCATTGGAACGACCATGTGCCGTATAGTTAATCCTAAAAAATTAAACGCAGTACTTACAAAATAAACCATTATTATACACAATTCATCCTATAAAACTAATGGCTATACAGTATCGTATAGTTGCAGACTGTCAATCAGAGCGGATTCAGAGTGGAATCAAAGTGGATTCAGGATTCTTTTATATGGAAATGGGCCACTAAGGTCCTAAAGATTGTTTTTAGGCTCACGTTTTTAAACTTTCTACGATAGGTACTTCACATGATTACACATGTAACATCCGACCTCCTCTCGTCAAAAAGAATTTATGTATGGATGCAAACTGGATGAAACGTTCAGTGTGGATGCTGGGAGGGGGGCGACACTTACTCTTTTATTGCTGAGACGGTACTTTACTTGGAAAATTAAAGTTAATTTCGAAAGGCAAATACTCTAAGTGAACTCTTTTTCTCGAAGTATTTTCTGTAAAAGTTGCACCTTAACGTAAAAAGTCGGGTTTGAGGGGGAAGAAGCCTCTCTCATAATTACCATAACTCTGGTACTAAAACAGAGAGAAAATAAAAATATAAAGTGTTTTGAAATGAAAGTAAAGAGCGACAGTAAAACTCATAAACAAACAGAAATTATTCCGCATATGATGTTGACTGCCTCTTCCTCAGCCCCCAAATTTTTACGCTAAAGTTTGGCTTTTTGCCCGCAATGCTTAAAAATGAATCCTCAAACACAAGGTAATTGGAATGGTATAGAAAACATTTATCACAATGCCAGAAAGAATTTAATGATGCGAATTTGCAAAAAAAAGATAAAAATAAAATTTCAGTTCACACGTTTGAAAACGCAATTGGTACATAAAACACATGCTATTGCCAGTTAACTATATTTTTTGCACAAATAAATGCTTTCAGTAAAGCATTATACAACTGTAGGTTAAAGAGCGGGGAGATGAGGTGACTATGATTTGAAAAGACACATTTTATTTATCCTTGAAACGGTCCCCATTTTTAAATTACAACTTAGCAATACAAGGAGAACTTTATTTGGTGAAGAATTCCGCTAAATAATATTTTTAATATATATATATATATACATATATATATATATATATATATATATATATATATATATATATATATATATATATATATATATATATATATATATATATATATATATATATATATATATATATATGTATATATATATATATATACATATATGTATATATATATATATATATATATATATATATATATATATATATATATATATATATATATATATATATATATATATATTATATGAAATCTAGTCGGCAAAGTGCCTATTGGAAAGATGTTTGTTTGTAAAGCCCCTCGACTCGGCAATATCGACAAGTCATTATTTGGCAAATCTTAAGTATTACATTCTTAATTATTACATACATGCCTGTAAAAGATGGAAGGACATTCCGCCGACTGACTCTTTTGGTCTTTAGACAATAACCGAATAAAGATATTTAGGAAGCATAAAAGGAAAATTTGAAAAAAATAAGAGGACTAGGCTTGCCTTGTTTAAAGTCGCTAGGGCCATTTTACATGTTTCGAATTCTGGGCAAGTAAAATCTATCCTCCGGTAGATAGCGTCAACTAGAAGAGGTAATCTTGTTATCCTTTGCATTGGTAACATTAGAAATGAGTGCATTGAAAGGTTCTGACATGCAGGACTTGACTCCAATCGTCGAAGGACCTCTGTGAACGCTACGTTAGATCCCCTAAAAATAAATATAATGACTAAAGGAAAGTAATAAAACTAAAAAAAAGCTGAAAATGATAAAGACACCATCAAACAACCCTTCTTCTGGCTATTTTTTTTTGCTAGTGGTAGGGGGCTTGGAATTCTGTGAGATTATCCATACCAAACCATCAGATTTTCTCTTCAAATCCCTAAATGTTTGGTTTAACCTAAAACATTGTAGTACCCATCGAGATATAAAAATGAATATTATGGAGGCCAGATTTTGCAAAATTTTGCATTTGAGGTTGGTCATTTACACAAATTCATGCTATATATCTAAAATAAAATTTCTGTTAACAAATAGTGAAATGAATGAAGCCAAAAGTGAGATTCTATTCCTGGACTCATTTCTTTTTTCCTATTAAGGCTTACAAATAGAATACTTTAAAGCTATAGATTCTTTCACAAAATATTTGAATATTCAAATCCCTAAATCCTGCCAACAACGAACTATTTTTTCCATTCACTAAGCACATACGTTTAATGGCAATATCATTCTAAATGTGCATCCGTGAAAGGCTCCTTGGATCAGTGAAAATACCACTACTGATTCAAGAAACGGTTTCAACACATGCGGATGATACATGCATGTTCACACATACCACCCAAAAAAAGCAAGCCCGCACATATTTTTTTACTACATAGACAAATTGATAACTATATTTCAAACAAATAACAAAAATTATTCAATAAACAAACTCAACAATCCCCACAAAGGCTCCATGGTCTGTTTGACTACATTCATTTTATTGAGCCACAGGTCATCCTCACATAATAGGATATAATAAGCCTCGTAATTTTTTTTATTTTTTTTTGAGGATCTTAGCCTCCCTTGTTTTTTTTCATTTACGGTTACCTCAAGTCGACAGGGAGACTGAGGGCTATCGTTAGAAACAGATCACCTCGTGGTGGACCTTATCGTCCGCCCCTTTCCCAGAATTGGTTCCACTGTGTCTAAAAACCAAAAGGCACATGGACACCATATTTTAGTACATCTTGTTGAGATGTAACAACCTTTTTCTAGTTTATGTCCCGATGACAAGAAATTAAGAGCCTCCATTCCCGCAGAGAGGTTGGATCGGGTTAAGACCCAAAAAGGTAAAAGTAGATCCCTAGCTCTTTCTTTCCCCAAAGTTATATTGACATTCGGCAACCTTTTCTTATAGATCTGGTGATAAAAGGATTTATCGATCCTTTCCCCCTTGATCACCAGATCAATTTGGGTGATCTCGAATATCTGATCTAGAATTCTGATTCAAAACAAAGAAACCAAGTCTATCAATAGTCATGGGACTTTTTAGGGGTAGGGGAATCACTGCGTTATATTTTCAAAAAGATCCATGACACAAGGTTTTATCTATACATTTACAAGCTTTCTGTTCTTGTCGTTAAACTGAACTGAAGTTTTCCAAAACTGACAAAAACTAGTCCAAAAACGAAACTTTTAACGTGATTGATTTGTCAGTATCGCCGCTAGTTTTCAATTATGAAGAGCGGAATTACATAAAAAATCTCGTCTGAGAGCGTAACTAGGTGCAATCAGAAAAACATTACACACACAAATCGTATATAAAGTTAATAATTTTAACCTAATACTTCTAAAACATTTTAGCAGTGTTGAAAAAGTAAATACATTTAAATATTTTTGCAACACCGTTATAGGCAATCTATATGACTAGTTATAATCTTCAACTTCCTCAAATTCATGTAACATTAATGGAATTTTTTTAAAACGTAAACAATTTCTAGGAGCTTTTACGAATTTTTTTCTTTCTCTAGATGCCTATAATTTGTTATTCAGTTCAGCCACAAGTTTCAGACAAAAAAAATTGGTATAGAATTTTTCTAAAAATTTGGAAGAATTTGATTTCATTTTTTCAAAAAGTGCAATGGGTTGAAAATCTATATTTTGCATACAAACAGATGTCACCAAGGTATCTATAAAACAAGTCTTTAGTTTAACTAAACATTTTGACTTCCAAGATGCTAAAAAGCAGTAAAAAGCCATTTTGATCAGGTAACAAAACGTTGTTGCTGTTTCTTTTACTCACAAAATGACAAAAGTACTATTATAATAATGATTTGTCACCGGTATCTATTATTCTTATTACTTTCGGTTTCAGCTTAAGATTTCCTGGTTCTGCTACCCTTTTTGTTTTGATCTAAGCACTGGTGACACGGCGCACAGAAAAATAAAAAGAAAACCCATTATGCAATTGCAAAACTATTATACAGGAGTCCAAAAGTCACTAAAGATTTTGCTTTAGATGACAAAAATATATCTCAGAAATGAGCCATGATCACCACACAAACATATGTGTACGAACAGTAGCGAAAAGTTTGTCCAAAAAGAACCCACATCATGGCGCGCTGACTGGGAAGTTCCCAATACTTCACAGCAATAGCTTCTGTTGCTTCTTGGCATTCAGTCAGATACCAGGATACGTATTGCGCTAAACATTTGTCTTTGCACGTGCGCGTAGAGGCGGAGTCATGAAGAGAGTTCTAGATTGATGTGTTTCAAAAATCTTTAATGGTGAGCGTAGTAGAAGTTTTCGCTACTGTTCGTATATACTTATGTTGTGGTCATGATACGCATGTAAGTCTCATGACTTTTTAGGTTAGATGAAAACTTCCCTACATGTTCAGCAAATCGATAAAATCCTACGTTTCTTAGATCGACTACGTTTAACAAACGACAAAGGAAAGAATATTCAAAATCCGATTGCAAAGCACGTCCAACAAAATGCCAAGCCACTGGAAAACTTCAAAATTGGCCACACAGTTATGATAGATATTTGACGGCCTCTCACTTTGCAAGAAATTATAATAGGTCAACACCTTTAAAAACACATGTAGTTTTTTAGAAATTAATCAATGTCTTTTGTTTTACTGAAGAACTTGTGTGACTTTTGGATGACCTGAATTAGAAATCACATAGAAACGTATACTTACTTTAGTTCTTTTAGAGTTCTTTCCTGATACAGTTGGTGACTGCAATATTTAATATATACATCAAAATGCTTTTCAGCATGACTAAGAATTATATCACAGATATCACTAATAACTATGTTCTCCTGCCATCTTCTTTCTAAGTCTGCTAAAAACCGCTCTGAACATTGAAGAACTGAAAAGGAAGGTGAAATATTAAGTTTAAACGAATACTAGTTGACTATTTAAATGGCTAACAGGATATAACAAATAACTTTTTTACACAGTTAGACCCCCTCCCCTACCCTTATCAATGAAAAGATCATACTTACGAATTAAATTCAACTTGAAATTAACTTAATTAGCACGGAATTAAAGACAGAATTAAAACACAAATAGTCTTTTTGTAATAGTGTCTATTTGACATTATCCATAACGACTATAAGTCACATTATCAAAGCTTAAAATAAAAATTTGACAAGAACAAGTTGCATTAATGACACAAACAGTCAAACAAACAAATTTAGAGAAGTTGGGTGGTCGAGACTACAAAAAATCATATTAAAGGAACTCATTGAAGACAATGAGAGGCATGAGTAGAGATGGAATCAAGGGGAGGGCCGCTAGATTACCAGGAACCTATTGAAAAAAAGTTCTTACATCTCAAAACAATCACATTAAAGTCTAAAATTTTAGTCCCCCCCCCCCTCCTTCACAAATCGTCATGCAAAAAGAGGATCAACAAAATTTTAGCCATAAATATCACGTAAAGTCTTCGTCATTCATCAAACATGATGCCATAACAAAACTGTTAAGACGATATTTGAAACTGGTTTATGACATATAATATATAACAAAACTGGACCAAGCAGCATGATCAGGCAGAATATTTATGATAGTAACCTACACTTTCTATTGTTTTTTCAGCATGAAAAAATCCTGGAGTTAAGTAATACAACAAATAACTGTGTTAGCAAACAAATTTTTCATTTTTTCTGAAATATGTGGTTATATTAAATAAAACCGAAAGAAAAATAAATGACTGGAGTTGTAATTTCCTTTTCTTCGGTTTGAAAATAATATTTGAGAAGGGGCATTACAACTCGACAAAACTATCCATATCTATTTTGTACAGAAGTTAACTAGGGAGAGTTGCGAATAATCTAATCCTACAACAGACCTTTGAGAAAAATAGTATGCTTCTTAGATTTAAAATAAGTTACCCGGAAGAAGGTCAGAGAACAAGAGGTGTTTGTCTCGTTTTGAAAGAACAGACTGGGCAGAATCACAATTAAATTCAGGGCAGCTCATGAAATGTTTAACCAGGATATTCAGCGACCTCAGGTAGGATGCTTCTGATGTTATGACTTCAAACATCGCCTCCTGTTTTTTCTTTGCTTGAATAGACAATTGACCTAAAATAGAGATACATTGACATTTTTCTGTGTTGTAAATTATCAGACGGGCATAGAGAGTAATGTGTTTTTTTCTAGTTCGGCTTCTCACAAAATAAGGAGTATTATTTACGTTGTATAATAATTTGTGTGAAGACATCCTTAATTTTGGGGAAACGCCAAAGCCCCACTTCCCTACCTGCCATGGGCTTGAAATTACCCTCCCAGATACTGACTTGGGCTATAGATTCATTACTGAAATACCTATCACGTAATCTGTTGGAATTGGATGATAATAAATCGATATTTTGTGGGCAGAAAAAGTGGGAGTAGCAAGGTAAAAATAGACTACCTTTACTGGTTCTAAGTTAGGCTGTAAATATATTGCTGAGAGTTTTATTCATGTAGCTTTGCAACTTTTTAACTGGACGAAAAGTCGCACTTCTTTTCTTTTACAGATCAACAATTGAAGCTGGGATGCATAGTCTTAACATAGTTATAGCTAAGTGTCCACAGAACATTACAGCTTCTCGCCTGGATCATTTTTCACTTTGATTCATAGCAACCTGCACGTAACATATGAACTACAGGTATGTGTTTTTTTCTACTCTGGCCATGAAAACAATGACAAGTGGGTGAATTTGCGCTTCTAAGCACCCATGTCAATAACTATCCAACAGGTTAATTGCAAAGCACAGAAGTGCTTCAAATCTCTATTTCTTGCGTCTTAGTCTTGGTTTACTATAGTTTTTGTTAGTTTGCTTGCTTCTTAGTTTTTTCGTTACTTTTTTTTGCCATCGAACTGATCACTATGACGTTAGAAGTCTTAATAACATCGGTCAGTTTTCAAAATCCACAGCTAGCAATTAGAAGGTAAAGCATAAAGTCTGACTCTTCATTTTCATCTGTTATGTATGTGTTATGTTAGTCTTTGTCCTTTAAGGAAAGATAAACCAATCGTTTTCATTGTTGATCAGCAGAAGGAACTTTCAGTCCCAAATCCTTTTCAGTTTTCCAAATTCCTTTTAAATTCTTTTTAGACCACGTTGCCCACAGTCAACGGAATATGACCAAAGAGGTCTACAACATAGAAATGTACAGTACCATTTTGTATTTTTTTTTTTTTTTTTATATTAACCTATTACCTAGATGTTCCTTTCTTGTTTAGTGTTGTTTGTAATTTAATAGATGATTAAAAGTTGCTGCCTCTCAAAGAATACAAAACTACTCGTATTTTTTCATAATATAGAAGATTAATTTTGTCTCTATTTTAACAATTTCTAATCCCATAGGCCCCACGAACTTTGTTCAGTTATAAAAAGTATAAAGCGTCTAATTTAATACATTTATAAACTGTCAAACGGATTCTAAAGTGTTAAACGAACTAATTTTAAAAACTAAGAAAATAACACGTAGACAGGAGGAGGCAGTCTTTTGGTCTGACGCTCTCTGCGAAACATTAGAAAAAATTCCCAGCTTTTTTCACATTTTCCTTATTAGAAAGTTACGATGAGACTTCATATAACAGGACGTTAGAACAGACTCGTACATTATTTTCAGCTTGTAACACAATTTTTCAGAAACACTGAAGAATTCCTGAACTTTCTAATATAATAGTTTTGTTAAGCATACTAGACAAATTTCAAGAAGCCCACAATTTGGGTAATTAAGACATCTGTTAATATGTTACTTTGTGATTCGGAAGATTTATAGTCCATTCCACATGTCCAGGATTAAGATCAATGGATTCCCCATTATTTCTGACAAAAAAAAACGAATAAATGATAAAATTAGATAAGTCTGTTCTGCTTTGTACAGCAGAATCTTAGTGAATAATACAATGATATCGGGCTTACTTAGTATTCCACTTTTTGTTATGGCTGGAAGTTGACACCACAAAGTTCGGCCACCATCGGCAGATGGTTCAGCTAACTCCATAGCAGACGGTTGTTTTTCCACAATTTTCACCTTCACAAGATGTTGTCTTTTCAGTAATTTCTTCTACTGGATGAATTACTTCATAGTCATCTTCTTCGGAATCTTCTTCGTCGAGAATAGTTCTCTAAAAGAAACCAACGAAAAGCTTAAAGTGCATATACGAAAAGCTTGAAGTGCATATCTTTGACAACAGTGCTGTTTTCTCATGCTTTCCTTCAATGTCAAGTTTTTGAAATAATTTAATAAAATGTTAATGCAGTTTTTCAAGCCGTGCCAAATGGTGCAACCCTAAAAAGTCTTCAAATTTTTTTTTAAAAAGGTGCCAGTAAAATACATACTGTTACTTTCTTTTTTTTGCGAATCTGATAAATATTTGTAAATGACGTGACGAATTTTTACAAAATGCCTACTTATTTGCTTTGATGTAATAAGGACTTACTTATTTGTATTGACATCTTTTTGGCGGCTTATTCAATTTCGGATCAACAGAAAGTTTTTTTTTCTCCCGTTATTCTTCTGGAAAATTAACATTTTATTCCAATATGAGGCAAATACGAGCAGATAATGGGATGCCTTTGGTGTCTTCATAGAAATCGAAACATAGACTAAAAAAAGCAATTCGGAACAAAGACTTAACTTAAGACAGCTAAAGAAGGTACAAAATGATTTACCCTAATACCAAAAAATATAAAATAGATCAGCTATATAAAGTAGCTCCAAAAAGCCAAACGTTCCACTCTCCTATCAATTTGTAATTGCTTAGTCAGTAAAAATTCGATAAAAGAAAACTTAACGACGGCGTCAACTACCATATTTTTATTATGTTTCTCAAACCATGAAAATTGATATGAAAAACAAAAAGCGAGAGACATTAGAGATTTTCAAGAATAGTTATGGCTTAACAGAGACATTGATGAGTCAAAATAAGAAAATATGGGCACCGTAACCAACAAGTTGGTTACGGTGCCCTCTTTGCAGCTGAAACCATTACAAGGTTTTCTTTTTCTCGGCAGTCTCAACGGCGGTCAGCTTGGATGAATCTTTCAAAATTATAACCATGTCAAATTAATCAAGGCTAATAAGCTTCATTGGTTTTTATCTACCAGTGATTCTATTTTTGTATTTATTTGTGTTTCCTTGTCAGTGGACAATTTTAGTAACTGAACAAACCTGATGATAACATCGCATTGTTCCCGTTGGAATGATTGCTTGAAAGTCCATTCAACGGCCTGAAAATCCAAAGCTGAAACGCCTTTTTCAGCACGTTGAAAAATCAGGCTTGCTTAAGACAGTAAGTAAAAGCTAAAAATAACTGACTTCCTCGTTAAGGGATTTTCATAAATATTTGATAATTTACTTAATATTGTTATCGTCAAGTTCTTATTATATTTTGTCTTTTTTTTGTTAGATTTCATTTTTCACCATTACAGTCACCTTGTCTATTTCGAATTTTTACCATCTCAGTCAATTTTTATTTTATTTTTCTGCGTTGGAATGTTTTAATACGGTGAAGTACAATTATCCTTTTTTTCTAGTACAGCACAATATTAGATACGTTTTTTTCCAAATTTTACTGCATTACTATTTCAAAAAATAGTTTTGAAATTAGTGAAAAAATTACCACCATTTAAAAATAGTAGAAAAGTGTTGCTGAAAGTACGGCAAAAATTTATATTACTTGTTTATTTACGAAGCTTCCTTACTTACTCCTATTTCACGAAGAACAGAATATATTTTCTATAATGAAATCAAAATCTTTATTGAAAATGTTTTGACCAAGATTAGAACTCTATTAATACAAATTGAAGCATTGCATAAAAGACTTACATCAAGGATGCCAGCCGTGTAGAACTGGTACAGTGGTTCAGAAGAAAATTGACTCTTTTTATAATCATCTTCGTCTTCGTAGTCTGAAGAGCTTTCATGGTTATTACCATCCTCTTCCGACCCTCTGGCTTTCAATTCTTCTTCAATAGAGACAACTAGGTCATTTTCGTCAAATTCCGTTGTACCTGTACTTGGGACAGGAGGAGGGGAGTAATCAGGAGGGTCCTCGAAACAAAAATCTTTTAGCTCTGACTTGGTGCATGGGTGCGGCAAGGCTGAGATACTCTCTTCTCTTACTGGAGGTTGTGGTGGCGAAACTTTAGAAAGTTGCGATTCCTTGTTTTCTAATTTCTTCAAAACTGATACGCTTTTTTCAACCTCTTGAACTGTTATTTGGTAATTCCTATCATCCGAGTTTGTTTTTTGTACAGGATTCGTGGGAGGGGGAGGGGGTGCGATTTTTGGTCGGGCAACATCATAGGCCGATGATGGACGACGGCCTTTTTGTCCTATTGATGTTTTGGCAGAAGAGCCTGCACTTTTTGAAGGGTTGCTGCATAGACTCTTGTTGCTTCCATTCGATCGCTGACTATCGCTGTCCTCTTTGTTAAAAAACCTAGAAAAAAATAAGAATTTACGCCAAAAACTTTCTGTTTTATTAATCACCTTCCCGTTTTAGCAAACCATCCCCACTATTTTTCCATTAACTCGATCAACGTACTTCGTGTTACAATCATTTGAAATGCCTGCAATCTTCTCTACTAATTTTGACCAAGACAACACTACCATTTTTTTTTTTCCATAATCATCTGAATAAATTGTGACGTCCTGATTCACTTCTTCTTAAAGATTCAAACCGTTTTTATTTTTTTTTTTTTATCGGCCTTTTAATTAAGCATGTGTGCTTGTTTGGATGAGCACCCTAGTCTTTCGTGAGAGATGTTCGATAAGACAGAGATTTTACGAAAAAGATTTCTGAGAATAATTTCTAACGTCTGTATAGTTCCTTATCTATACCTTAACAGGAGAACTAAACTGAGAACTATTGAGAACGAAAGAGCCGATCCTGACTTAATATAACAACGAATGTACTCTAAAACGTTTTAACCAGAACTTAATTCTGAAAAATGATTGTCTCTTTAGACCTCGACTTCTCCCTCCAGCATTTATAGCGATTCTTATGTTGTCCCCACTTTATTATTCTACCCTGAGGTGAGCTGTAAAAAGTGTCAGGGGGTTTTATGGCACCTGGACCTCTTAAAGAGGAAAGCAGAATACCATCCATGTACATTCCCTTAAAGTTTAAGTTAATTATAGCCGCCCCGTAGCTATTTAAGTTTCCACGTGTCCTTGTATTGTTCATGCTTTCTTTCTATCACGAAAAATAAACGTAGGTAACTACAAATTTAGATTTTTTAAGTGAAACAGAGATATGATAAATAATTGTTTGAAACCAATGTTTATTTTAAACAATGAGCAATCTTTGTCCAATCCCAGGGGCCAAGTACCCCCCCCCCTGCAGATGACCATGTAATAATAAACGCATACATTCAAACAAAGCGCATATACAATCGTAGTAATATTGCTTGTTTTTAGACACATTTTATCTGTTTTTACTATGAATATAATAAGTAATTATAAACTAGCATAAAGAATGCCCAAGAAACAGATAAAAAAAAAACTACTAACAACTATCAAACCAGTCTTTCAACGATCAAGATACAACAAGTTATATTTTTCTGAAAATAAAAGAAAGCAAATAGACCATATGGCATATATATCTTTAATAATATGGTTGACCTGTCGGACTTAATAAGTCGAAAAGGAAACTCTATTATACTATAAAAGGATCGCAGTATATTAGCTAATACTGATAAATTAGTTATGACAAGAACAGTGACAGTTAAACTGAATAAGAGCACATAAAAAAAATGTCACCATTATCAAAGCACTACAGGCACAAGAAAGAGCAGATACGTTACCGGCGTCAAGGACAGTTAACACTTTCCTCTTTTTGTTGAGTGCCGTATCTGATTGTGACATGTTTCAAGAGTGGAAATTCAGTATTTCAGACACGAGGTCTAAAATTTTAGTTACAACTTCAGGATTGTGATGCTATTATTCGGAGAGGAAGATCCAAAGTAATTGGTTATGAAGTCAGTTCAATTTTAGGTTTAATGTTAATATACGATGCAAATTTCATCGTGTGTTAGGTCCGCCAAGAGCTGTTTACCAAATTGTTTGTTGAAACGAACTGTAAGTAGGGAGCAAATCGTGCTACTACTAACCAAAACTTAAAAAAAGAAGTTTCGATAATAGGTTTCCATGTATCTCCCCCTTTTAAATCAATCCCGTTCAACTTAACCCTTGTTCAACACAACCTCCATTCAACTCAACCCCCGTATAGCTCATCCCCCATTCAACTCAAACCCTGCGCAATTCTACCCTCATTTAACTTGATCAGATTTAATTCAACCCCAATACGATAACTCCCTTTTTACTCAAACCCATTACCTCAACCCCCATGCCTTCAACCCAAATTCAATTAAACCCCTCCAATAGGTTAGGCTAGGTCAAGTTGGGTCCAAAAACAATTTGATAAACAGTTCCATGCAAGATGAAATTCGTACCACATGTTAACATTTAAAGAAAAAATGCTAATAAAATAAAAGTAGTACTATTAGATTCTTTATTTTAGGAGGCACAGTTGGGGGGCTGCCGCCCCCCAAACCCCCCGCTTTCGCAGCCTTTAAATAAAAAAAAAAGTTCTTTAAACTGAAAGTAAGGAGCGACATTAAATCTTAAAAACGAACAGAAATTATTCCGTATATGAAAGGGGCTGTGCCCTCCTCAACGCCTCGCTCTTTACGCTAAAGTTTGAATTTCTCACAACTCTTTTTTTAAACAATAAAAACTTTAGCGTAAAGAGCGAGGCGTTGAGGAGGGCACAGCCCCTTTCATATACGGATAATTTCTGTTCGTTTTAAGATTTAATGTCGCTCCTTACTTTCAGTTTAAAGAATTTGTTTTTATTTAAAGGCTGCGAAAGCGGGGGGTTGGGGGGGCGGCAGCCCCCCAACTGTGCCTCCTAATCCCTGTACGTTTTAAGGTTCGATCTTGTAACTCAGCCTCTTCAACTCTTTAGAAAACGTAGTTTTTTTCAAATAATATATATCAAGGAGGCACACTTGTGCCTCTATAAAGAGGCGACCCACCACAATGTTAAGCGATTTCCGGTCCTAGCAGTCGCAGAGAGACAGCGGTAATCGCATTTTGTAGCCCAAGCTCAAACTAAGAAAAGTGCAAAATTTCACCCCCCTCCGACTTTATCTTCATGGGTAAAAGTGGGCCGGAAGTTTCGACCCTCCGACCACAGCCCCCCTTTAACGTTGTCCGATTGGGTTGAAATTTAGAGGTTAAACTTTCCTAGGGCCCGGGAGCTTATCCTCGAAATTTCAGCTCAATCCGATCACTCCTTCCCTATTTTCCAAAAACCAAATATAGCCACTTAAAGTTCAATTTTTTTTTTTCTTAGCCACGCCTACAGGCCACAGTTGGCAACTGATCCGGGTGAATGAGGACTCATTCGAAGCAGAATTCGACCTGTTAGGGCCTTTTGAAATTTTCAGACCGAAAAAATTATCCCCCGAATTTACATTCACGAAAAACCTCGTTTTCCTATAAGAACCCGCTATAAGCGGGCTCTTATCGTTTTCCTATAAGAGCCCGCGAAAACGCGGGCTCGTTTTCCTATAAGAGCCCGCAAGCCCGCAAGCTGTCAAATCAGCTAACAGTTAGTCAAGCAATAATAAGTAATAAACTGTACAAAAACGTGCAGAAATTATTTGAAAAAAAATTACGTTTTCTAAAGAGTTAAAGAGGCTGAGTTACAAGGTCGAACCTTAAAACGTACAGGGATTAGGAGGCACAGTTGGGGGGCTGCCGCCACCCAAACCCCCCGCTTTCGCAGCCTTTAAATAAAAAAAAAATTTAAACTGAAAGTAAGGAGCGACGTTAAAACTTAAAACGAACAGAAATTATTCCGTATATGAAAGGGGCTGTGCCCTCCTCAACGCCTCGCTCTTTACGCTAAAGTTTGACTTTCTCACAACTCTTTTTTTAAACAATAAAAACTTTAGCGTAAAGAGCGAGGCGTTGAGGAGGGCACAGCCCCTTTCATATACGGAATAATTTCTGTTCGTTTTAAGTTTTATTGTCGCTCCTTACTTTCAGTTTTAAAAATTTTTTTTTATTTAAAGGCTGCGAAAGCGGGGGGTTTGGGGGGCGGCAGCCCCCCAACTGTGCCTCCTAATCCCTGTACGTTTTAAGGTTCGACCTTGTAACTCAGCCTCTTTAACTCTTTAGAAAACGTAGTTTTTTTCAAATAATATATATAAAAGATGACACTAAAACTAATGATATCTTCAAACAGTTTCGTGGTAACGAACAGTAAGTAAGGATCAATAGTAACCGAAATCAATAGTAACCCTGATCAATAGTAACCGAAACTCTAAAAAACGGAATTTTGATAACAATAGATGCATCAAAAGAATCAATTTTTACGCTGATTTAAAATATATAATCTTCATCAAGTATAGTTTTACCCATCAAAAGTTATGCGCCTGAGAAAATTTGTCTTTATTTTTGAAAAGGGGAAAACACCCCCTAAAAGTCATAGAACCTTAACGAAAATCACACCATCAGATTCAGCGTATCAGGGAACTCTACTATAGAAGTTTCAAGCTCCTACCTGCAAAAACATGGAATTTTTATATTTTCTGCCAGAAGAAAGATCATGGATGCGTGTTTGTTTTTGTTTTTTTTTGTTGTTGTTGTTGTTATTTTTATTTTTTTTTCTCAGGGGTAATCGTATCAACCCATTGACCCTAGAATATCCCAGGAGGGCTCATTCGAACGGAAATTAAAAGTTCTAGTGCCCTTTTTAAGTCACCCGATTAAAATTGATAGTCATTTTTGTACAACATGCTCGAAAAATGAAATAACTATGTCTTTGAGGATGACTTAATCCCCCACAGTCCCCGGGGGAAGGTCTGCAAGTTATGAACTTTGCCCAATGTTTACATGTAGTACAGGTTATATTGGCTATTGGAAGGTATACAGACGTTTTTTTTTTTTTTCTGGTAGTGTGGGGGGGGGGTCAGATCGGGGGTTACATGAGAGGATCTTTCCATGGAGGAAGTTTTCATGGGGGGATGGATGGACATTGCTATGAAGGAGGCGCCGGATTTCCCAGCATTATTTAAAAAACGATCAGAAATTGAATAAGAAAAATATTTTTTTAAACTGAAAAGTAAGGAGCAACATTATAACTTAAAACGAAGAGAAATTATTATGTATATGATTGGGTTCGCCCCCTAGTCATAACCTCGCTCTTTACGGTATTTTTTTTTGTACTTTCATCAGAGCTATTTATTCTAATTAACGGCTTTTGTGATTAAGGGGTCATTCTTAAAGAATTGGAACAAAAATTTGAACTTGAGCGTAAAGAGCGAGGTATTGACTAGGGGGCAAATCCCCTAATATACGTTATGAAAATATACGAATATAGAAGTTCGTTACGTAAGTTAATTCGTAAGTTACGTCAGAACAAAATTTCGAGAAAGCCATTTAGCCAAAAAAAAAAAGTAAAATTAACATGCAAATTTTGTTTTAATCATTCATGTACAGTGAGCCAAAATCAAAGCAGCATTGATTCAAAAACGTTCAGAAATTAAATAAAAAAAACAAGTTTTTTTTAACTGAAAGTAAGGAGCGACATTAAAACTTTAGCGTAACGAGCGAGGCGTTGAGGATGGGACAGCCCCTTTCATATACGGAATAATTTCTGTTCGTTTTAAGTTTTAATGTCGCTCCTTACTTTCAGTTAAAAAAAAGACGTGTTTTCTTATTTAATTACTTCATAATGGCAGAATCTTTCTGTTGATCAGATTATCATGTTACCTTCCATTGTTATCTACACTTTAAATAATTTAAAATAGTGTTCTAATCCAAAATTATGTTCAAATCTTTCGATGAAAGGTTTTCATCGTGTCAAGAATGTGTGAAAACTAGTCGATAAAGAAGATAAGACGCATCACGAGATGCAAAACAGCGGGATATCGGGGACCATCAGGGGGGACCCACTGTCAGAAAACGACCATGATGCCATGATATTTGATAAGAGCATGAAACAAAAAACTTAACGGCATTAATTAATTTTATTGCTAGTTTCTTTTATTGCTATGTTTCTACTAGGTGTATTCCAACAAAGAAAAAAAAATAACGAATGGGGTTGTGTTGAATGGGAGTTGGGCTGCATGGGGATTGAGCTACAAGAGGTTGGATTGAACGGATGTTGAGTGAAGTGGAGGTTGAGGTAAATGGGTTTGACTTCGATTGGGGTTGAGTTGGATGGGGATTGATTTAAACGGGATTTAAGTTGAACGAGGGTTGATTTGAACGGGGTTGAGTTAAACGGACATTGAGTTACACGCTCACTTTAATAACAACATATAAATCAAAAGAATTAGCTTTTTATGATGATTAAGGAGCAACATTACAACCTAAAACGGACAAAAATAACTCCCTGAATGAAAGGGGCTGCCCATCCTCCATCCCACGGTCATTACACGAAAGTTTATTGGTGCTTTAAATAATCATCTCATTCCGTTTCAATGACCCTTGTGTGTCGGAGTCGTTCTTAAGGAATGGGGACAAAAAGTTAAACGTTAGCGTAAAGAGCAAGGGGTTAAGGAGGAGGAAGCACTCAAACACGACATAATTTCTGTTATTTTTAAGTTGCAATGTTGCTTTTGATTAAGCTTTTCCAGTTTTTCTACTTAAGAATTAAAATGTTGGACTGTAATTAAATATTGAACAAAACTGAAGTTTTAGTCAAAATTTTCGATGAGCAGGAAGTTTGTTGAATTAGTCCTTAGCAATATTTTTACTACAGAATATCGGGTGGAAGGGAGGAGGTTTTACTATTCTTACACATGGATATTACACAGTATGAAAGGTGTTCTTTTCGGTATCCCCCCACACACAATAACCCACCACCCCTCCTTTATAATAGCTGATGCGCAATTATACATCACTAAACATAATTCCGAATAAAAATCAAGCGAATCAACTTACTTAAATCGAACATTAAGATAAATGCTCATTTAACCATATATCTTGTATGGACCAAGTGATTTTTCAGGCACGAGTGCGCCACCGTATGGCATTAATTCCATTACAACTGAGAAACTGTTGTTTTGATATTTTTTATGTTTGTGATTTTTTGATACTTTTGAATCGATTTGCTATCTCAGAATTTTCAATTGATAGCAGCTTGTTCCTATTTTGGAATAAAAATCTTAGTTTGTTGCCATTATATGGAAGAAAACGCCATTTTCCCGTGGCATAATCTTGTTGATCAATTAAAAAGAGCACTTGAACTTTTAAGCTCCATTTGAATGAGCCTCTCCCGATCTTCTAGAACCAACGGTTCGATACGATTATCATTGGAAAAAAAAAAAAAAAAAAAACATAACAAAAAAAAAAACATAACAAAAAAGACAAATAAACACGCATCCATGATCTTTCTTCTGGAAAATAAATGCAAAATTCTACATTTTTGTAGATAGGGACGGAAAATATATAATTAAATTCAGCACAGCATGAAATCCTAATGCAGAGACTTAAAATCCATATTTACAGAAATGCATAATTATGTATTTTTCCCGAGCAGGATGGCCAAGGATGCTATGTTTATTTGTTGTTTTTTCTTTTCCAAGGGTTATCGTATAAAGCCAATGGCCCTAGATTATCAGGAGAAGGTTCATTCAAACGGGAATTGAAAGTCCTTAGTGCCCTTTTCAAGCAGCAAAAAAACAATTTTCTGCAGCAAAATAGGATTAGTAAAAAAATTATATATATATATATATATATATATATATATATATATATATATATATATATATATATATATATATATATATATATATATATATATATATATATATATATATATATATATATATATATATATATATATATATATAAACGAGCAGAAATTAACATAAGTTGGGCGCAAAACCCGTATGCCTTCCCAAGGCCAGAACAAAATTTGCACTTTACTGAAAAAAAATATAAATGTTTTTTACTTTTATAACTTTAATAAATCAAATAATTTTAACATTTTGATTACTAAGTATCAGTATATGTATATTAAACTGACAATGCACATTTATTTGTATTTTTTCAGTAAAGTGCAAATTTTGTTCTGGCCTTGGGAAGGCATAGGGGTTTTGCACCCAACTTATGTTAATTTCTGCTCGTTTTGAGTTTGACTCGGTTATTTATTGTAATTTCTGTTCGTTTGGGTTTCGTTTATTTATCGATGCTGATTTGTGGTAGTTTCGAGCTTGGTAGATTATTTGATTTTATTTTTGTTCATTTTTTGTTTAATGGAGTTCTTTACTTTTCTTTGAAAAACTTATTTTGTGACAAAAATTTTTTTTTAATTAATTTCTGTTCGTTTTACATTGACATAGTCTTTTCAAGGAAAAATAAGAAAATAACACTTCAAATCTTTTCGTTTTTTAAGACTTTATAGTTTGGCCTGCTAATTGTATGCTGGAGAAAATTTTCAGCCATTTTTAACAACATACACCCTTCTAAAAATCTGGACACAAATAGTACTGTTTAACTTAGTTTCATACCTCCTTTAGTTGACCTGAAATGGAAAACTTGATACCATTCGCAAAAAAAATTGTTTACTTTCTTTGATAGCTTGGATATACTTACACTATTTTGATTTGGTTAAATTTTAGGAGCAGAAGTAGTCTCCAAAGTTTGAACATAATACCCTCAGTCGTTCTTGGGATACAGCTGAGATGCCTTATTGGGAATTAGCATTATCATAGTGCATTTTGAATTAATCTTAAGGCAACATTTAGTTTTTAAACATAATTGGCAAATGGGAAGGTGGGAGTGGAAGGGGTATTAGTTGCCCTTCAATCACTTTCGACAATTAAAAAGGGCATCAGCCCTTTCTATTTTCAATCGAATGAGCCCCTTTCCAAGTTCCCACGACAACTCGTTCGATACGAAGTGCCCTGGTCTAAACAACAAAAATTATTACAAATAACTTTCGACTATTAAAAAGGGCACTAGCCCTTTGAATTTCAAATCGAATGAGCCCTTTTCTGAAGTTTCTACGACAACGCCTTCTATAAAACCTTATATGCCCCCAGGGCATAACTTAAAACCTTTGCCCTGAGGTAGGGACGTACGCAGGGAGGGGGGCCTCTGGGGCCCGCCCCCCCCCCCCCAAAAAAAAAAAAATCTCACGATTTTTTTTTCATTTTCCCATAATTTTTTGGTTTTTTTCTCACAGAATAATGGGTATGAAGGATCCCCCCCCCCCCGAAACAAATTGGGCCCCCCGAAACAAATTCCTGCGTACGTGCCTGCCCTGAGGGCTGTGGCGGAGTATCCTCCTCAAAAAACATATTTTATATCTGTAAATCAATTACGCTGAACAAAATGGCTATCTAAAAATTTTTTATTGGACGTGTTTGGGGGAATGACGGGCGTGGGCTAGTTGCTAGTGGGCTAGTTGCCCTCCAATCACTTTCGACTATTAAAAAGGGCACTAACCCTTTGAATTTCCAATCGAATTAGCTTTTTTTTGAAGTTTCTACGACAACGCCTTCTATAAAAACCTTATATGCCCCCAGGGCATAACTTAAAAACCCTTGCCCTGAGGGTTGTGGGGGAGTGTCCTTCTCAAAAACATATTTTCCATCTGGCAATCAACTAGCCTACGCTAAACAAAATGGCTATCTCAAAATTTTGATTGGATGTGTTTGGGTGAATGATGGACGTGGGGGGGGGCTAGTTGCTTTCCAGTCACTTCGACTATTAAAAAGGGCACTAGCCCTTTGAATTTCCAATCAAATGAGCCCCTTTTGAAGTTTCTATGACAACGCCTTCTATAAAAACTTTATATACCCCAGGACATAACTTAAAACCCTTGCCCTAAGGGTTGTTGGGAAGTGTCCTCCACAAAACATATTTTCTATCTGGAAATCAACTACGCTGAACAAAATGGCTATCTCAAAATTTTGATTGGATGTGTTTGGGGAATGATGGGCGTGGGGGAGGGCTAGTTCCCCTCCAATCACTTTTGACTATTAAAAATGGAACTAGCCCATTGAATTTCCAATCGAATGAGCCTGTTTTGAAGTTTCTACGACAACTCCGTCTTATAAAAACCTTATATGCCCCCAGGGCATAATTTAAAACCCTTGCCCTGAGGGTTGTGGGGGAGTGTCCTCCTAAAAAACATATTCTCTATCTGGAAATCAACTAGCCTACGCTGAACAAAATGGTTATCTCAAAATTCTGATTAGATGTGTTTGGGGGAATGATGGGCATGGGGGGCTAGTTGCCCTCCAATCACTTTCAACTATTAAAAAGGACACTAGCCCTTTGAATTCCCAATCGAATGAGCCTGTTTTGAAGTTTCTACGACAACGCCTTCTATAAGAACCTTATATGCCCCCAAGGCATAACTTTAAAAACCTTTGCCCTGAGGGTTGTGGGGGAGTTTCCTCCTCAAAATATATTTTCTATCTGGAAATAAACTATGCTGAACAAAATTGCTATCTCAAAATTTTGATTGGATGTGTTTGGGGGAATGATGGTCGTGGTGGGGGGGGGGGGCTACTTGCCCTCCAATCACTTTCGACTTTTAAAAAGGGCACTAGCCCTTTGAATTCCCAATCGAATGAGCCTGTTTTGAAGTTTCTACGACAAAACCTTCTATAAAAACCTTATATGCCCCCAGGGCATAACTTAAAACCTTTGCCCTGAGGGTTGCGGGGGAGTGTCCTCCTCAAAAAAATATTTTCTATCTGGAAATCAACTAGCCTACGCTGAACAAAATGGCTATCTCAAAATTTTGATTGGATGTGTTTGGGGGAATGAGGGGCGGGGGGGGGGGGCTAGTTGCCCTCCAATCACTTTTGACTAATAAAAAGGGCACTAGCCCTTTGAATTTCCAATCGAATGAGCCTTTTTTCAATTTCCTACGACAACGCCTTCTATAAAAAACCCTATATACCCCCAGGGCATAACATAAAACCCTTGCCCTGAGGGTTTTGGGGGAGTCTCCTCCTCAAAAACACATCTTCTATCTTGAAATCAACTACGCTGAACAAAAATGGCTATCTCAAAATTTTGATTGGATGTGTTTGGGAGAATGATGGGCGTGGGGGGGGGCTAGTTGCACTCCAATCACTTTCGACTATTAAAAAGGGCACTAGCCCTTTGAATTTCCAATCGAATGAGCCTGTTTTGAAGTTTCTACGACAACACCTTCAATAAAAACCTTATATGCCCCCAGGGCATAGCTTAAAACCCTTGCCCTGAGGGCTGTGGGGGAGTGTCCTCCTCAAAAACATATTTTCTATGTGGAAATCAACTACGCTGAACAAAAAGGCTATTTCACAATATTGATTGGATGTGTTTGGGGGAATGATGGGCGTGGGGGGGGGGGTTAGTTGCCCTCCAATCACTTTCGACTATTAAAATGGGCACTAGCCCTTTGAATTTCCAATCAAATGAGCCTGTTTTGAAGTTTCTACGACAACGCCTTCTATAAAAACCTTATATGCCCCCAGGGCATAACTTAAAAACCCTTGCCCTGAGGGTTGTGGGGGAGTGTCCTCCTCAAAAACACATTTTCTATCTGGAAATCAACTACGCTGAACAAAATGGCTATCTCACAATTTTGATTAGATGTGTTTGGGTGAATGATGGACGTGGGGGGGGGCTAGTTGCTTTCCAGTCACTTCGACTATTAAAAAGGGCACTAGCCCTTTGAATTTCCAATCAAATGAGCCCCTTTTGAAGTTTCTATGACAACGCCTTCTATAAAAACTTTATATACCCCAGGACATAACTTAAAACCCTTGCCCTAAGGGTTGTTGGGAAGTGTCCTCCACAAAAACATATTTTCTATCTGGAAATCAACTACGCTGAACAAAATGGCTATCTCAAAATTTTGATTGGATGTGTTTGGGGGAATGATGGGCGTGGGGAAGGGGCTAGTTCCCCTCCAATCACTTTTGACTATTAAGAAGGGAACTAGCCCTTTGAATTTCCAATCGAATGAGCCTGTTTTGAAGTTTCTACGACAACTCCGTCTTATAAAAACCTTATATGCCCCCAGGGCATAATTTAAAACCCTTGCCCTGAGGGTTGTGGGGCAGTGTCCTCCTAAAAACATATTCTCTATCTGGAAATCAACTAGCCTACGCTGAACAAAATGGTGATCTCAAAATTCTGATTGGATGTGTTTGGGGGAATGATGGGCATGGGGGGCTAGTTGCCCTCCAATCACTTTCAATTATTAAAAAGGACACTAGCCCTTTGAATTCCCAATCGAATGAGCCTGTTTTGAAGTTTCTACGACAAACGCCTTCTATAAGAACCTTATATGCCCCCAAGGCATAACTTAAAACCTTTGCCCTGAGGGTTGTGGGGGAGTTTCCTCCTCAAAAATATATTTTGTCTATCTGGAAATAAACTATGCTGAACAAAATTGCTATCTCAAAATTTTGCTTGGATGTGTTTTGGGGAATGATGGTCGTGGTGGGGGGGGGCTACTTGCCCTCCAATCACTTTCGACTTTTAAAAAGGGCACTAGCCCTTTGAATTCCCAATCGAATGAGCCTGTTTTGAAGTTTCTACGACAACACCTTCTATAAAAACCTTATATGCCCCCAGGGCATAACTTAAAACCTTTGCCCTGAGGGTTGCGGGGGAGTGTCCTCCTCAAAACACATTTTCTATCTGGAAATCAACTACGCTGAACAAAATGGCTATATCACAATTTTGATTAGATGTGTTTGGGGGAATGATGGGCGTGGGGGGGGTCTAGTTGCTTTCCAATCACTTTCGACTATTGAAAAGGGCACTAACCCTTTGAATTTCCAATCAAATGAGCCTGTTTTTGAAGTTTCCACGACAACGCCTTCTATGAAACCTTATATGCCCCCAGGGCATAACTTAAAAACCCTTCCCCGAGGGTTGTGGGGGAGTGTCCTCCTCAGAAAGATATTTTCCATCTGGAAATCAGCTACGCTGACAAAATACCCATCTCAAAATTTTGATCAGATGTTTGGGGGAATGATGGGCGTGGGAGGGGGGAGGCTAGTTGCCCTCCAATCACTTTCGACTATTAAAAAGGGCACTAGCCCTTTGAATTTCCAATCGAATGAGCCTGTTTTGAAGTTTCTACGACAACACCTTCTATAAAAACCTTATATGCCCCCAGGGCATAACTTAAAACTCTTGCCCCGAGGATTGTGGGGGAGTGTCCTCCTCAAAAAGATATTTTCTATCTAGAAATCAGCTACGCTGACAAAATGTATATTTCAAAATTTTGATTGGATGTGTTTGGGGGAATGATGAGCGTGGGGGGGGGCTAGTTGCCCTCCTATCACTTTCGACTATTAAAAAGAGCACTAGCTTTTTGAATTTCCAATCGGATGAGTCTGTTTTGAAGTTTCTACGACAACGCCTTCTGCAAAAGAGTATATGCCCCCAGGGCGTAACTTAAAACCCTTGCCCTGAGGGTTGTGGGGGAGTCTCCTCCTCAAAAACCTATTTTATATCTGGAAATAAACTACACTGAACAAAATGGCTACCTCAAAATTTCGATTGAATGTGTTTGGGGGAATGATGGGCGTGGAGGGGGGGGGGGCTAGTTGCCCTCCAATCACTTTCGACTATTAAAAAAGGGCACTAGCCCTTTGAATTTCCAATCGAATGAGCGTTTTTTTGAAGTTTCTACGACAACGCCTTCAATAAAAACCTTATATGCCCCAGGGCATAATTTAAAACCCTTGCCCTGAGGGTTGTGGGGGAGTGTCCTCCTGAGAAACATATTTTCTATGTGGAATTCAACTACGCTGAACAAAATGGCTGTCTCACAATTTTGATTGGATGTGTTTGGGGGAATGATGGACGTTGGGGAGGGGGGGGGGCTAGTTGCCCTCCAATCACTTTCGACTATTAAAAAGGGCACTAGACCTTTGAATTTCCAATCGAATGAGCCTTTTTTGAAGTTTCTACGACAACGCCTTCTATAAAAACCTTATATGCTCCCAGGGCATAACTTAAAAACCCTTGCCCTGAGGGTTGTGTGGGAGTGTCCTCCTCAAAAAAACACATTTTCTATCTGAAAATCAACTACGGTGAACAAAATGGCTATATCAAAATTTCGATTGGATGTGTTTGGGGGAATAATTGGCGTAAGGGGGGGGGGGGCTAGTTGCCCTCCAATCACTTCAGACTATTAAAAAGGGCACTAGAACTCTCGATTTCCAATCGAATGAATCCCTTTTGAAGTCTCTACGACGACCCCTTCTATATGAAGTGCCCTGCTTAGAAAAAAAAATAAACTGTACATTGTGTCAACATTGATCTTATATGCACTCAGGGCATAACTGAAAACCCTTGCCCCGAGGGTTGTGGAGGAGTGTCCTCCTCAAAAAGATATTTCTCATCTGGATATCAACAACGCTGAACAAAATGGCTATCTCAAAATTTTGATTGGATGTGTGTTTGGGGGAATGATAGGGGTGGGGCTAGTTGCCCTCCAATCACTTTCGACTATTAAAAAGGGCGCTAGCCACTCCAATTTCCAATCGAATGAGCCCTTTTCGAAGTTTCTACGACAACTCCTTCGATACGAAGTGCCCGGGTATGGAAAAAAAAAAAAAAAAAAAAAAAAAAAAAAAAAAAAAAAAAAAAAAATAAAATAAAAATAAAATAAAAAAAAAAAAACATTGTGCCCACATCGTTCTTTACTTAGACAGCGCTAGCGAGCTGCCTATGATATTTACCTTTATAGTACTATAAAGAACCTTTATAGTACTAAATAGCACCTTCATGGTACCAAATTGCTTATTTTTTAATTTTCACTGTCATGTTCACTTGATTTGGGAAAATTGGCTCCAACTTTACCCCCCCCCCCCCCCACCACCACGAAATTAGGAAAATTACGAAATTGCACCACTGTTTAAAAGGAATTAAAACCTACATATTCTTTAAATTGGCCTAATAATTGAAAATATAAGGTTTTTATAAGGTCCTTGTTGTGACCAGCAAAAGAGACCAGAATTGAAAAAATGATCTTGAGTTGTCAATCCTACAAACGCATGAACAAGAATTGTAGAAAACCAACATCAGAACCTACGAAGAAGAGGGTCTATGTAGTCGAGAAAATGAGGAAACAGCTGAAAAAGAAACATTATCTTTATTTATTGGCAGTATAAAACAAACCTGCTTCAATGCGGGCAAGCCCTTGAATGGTTTTTTACAATGTCAAGGAAAAACGAACATAATCAACAAGTGATTAATTGATGACAGGTCGATTATAATGAAACAAATGCTGAAGGCATTAAAAATTGAAATACTGTATCACCAAGACATGCAGAATATATATTTTTTTTTTTTTTTTTTTTTTTTTTTTTTTTTTTTTTTTTTTTTTTTTTTTTTTTTTTTTGCAGAAAATAATAAATAATTAGAAAAAGAACAATGGACCTAGCGTTAAAACTACGTTAATGGATGTATTTTAATGACTATTGGATTACAGCTTCAGGTTGCCGTGAAGTAAGTGAATCTGACGTGAAAAGACAGATAATTCTTTTAAGTAAATTGCTTTTTTTCTGATCCTAATTTTTATTATTACTAAAATATCACTGTTCTAAGAATTTTAAGTTAAGAAAACATGTTCTTTTATAAGTAAATGTAAAAGGCACATATTTTTTTAAACTACCGACATTGACAAAAATACAACTAGAATATGATGTTTCGATTTGATGAATTGTCTGGGTATTGCTCTTCTAATCCTTCTCTTATTGCTCTTGTATTACAAATTAGTTATTTCTATTTCTACATTACCTAAAATTGGGAAAAAACACTTAAAAAACTACATGGGAAAGAACAAAACAACACGGTTATGATAAGCTCAAGCACATCGGGTAAAGGGTTTACCAACCTGTACAAACAGTTGTTTGGCTGAAAAACTTCACGGTTGACCTTGTTTTTCTCAAGTAGAAGTCTATCTGAGGGTTTTCTTCTTATTTTGTATATAAGCTAATGTATATAAACTTAATATAAGCTAATATTCTGGGGTCTATCACTACATTCTATTATACATGACAGTCTGATTTCAAATGTTCTGCCATTACATGGTGGCACAATTTTCCACAAGAAGCCCCTTTGGGAATCATTTAGCAACTGACAAAGAAAAATACCTAGGGCCCAGTCTTGGATTTCGAGGGCCCCAAGGAGGGCGGCTTTTAACTAAAAAAAGAAAAAAAACGCTTTAGAAAACAAATTTTCTTATGGAATGTTTTTCTCATTGTCAAAATTCCTTGCAGCCAACATAAAAACCATTTAGCGGTTATGCCAACTTGAAAGACATGATAAGGAAATGTGATTGATAAGAGAAAAAGCAAAATTAATATTAAAGATAGAAGAAGTAGAATTTAATAAAAGTATGACATTCAAATGTTCTGAAACCATAGCGCAAACACAACATCGTTTTTCTGTTATAATGGGCCATCTTGCAATCATTATATAGGCTTTCGGAAAATCAGGAAATTGTAATTTTCAACCCATATGAGATTAATTTCTCTTTCACAGCATTAATAGTTTTACTGAAAATGAAAGAACTGTACTTTGGCTAATAAGATCTGTTAATTGGCTACTTAATGCAAGTATTGTATCTATTATCGGAAAATTAATTTAGCATTAAACCGTAGACAACAATAACTTTAATTAATAACAAAAAACAAAACAATGCGCTATTAAGAGTTAGATTTCAGAATAGTCCGGGGGCCACTAAAGCGTATCTCGTTTATTTCTGAGTTGAGTTGGTCAGAAAGACACAGTCAGTTTGACAATCCGATTATATCGACCACGCTGAATCCAAATATGGGTGGTGGCCAAGTTGGAGATCACAGCTTGACCTTGTAAAAGCAAAAAAACACCCTTTTTAGGCCTATAAAACGTGTGTAGACTGTTTTTTTTTTCTAAGGTTGTACCACTCCGATTTAGTGGCGCGACGTGTCATTTTGGTCCTAATATGGTCTTCTCATAGAATATGTTAAATTTTTTCCGATATCTTGCATAGCCCAGGAGCTATAGGCTAATATTTATTAATTTTGCCTGAAAATCTCAAAATTCGAAGGTTCATTTTCAACTAAACCACGTATCTCGGACCTTTCCATACTTTTTATGTTTTTTCATTCTTTTCCAGAATTTAACTTTCATATTTAGCTTCACACTGCCGTAAAGTTCGAAAATTTAACTGTTCGGTAAAGCCGTCTAGAATTTTTTGAAAAAATTTAGGCTAAAAAATATATGCAAAAATACATTTTTCAAAATGAGGGTGTGACACATCTTTTATGCTAGAATTTAACACCAAATCCAATATGAACTTCACTTTTCAACCAAATAGCAACTTTTTTTTGTGTGTTAATTCAAATTGTATTTACAAGGCTAACTGATTTTCAGTTTGTCTGCCGATAAGAATGGGACAGTGACAGTCTCCCTACAAATCTTAAGCCAAGAACCAGTCCTGGTCATCTTCAAAGATTGCCCTCTGTTAAGCCAATCTTTCAATATAGTTGTGAAAGATTAAGTGATTGTGAGTGTTTGAAAACATTGTTTATGTCACGTGTGCAGTGGCAGTTGACAAGTGGACTACCACCATACCATTCTGTGCTGAGGTTTCCTCTGCCCTTTATCGACTTGCTGGAAATTGAGAGCATGAGAGAATTTGATGGTGAAAGAAGCAAAAATGGAACCTTTGAGAAGCGCCGAGAAAACCTTGTCAGTAATGTGGTCTCCGTTGTCGAAGATCATATTGATCCCCTTACACGTGATGAGGAATCATTGGTGAATATCATTTCAAATCAAGTCACTGATGAACCAGTGGCAAAGAGCCTCCTGAGTACACGTGCTAGTGGCTTAAAAGTATTGGAAGCATACTTCGATGGAAAACCCAACTCCTTTTCCAAGGTTAAAGTAAAGACTATGGATTGCGAAACAAAACAGGATAAACGTTCAGCGACCAAGATCGGTAGCAGCGTTTATGCTGAATTGGAAGCTGTTAAAAGGATTTTGGTTACTGTTGGCACTAGTCAAGGATCTACGCTTGAAATGCTAAGTAAGATCATGCCACACGAACTTTTGCCCTACGCCCTAGCAATATTTGAAGCAGTAGCTAGTGCACGTATTAAACTTCGATCGGGTACGAAGTCAAGTTTTTTCTCGAGTACATTCGCACCTCTGCAAGTTTCGAAAGTTGGCCTAGCAAAGTACCGATTAAAAAGGTCACGGGAACTGGTGTGGTGGTAGATTTCATGCCGTTAATCCGGTCGCAAGTGCCAGATAAAGCCGAAACCGTTGAGGCATTTTCGAAACGAATCCTTGCAAGGCTCTTAAATCGACTCCCAAATCTATAACCGAGCTGAATATTGTAGCTGATCGGTATGACGGAGTGTTCGGCCTTGTAAGCATTTCCGGGAATCCTATTGTTCTAAAAGACAGTAGTGGCTGTCATGAGCGGAGATGAGATACAGTGACGAAGAGTTTCATCGTTACGAAGAGCATGGTGCTAGAAAACGGGAATATTTTGCTTATGCAGCCAGAGAGTAAGGCAAGACTTATCGAATGTATCTTGAATTGTGGAGCCATGTCTGTCTTTCTGAATTAACATTTACCATTTACTGTACCGTGAGCAAAATGCGATATATTTAAAATACAAAGATTCTTTCCTTCTAAAGATGATTCTGACAGAAATTAAACGTCCCCTAATTGAGTTCAAATACCGCTTCCAAGAGTCTAAATTCTTAATCAGCAAAAAGAGAAATTGCATTCTAGCTTCAGTCAAACAACGACGCTAGTCGGTTTGAATTTCGCAAAGAAAATTAGCAACAAAAAAAGATGCTACGCACAATATTTCTAAGGAAGTTTAAACTATAAGAGCCGTGTAAACGTTTGAATCATCAGAAAAAATTAAGACAGATCATTGGACGAAGGGTTCGTACCCTTGGGCCACCTGAGCCAATTGTGAGCCAGTTCTCAAAGCGCAGGACAAGAAAACTGTGTTTGATAGTGGGGTAAGAGTGTTTTTTGAATATATTCGTAATTTAGAATCAGGACCACTTGGACAGAATTACTCGGCGTACGATCTGGGCAATTCTTTGACTGTTATATCTCAGTCACCATTATTGTCGTTTGAAGTGACTCACTGCTGTTCACCTAAATATGTAAGTCTCAATAAATCCATTGCTTTTTACCTGTGTTTACTTCATTTTATATGTCTGTATCTAGCCTAATGATAGCTAATTAGTTCGCAAATCTCCAAGGACGTTCCCAGAGGAATCTGATCTCCAGATAGCTCGAAGAGGAGAGGTCACATTTATATGGCTACACATTTCGTTTTCTCTCATTAATTGAGGGTGGCGTAGGCCTTATTGGCACGATCTTTAGCGCTATAAGCGGCGCTATCGGAGAACTTATAAGGTGTAAGTTCACAGCTTCAAGGTACGATATTAGATTTGACGCGGTCAATATTTATGACCACAATTAAGCCCAGTCTTTTTCTTTCATCGCTAAATTTTCTTCTATAGCCCAAATCTTTTTCATTCATCGCTACAAATGGCGCGAGTCGGAAATTGGAGAAAAACTTGCGAACTAATTAGGCTGTAAAACTTTGTAATTTAAATTTAATTATCGGAGAGATATAGACACATAAGTAAAGCGATTAGGCCTATTGCCGCTAAGCTACGACAGGGAAACCCTTTAGATATCTCATAGGAGATAATAGCCTCCCCCAAAATAGATTAATTGAAAAAATAAATTTATTTTGAATTGATTAAAAAAAAATGGACGAACTCAATGACTTATTAATAGTGCAGAAGTTAGTCGCAAAAAATATAGAAATAGCGAAATCTATCCCGGAATACAATGGTCAATCAGATATTGACGAATTTAATATCCAATTGGCCCAGTTTATACAACTAACAAAAACAGACCTTGGAGCGTTAAAAGACATGATCCTACTACGATTAAAAGGCCAGGCCTTAACCTTTCTAAAACAGATTGAACATACCATAGGCAATAACGCCAACTTGCCAATAAATACGGTTGATAACTTGTTAAAAGCATTTAAAGATAGGTTTACAGAAACCAGTTCCATAAATAAATTAAAACACGGAACAGTGAGCTTTGACTTTTCACAAAATATAAGAGAATACCTTGATAATATACGCATTTCTGTAGAGGCAAAATACGGAAGTGGTTCGGGGCAACTGTATGAAAAAGTCATACTAAATACCTTTTTGCAAGGGCTACCCCCAAAACTATATAGAGTGGTAATATCCAAAAATATTCAGACGTTGGATCTTGCAGTTCAGGAGGTAGAGCGATTGATCGAAGTTGATACGATGGTCGCTAATCACAGTAAGGCAAAAATAAATAGCCTAGGCGATTCAAACGCGAACCCAATCTTCAAGGGCGATCAGGCGTCTCCCAATTTCTTTTCAAGGGATAACTCCCCAGTGCCACAAAGAAATAAAACGCAAGAACCCGCTAGGCAAAAAACAGTACGTTTTCAGCCTGTCAAACAATCTAATTACGAAAATAACCCTACAATAACAAGGTGCTATATTTGTAATAGACCTGTACATATCGCGAGAGAGTGCCGTTACGTCCCCAATCCCATACCAAGAATTGCTGACGGTAGTACGCAAATTATGGCAACCATTTGTTCGGAAGAACAAATTTTAGCGCCGGTGGGGCGCTAGGCTATAGCCAGGGAAGATTGCGCCAATCAGTACCTTACAACGCGTACAAACCAAATTTTTATACCCCTCCCCCCAATAGACAAATTAATTACCGATTTGAAAACCCAAATAATCGCCAAAGCCAATATGATGCGAGAATGCTATATAGAAATCACGAAAACTGGCCGACGGGACATGAAAATTTTGCAAGCTAACGGCATTGGCAGTCAGCGCCAGCAAGCGGCACTGACACAAGACATCCAAGTTACCATAATAATATATGGCGAAGGCAGAAAGATGTAAATCAGTTAGATATGCCCACGGAACCTCATATGCCTGAATATCTATTACAGGCACCGACACATGAAATAAATCCTCAGGGAAATGTTTCAGGCCCCTCAGAAATATAAATTGGACCCAGAGGGTGCCCAGAATATTTAATAGGTCCAAAACAATGGTATTGCCGTCTTGTAGTGATAATAATAATAGGTTGCCTATATTTAATGATTTTTGTGTAGAAAACATTTACTTTAAAGCCTTAGTTGACAGCGGAGCTACAGTCAATATAATAAGCTCCTGCGTATTTAATATGTTGCCTCCCCATATTAAACAACAAAGAAATTTTAATAATCCCAATTTAACTAGTGTGACAGGACATAAATTGGATGCAAGAGGTTCAATTTACCTAAACGTAAAAAGGGACAATAGGATATTTTCGACAAATTTTATAATATGCGATAGCTTTCCGTATGAAGCAATTATAGGTCCAAATTTTCTGAGGTCTAATAGAGTACTCTTAGACGTAGCAAACGAGAGGCTTGTCTACCCAGCTAAGGTAGGGGAAAAAAATTTCTACCTTAAGAAATCGTAACAGAGGTTACGAAGACAACGTAACAGTAAACAAAATTTTTGACGGTATAATGTCACAATCTTTTGAACCTCATGTCTCACAAAGAGGAAAAGGAATAATCAGAAACTCGTCCAATTATGCTGAAAGACATTGCCGAGATGAAGTAAATTTAAATAATAAAAGTATTGAATCCGCAAAAATAAAAATAGGAGATATGCGACAGTACAGGTCGAACGAAATCAAGAAAATAGCGGAATTATGGAAAAAACATAATAAAACCCAACGTGACGCCACAAGATGCCACAATGGCGCAGCATAGCGCCAGTATGAATCTAATAAACAATGAAAATAAAGAGAAATATTACGGATTCGCGATAAGGAAAACAAAAGTCCCTCCCAAAACGATGCAAAAAATTCAAATATCACAAATGATTGAACCAGTGGTTAGCAAATCCGAAATATGGTTTGCGACACCATCAAACGAAATTCCTGAAAATCTGCTATGTGAGGAACAGATTATATCTTACGAAAGGGGAGAAGGTTTTATTTGGGTAACTAATAACCACGAAAATGATACAATTACAATAAAAAAGGGGACGTGTTTAGTTCAAGTTCAAGTTTTATCAGAGAATGATTTAAATACATGGGAAAATTCTAAAGAGAAACCTAGTTAACGGCATTAAAACCTCAAATAACAGGTACCCTCTAACTAAATCGCAATTTTTAAACAAATTTAATATGGATCATATTACGGACAAGGAACTTAAGAACAAATTATGCGAATTATTATGGAATTTTAAGGATGTATTCTCTGCATCTGAAGATGACATCGGGCTAATACCGTTTTATAAACACTCAATTTTAACGACTGGTAATCCCGTAGCAAAACAGCCATATCGTGCGCCATATAAGCACAAAGAATGGTTAAAAAATAAAATCCATGAATTAGAAAAAAATGAAATTATACGTCCAAGTATAAGTCCGTATAGTGCACCAGTGATCTTAGTACCAAAGAAGAATGGTGACCTTAGACTTGTAGTAGACTACAGAGCCCTCAACAAACAAGTAGTTAGCGATAAATTTCCTTTACCAAGAATAGATGAAATTCTTGACTCTTATTTCAAGCAAAAACAAAATTTTTACTTCTTTGGACCTTACCCAAGGCTACCACCAAGTGAAAATAGCCGAAAAAGATGTCCATAAAACTGCATTTTCAACATGTGAATGTGGTTCATATGAATACTTAAGGGTACCAGTTGGACTTAAAACAAGTTCAAGCGCGCTATGTAGACCCCTATTACACCTGTTAAGAGGATTAAAGAATATAATTCATTTTGTTGATGATGTTATATGCGTGGGAGAAAAACACTGAACAACACTTAGCAACATTAGCTAAGGTCTTCGAGAAGATTAGACAGGGCAATTTAAAATGTCGGCCTGAGAAAGTAAATTTATTTCAACCTAAAATTAAATTTCTAGGAGTAGTAGTGATGCAAGGAGAAATGTCCCCAGACCCTGATAAAATAAAATGTGTTGAAAACCTCAAACCCCCTAGAACTATGAAAGAATTAAGGGGAATTTTAGGTCTTACTGGCTACTTTGGAAAATTCGTACGCAATTACGCCCAAATTGCGAAACCCCTCACGGAATTAACTAAAGGGAACTCCCAAAATGTTACCTGGTCCCAGGAAGCTCAAATTTCCCTAGACCTTCTCAAAAGGCACTCACTTCTGAACCAATATTATCACTTCCTGCTTTCGAAAACGGAAAATTTGTGGTCACAATCGATGCTAGTTCAAAGGGCATTGGGGCTATTCTTTCGCAAATAATTCCCATAGAAACCCTGATCCTTTACAAGGACCTTCTAATCAAAAAAAAATAGAAAAAGTTATATGCTATTTGAGTAGAACATTATCAAAAGGCGAAAATAGTTATTCCGCCACAAACTTAGAATTATTATCTATAATCCACCACTTGGACAAATTTAGACCCTATTTGATTGGTAAAAAATTTATACTACGATCAGACCATAAAAGCTTGCAGTACCTGCGCACATTTAAAAACCCCACGGGCATTCTAGCTAGATGGATTATGAAAATCCAAGACCTAGATTACGAATTTGAACATTTAAAAGGTAAACAAAACGCAGCTTGTGACTTTTTCAGTAGATACCCAGAAAATATTCCGTCAGAAGCTGAGGAAAATGACGTTAACGCTATCAAGGCTAAGAGCAAACATGGACGTAAGAAAAACAAAGTCAAAGACACAGCAAAAGAAAATAAGGTTAGTTATTGTACCCTGTCTTTAGAAAATATAAAAAGAAAGCAAAAAAAGGACGAAACTTGTTCAGCGCTTATTAATTATTTTGTGAATGACGATGTGTTACCGGATAAATTCAAAACTCTTAGAAAAGAGATAGATAATTTTTACTATGACCTTGATGAAGAAATACTATGTAGAATCGTGACTGCGGAGACAAATAGAAACCAAACCTCAATAATACCTGTATTACCACAAAACTTAATAGTGCCTGCATTTGAATATTTTCATTCAGGTATAGGTGGACATTTAGGAGTAATGAAAACATTCCATAAATTAAAACAATATTTTTACGTGCCGTTGGCAATGACAAAACTTAAAGAATTCGTAAGTACATGCGAAGCATGTAACTTAAGAAATATCCCCCCAGCTTATCCTAATCCTCCAATGGGAAGGATCCCAGTAGCAAAGTACCCCTTCGATATTATCTCATTTGACTTATACGGGACGAGCGGAGGCTTGCCTGTTTCCAGCAGAGGCCATACTTGTATTCTTTCAGTTATAGACCATTTTTCAGGATTTACTTTTGCAAAAGCATTGAAAAACCAAGGTGCTTACGCCACAAGTAAGGCGTTAGCAAAATTATTTTTAAAATTTGGCATTCCTAATAAAATTTTGAGTGACAACGGGAGCAATTTTGTTTCAAAAGTAACAAAAGACTTAATGAGTTTTCTTAATATAGAGAAAATGGTGACAGCTCCGTACCATCCACAAGCTAATGGTAAAAATAGAAAATAGGCATAAAATATTCTCGAACGTATTAAGTATTTATACAAAAGACTATAGGAACGACTGGGATCAATTCTTACCTTATTTAACTAACGTAATCAACACTGCTTATTCAGAAACAACTAAAGATAATCTATTTTATTTACTTTTTGGTCGTGATTTTAGAATCCCGTATGATGAGATTATTGAATCTCGGCAGTATTATAATAACTCGGAGGATTACAAACAAGAATTCATAAATAGGATGAGGAAAACTTATAAAATAGTTAGGCAAGACTTGGAAAAATTTAAAAGAAACCAAGAGCTAAGAAACCAACCCAAAGTAAAGGGAAATATAGATTTCAAAGTAGGAGACTGCGTCTACCTAAAGAACGAAGCAAAAACGGAAGGCAAAAAAAACTTTCCAACAAATATTCTGGAACGTACAGAATAGTCAAAAAATACGATAACGATTATACTTTTAAAATGGAGAACCCCGATAGTGGAAGAACTGACAAGGCTCATGTTAGCCGAATAAAAAGAGCCAGATTTCCTGAGAGATGGGTATCACATCCACCCTCTACACATTCGTCCAATGCAGAAAATGAGCCCCCTAGATCGAGATTGGCAGAGCTAAAACCCCTTAATTTTAAACAAGATTATTTTGAAGATGACAGTGATGAGGAATACTTTGAAGAATTTTTAGCAATGAAAAAATCTAGTTATTCCTAAGAAAAAATCCCTAATACCAGGATTTTTTCCTGAAATAAACACACCAAAAGATCCAAAAAGTTATTCATCAGCGAGCCCAGGAGAATTAGATTATACAATATCTCCAAAAGCCCAATTTTTCCCTGATAGAATTTCAACCCCATGTCCCCCCAAAAGATTTCCAGATGATATGGTTTCCCCTGCAACACCAATAGAAAGGCCCCTGTCATTGCAGGAAGAATTAAACAGAGCTGTAGAAACCCCCAGTATTACTGTAAAGAAAACTCCCCCCAGATTCAACTAAAACAAATCTGCGAGAAGCTATGGATTTAATATATTTCCCCATAAAAACGAGTCAAAGTACATTGCCCGAGAATAAAACTCCCAAGGATGACCAGCAAGGACTATATCATGATATAACTGTGTCCAAGGTCAAGCCTAAACAGTGGACTTCATGGAGGGAAACCCTAGTGCAAAAAATGCCCCATCCCCCTGAGGACATGGCCTTCTAACAGTGGAGGAACCCCGCAAAAACTATTGATTCCTCCCAAAGCTCTCAAGAATCTTTCAAATCCCCCGAGTTGACAACTCAAGGCGAGGACTTAGAGAATAAACCTTCTACTTCCAGAGGAGTAGAAATTTACGAAGGAAGGGCAGGTGATACCTCAAAAAGTGCCACCTCTAAAAGTTCTAATCCGGATTCGTCGGAAACTAGTTCTGAAGAGTCTGACGGCGAATCAGACCATATAGTAGCTAAAGAAATAGGAAAATCAAGACCGACCTCAGCAGCCGCACACGGGAAACAAACGAAATTAAAAGGACAAGAATTTTTGAAAAAACAATACAAAAAGTTTGACCTTATTTCGCTAGAAAAACCGAAAAAGAAAAAACCGCAAGAAACAGAGGAGAAAATAACGACACAGTCAGGCAGAACGGTTAAAAAAACCTGACAGATGGAAATATCCCTAATTAATGTAAAGACAAATTTCAGATGCCTTTTGAAAATCAACTTATGATCCACCATAGTAAATTTAACAGTGTGCAAGTAAAGTTAACCAAGTAAATATAAATGAAGAAAAATATATATAATACAAGTGATGTCAAAACGTCGTGATAAGGGAGAAAGGCCCAAGGTGGGAAGCTCGTGGTCGACCGATGGTGACAAATAGTGTTTTTTAGGTCCTGTGTGGCACATTCTGCCTACTAGGTACTACCTTACGAAAATCAACTATACCCCTATAAATGTGAATTAATCAGTTGGATAAACTATAGTGTACCCAGTTATTGAGATCAATAACGGAACTTATATCACGGAGAGGGGAGGTCGTGTTTTCAGAGTCAATATCATCGATTATATATGTGAATCGATGATATTCATACTTTGAATTCATACTCCTCCATGGAATTCAACTTATATTCTACAAATGAACTATGGAAATCATCCCCTACTCAGTATTAAGCTGTGTAATCAAACCTAAATAAAGGGACCACATTTTGTAGGAAGCCTGGGGAGGAACTCAAAGCCCATGCAGCTTTTAATTTGTTGGGTTTTGGCGGTCCCCTCGGATTTTCTATGAAAAAATCGACCCAGGTCCTAACTGTGAGTATTTTCAGATCATGATAATGGAATCAAAACCTACTCGAAAGGCGATAATTGATACTGAGTTCATTAACATAATGAACGCGAAGGAAAACATTATATACTCGGCAGCTACGTTAGTCGTGGACGAACAAGGAAATCAAATATATGAGAAAGAATGGGATTTAACCTACAACCTTAAAGGGTATGCACCCCACACTTATAAGTATGGTTTAGCACTTGCAAATTCCCCCAAGTGTCGTCAGGCTAGAGGGGAGGTCAAAACAAAATATAGGAGAAGAAGCGCGAAACAACTTGGCTGTTTACAATTATTGATAAGACGCCTACAAAGAACCTCAATATCAAGTATTTCTATTCCAAGGGACCTACTCAAACAGACTTATTACTCCTCGATAAATGCAGAGCCCCCAAAATTTGCTATAACCTCGAAAAAAATCCCCAATGTGTCAAATATGAAGGCATACATCATCCTTTAGTGGAAATTCAATATTACAAACAATTTTTATTTGACCCTGAATCTGAAGAATACAAATCCCTTGGTAGTAAATTATTCCTGAAACGTATGAAAACCTACCAAAGAAAAAGAGACGCCTATAAAAATAATAACAAGAAAATTAAGAGATTCTAAACACAAAACTACCTATTAGTAGGTAACTGTGGAAGAAATTAACCTCATATATATAAACTATTTTATCTTAGTGCAAATTATAATTATTTTAGGCCTACACATAAAATAGGATACCAGTGTAATTATGTGCTGCACGCTTGCTTATTCATGTGTTTCTTACTCGAGAAATATTATGTAAAAATAAAATTGTAATAGCGATTATTAGCTACGCTTCAAAGTTATATCTCAACCAGTCATAGAGGTATATCACGACCAGAATAAAGCTCGGAAGTCCTAACTTTACTTTCCTAACCTATCTAATCCTAAAATATTTATTCTGTTTTTACGCCTACAAATCAGTTTTCTTTGGCTAATGCCACAAAATGATTACATAATAAGAAATAACCGAAGTAAAAATTAAAGTGTCTTTGAAAAAAAAATATATAATAACAAAGAAGTAAACAGACAAATTTTTGCAAAAAATGCGTAAAATTAATGATAAATTAATTCTAGAAACAAACAATAAGATGAGGTCTAAGAATATCATCCTAATCCTCGTTGTTCACGCAGTGGCCCAAGATATTGTAAAACATGGAGTAATATTCAAGCATGAAAATTCATTGCTAGTTAGCCATGACGCATGGAAGATCTTTATGAAATTGGACCCCAAACCTTTCGAGACCTTGTTCCAACAAGTAACAAGACTAGAAAAAAACACGAACGAACTCAAAGAATCGATATTTCAATACCTTAGATCGAACAAAGGACTACAGACCAGTAAAATAATGCATGATAAAGATAATAAAGAGTTTCCAACTTCAGTTGTACCCAAACCAAAATCAAAATTCGTAATAGATGACTTTGATGAGAAAAGGACAGGAATTGACATGGCACTTGGAACAAGCACTAAGGAAGACAGAGGGAAAAGACAAAACCCTAAATTACTGACTACAAGGAAAGGAAAACCTTACGGTAGAAATTACGCAATGATAGACAAACAACCATTACCCAATCTAAATGAGAAAAGTGCCCAAAAAATTTCAACTCATCAAGCCTACTTAATACTATATAGGCAAAGATTACAAGCCCTATTTGAATTATTCAACGCGGAAATACAAAAATTAAAACAAAGTACCACGAAGATTTTCGAAGTATTCTTTCGAAGAAATAAATACCGTAGGTCTACAGGCCTAATTCCCATCATCGGAGAACTCGCCGCACGCCTTTTCGGTTTAACAACAGAGGAGGACCTAAACAGCCTGAGGGAAAGCGTAAGAAAGTTGAATAATGCCATGAATGTAACATTAAACGTTCAGGAGATACCAGCCAGTGCAGCAAATTACCAGAGAGATAAAATTGATATGATATCTAAGAGAATCTCAAAAAAACTATAAACGTAATGAATTATTTAAGGAACGAAGTGAACCGCGTGGTAATAGACGCGAGCTTAACCATGGTTTAACTCGATACAATTACCATGTCACTACTAAATTTGGCGACAGATGTCAGCAAGTTCGAGTTCGCATCATTTGCCCTCACGGGAGGAACTTTGTCCTACGACCTAGTAGATCCTTCTAATCTAAAAAGTATGTTAGACAAAATAAAAACGCACCTAACGTTTGGTTTACATTTACCCATAGAGCCAGAAGTATCAAATTTATTCCTTTACTATACTAAATTAAAAGTCAACGTCACGGAAATAAATGAACAGCTATTTGCAGTAGTAACAATTCCATTGATAAACCAACAATCCGTTTACGACTTGTACAAAATTTCGACCTTCCCTGCTAACATAAAGAAGACGAATTCATTTATGACTATCACGCCTGAAGCAGAGTATTTGCTTGTTGATCAAGATAGACGAAAATACGCCCTAGCCAATCCACAATACTTAAAAGAGTGCGTACTATTCAAAAACTTAGTATGCCAACTTACGTTACCTATTTATAATGTCAAGACTGGATCCTGTATGTTAGATATATTTTTGAAAGACACACAACAGGAAGAAACACCGAATTCATGCAAAGCCGTAATAGGAAGTACTAAGCGAGAAATATTCATACACCTTAGAAATGACCTTTGGTTATTTTCTGTTCCAAGAGAAACCGTTGGAACTTTGTCTTGTTACAATAATACAGAAAGAATAGACCCAAGTTACACAACAGAATTACTGTTACAAAATGTGGGTACGATAACCATAAAACAAGGGTGTCGACTCGTAACTAAAGAGTCAACTGTCCGAACGCCGTTAATAACCACGAGCACAAAGATAATAAGTCCCAAAATAACTAGCTTCAAGGCAATTAACCTGTCATACACTATTCCCATATAGAAACGAGGAAATAAAAACCTCGATATGGTCAAAAATAGAAAGAATAAAGGGACAATAAGGCTTGCAAAGATAAGAGAAGCATTAGATTCCCAGATTCCCCTATTTACAAATGAAGACCAGAGATTAACGTATGTGGATAATAGATACGGATTGTTCTCAACCAATTTCTGGTGGAACATACTATTGGCCGTATGTTTCGTATTCGCAACTTCCCTGACCATAAGAAACCCTATTGACTTTTAATTACGGAAAAATCCTGACACTAAGAAGACGAAAACCAAGAGAAGAACACGGGGAAACAGCTGAAATGCAAAGGTTAAACCCGGAACCCCATGAGAACGTCTAAGCCAAGAAATAGGGAAGACATTAGAAAACGAGTGGGTATAGAGGTCTCCACTCGTCCTTGCTTTGTCTTGTTCCCTCATTGTAGTACCGTTTACGTAAAACCGTGTGGTTATGACGCTGCAACATGCGTTTCTTAAACAGCACGGACGTGCGTGAACAATGCAGGCAAGAAATATGTTGTAAAATGAGACCTCAAATTAATCATGTAGCATAAACTCTGTTTAAATGATTATTTTAAATCTGATGTAAAATTAGCTAAGTGTTGAAAGAAGTTAAAATAAAGTATATGTAGTTAGTGTATATTTGAAAGCATAAAGTTAATGAATTAATCTTTTGTACCCTCGTTAGGCGATAACAACTTTGAAGAAACTTCTATGTATTAAATTTCCCAATGGGAAACCTTACATATATATTTCCACCAACATGATAAAAATTTCGTTTTGTGTACTAATATTAGTGTATTTATTTAACCCTGTCTCATAGCGTAAAATTCATGTACCCAATCAATACGTGACTTATTTGTACTATGAGTATTTACCTTAAAGAACGTGCGATTCTGCCTCGTTATTTTTATTACAGGAAGCGGATTGACAAAATTGGATATCGAGCAATACAATGAGTTGCCCAGTGCAGATACAACTTAGTAGCATCTATTTTCATCATACCTCAACCAACGAAGAGTACTCACCATACACTCCAGGCAATTTTTCATCCCAGCTTCGTCTACGAAAACAACAGTTTACCTTCGATCATTGTTTCTTAGACCATGAACCATATTACGTATCAGGTAACATTATACTTGAATCTCAGTATCCAGCGCATTATCGAACTATATAATCACATAAATTCTGAGAACCCCATCGATCAGTACAAGATATAAATACATAAATATCGCCTTTGATAATCATTATGGACCCAAGAACCATTTGACTGTATAGTGATGATATTTGATGACCCCAAAAACTATTTATGTGTCACAGACTTACGCGTCGAATCCCTTTCGACCATCTCTCGGAATCCATCCTATCTCCTCGATGTGGAAAGTTCATATCTCTGTATCCCATAAATGTTACGAGATAATTTCTGAACAATGGACCTGGAAAACCAAAATTAACCCCAGTGACCAACTCCTCAGTGACAATATACCCCTCCCCCACGTTAAAGACAATATGTTGAAGGAGTCACTATAGTTTGATGTCGACCTGTTCCAAACCCAAACTTCAATTCCCCCATGATTAACCTAGGAATTACCGCAAAGGTTAATAGACGCAAGCCATGAGCTAACAATTTTATAAGAGACACTAATGAACAATTTTATGCGAGAATACATTCTCTATGTGCCTCAAAATATACCAAAATGATATGCTGAGAAGAAAATAAACGCACTCCCAGTGTTCGACCCCTTAATGATAAGGTACCCTATGAACTATCAAAAAGCAGGTGAGAACGAACCCTGATAGCATATTCCAACACCTGTAGTGGAAGCATCATTTCCCAGTTGACAATTAGAGAAAGCTCATCGTGTGAACACAATCGTGCTTGAACTGTCCCATGAAGAAGCCATAACGTAAGTGCTTTGAGAAATTTTGCCAAGACGAAAAGAGGAAGGACAATAATCTACAACAGAAGGATTGAGTACACTAAAGACTCGAATGGTGATAAAATAGATGTGAATTTATATATGTTACTTCTTAAACAACTTTGATAACTCAAAAATCCCAATATCCTACCATTAACGTTGCGTAGCGAACATCCCAGTGAAAGTGTTTTAATGTTACCAGTGAACACGGTAAACCAAATATTGTGTGTTTTAAATCGTTCTTGTATGTACTGTTAGATGTCCAGATAGAGTTATGTGTAGCGTTGTCGAGCTATTCATTTAATGTAGAATAGATAGAAAGTAGTGTGCCACATAGACAGCTAAATAAAAAAAAAACCTTGTAAAAAGTGAATTCAAAAAAAATCTTATGTAAAGGTAGAATAGCCCCAACCTTGTTGGAATGTAAAAGTAATCAGTGTTAGATGTAGAAAAAAAATATCTTTAGTATAGTAGCTAGCCTAGAACCATGAATAATCTTAGTCCGGTAGAAAAATTTTAGATAGGGATGTAGAATAAAATAAGAAAAGTAATAGAGAAGATTTTTAGCACTCCTGAATAAGCCATAACATAAATATAAAATAATTATGTAGAAGAAATAGTTAATAAATTGCGAACATTTCAAAAGCCCAGAGGCAAGCAAGTCATATTGACAGGACGTCATTAATTAATGGGACGGGTAATATGTACCGTGAGCAAAATGCGATATATTTAAAATACAAAGATTCTTTCCTTCTAAAGATGATTCTGACAGAAATTAAACGTCCCCTATTTGAGTTCAAATACCGCTTCCAAGAGTCTAAATTCTTAATCAGCAAAAAGAGAAATTGCATTCTAGCTTCAGTCAAACAACGACGCTAGTTGGTTTGAATTTCGCTAGGAAAATTAGCAACAAAAAAGATGCTACGCACAATATTTCTAAGGAAGTTTAAACTATAAGAGCCGTGTGAACGTTTGAATCATCAGAAAAAATTAAGACAGATCATTGGACGAAGGGTTCGTACCCTTGGGCCACCTGAGCCAATTGTGAGCCAGTTCTCACAGCGCAGGACAAGAAAACTATGTTTGATAGTGGGGTAAGAGTGTTTTTTTGAATATATTCGTAATTTAGAATCAGGACCACTTAGACAGAATTACTCGGCGTACGATCTGGGCAATTCTTTGACTGTTGTATCTCAGTCACCATTATTGTCGTTTGAAGTGACTCACTGCTGTTCACCTAAATATGTAAGTCTCAATAAATCCATTGCTTTTTACCTGTGTTTACTTCATTTTATATGTCTGTATCTAGCCTAATGATAGCTAATTAGTTCGCAAATCTCCAAGGACGTTCCCAGAGGAATCTGATCTCCAGATAGCTCGAAGAGGAGAGGTCACATTTATATGGCTACACATTTCGTTTTCTCTCATTAATTGAGGGTGGCGTAGGCCCTATTGGCACGATCTTTAGCGCTATAAGCGGCGCTATCGGAGAACTTATAAGGTGTAAGTTCACAGCTTCAATGTACGATATTAGATTTGACGCGGTCAATATTTATGACCACAATTAAGCCCAGTCTTTTTCTTTCACCCCAACAATTTTTCCTTCATGGCCACAAAAATAATTCTTTCATCGCTACATTACCTCTCTGGTGGGATTCAGTGACAGAATGAACATCTAAAACTGGTCCCGTCCAAAATGACTTTAGATCCGAACCCGGACTACGAACCTAAATTTTGCAGCACACATGAAGAAACAGACACGCGTGTTGCTCTCCATGTTGCCGAATTAACAAGGCTTCAACCTTTTGTTACTGTAAAACTGTGTGCGGTAAAAAGTGCCCTTGTTTGGGGATAAAGCCATGCGACATTCTTTGCGCACGCGCTGAGCGATGTGGTGCCGACAGCGATGATTCAGACGAGGATTAGCGGGATTTTTTTGGTATGTTTGAGGAAAACCGTTGGGATGTGCAGGAATTGTATTTTTGACAGGCTTTACCTGTAGCTTTACTAATTTAATTTCGACACAAGTATTTTTACATAGATGTACATTACTTAAAATAACAAAAACTCTGGTAATCATTTTACCAGTTTAAGCTTTCAGCTTTTGCGGAGCATGGTTCTTCAGAGTCCGTTTTACTGCCTTGCAAAGCTTCGTAGGTTCATTATAATCTGAATTTACAACTATATGTTTTGCAAGAAAATCAGAGCTTATAGCAAATTAAATAGCATATAGCAACTAAAGTTGACACACGATGACCAAGTTAACACTACCGTTGGACTCGGCGTCAAAATTTGGCATAAAAATATGTCCTGCAATACCATTTATCAAAAAAAAAATTTTAGGCGTACAAATAAATAATTAGCCTATAACAAACGAAGTTAAGATTGGGCTGTAAAGTAAAGTTCATATTCGGATTTGGCGTTAAATTCTAGCACAAAAGATGTGTCACATCATCATTTTGGAAAAATGTATTTTGACATATATTTTTTGCCCTACACTTCTTCAAAAAATTCTAGACGGCTTCACCGAACAGTTTAAGCTTTGAACTTTACGGCAATGTGAAGCTAAATACGAAAGGTAAATTCTGGAAAATAATGAACAACAAAAAATTATTAGAAAGGTCCGAGGTACGTGGTTTAGTTGAAAATGAACATTTGAATTTTGGGATTTTTCGGGGTAAATTAATAAATATTAGCCAATAGCTCCTGGGCTATACAACATATCGGAAAAAAATTTAACATATTCTATGAGAAGACCATATTAGGACCAAATTGAGATGTCGCACCACTAAATCGGAGTGGTACAAACCTTAGAAAAAAAATAAACAGTCTGTACACGTTTTATAGGCCTAAAAAGGGTGTTTTTTGGCTTTTAAAATGTCAAGCCGTGATCTCCAGCTTTGACACCACCCATATTCGGATTCAGCGTGGTCGATATAGTCGGAAACTATTGTCAAACTGACTGTGTCTTTCTGACCACCTTGTTGTGACATTATAGTGGTCTGGCCCCTGAACTAGAAGGCAAAGTGTATTGCAATGAAGAACGAACAACCAATCTGTATCAAATAATTTTTGGTAACGATCTTTATGCAAAGAGCAACGCTTGTTAATAGTGAATTAAACTCTAAGAAAGAGTTTTAATTGCAACATGTATGTTAAAGTAATTTATTTTTCATGCTGATTCTAGATATCCAAAATTATTCATTTTAAATTTACTCATCAAAAGTTATCACCATAAAAAAGATTGCATACTATTATGCAATCTTTTTTGTGGTAATAACCAATCTTATGGTTGTTTGGGAAAACCTCCCCAAAAAAGGGGAACCATCTTCATGAAAATTACGCCATGAAACTCAAAATGTCGGACAGCCATAGGACAGAGATTTAAATTTCACCTTTTCCTCGACAAGAATGGTCACATATACGTGTTTGTCTCATGCAATTAATTTTTTTAAATAAAAAAAAAAATCAAGAATAGCAAAGAAAACACACACAAAAAGACCAGTTTCATCCGGGATTTGGTGGAAAAGATATTTATTTATTTATTGCCCGTCAAAAAAAGGTGCAAAAGACGGAGTATCACTAAAAAAGAAAAAAACACACACAAAAAACAATTACAACACATTACACATAATCGAACAACTTACAAAGACGAGAAACAAAAACTCAGTTATACACTACACCGCAGGTACGTAAGAAATTTTACTTTTTAAACTCCTAAGGACTGAAGAAACATAAGCAAAATGATTGATAACTTCATTCAACTAACCTAACCTGCAGCAAAATACTTGACAACTTCAATTCAAAATCAACGGACTCAATCAACTAGTCTAAATATGACAAGAGACGGTAAAAAGACTAAATATGACAGGAGATGTGCAAACAAAATTAAATGGACAGCGATTTACTGCCCCAAGGGCGGGAAGAAACTTTCTCGTTGTACCGTTTAATTTGTTCAATTATAGCTGCCGTCGGGTCCGCAATTTTAAAATTTTTAACAAGGTGCGAATTTCTTGTCCACGGCGGAAGCCCCAACAAGAACTTCGCATACTTAAAAAACGCGGATCTGAGCTTTCTTTTCTCTGGCTCGGGAAAAATTCTCCAAAACGGGCTTAGATACAGGAAATGGGGAAGGGATATTGCGTTATAAATTCGAGCCAGAATTAAACGGTTGAAACGGATTTTAGATGAAACTACTCTACTGTAAGCAAAAGCCAGACGTTTTACGGAGATGATCAATAAGAAGGGAACGGGTAGTTTTTAGATCCTTTCCAATTGGTAAACTAAGGTAAATAATTTTCGGGACAGGGGGCTACAGACAGTTCTCCTGTCTGTATATGTATTTCGAATAGTGTGTTTTTTTATGTGCCAAAAAATCAGCAAAAGAGAAGAAAATCGCAAATACTAATCGGGGTTATAGGAAATGAAAAAACATCGCTTAGATTAATTATACTTGATTACCATTATAACTTTACCATTTTAATGGGATGCTTTATTCGTCAAAACTTTTTCTTTTGATTAGTTTAATTCAAAATTATAAAAAATGAATGTCTAAATAAAGGTTTTGAAACAAAGAAATGTAATTTTTGAAGATATTTGTTTAGTAAATTGGCAGTTATCTTTGATAGTAAAAGCAATATTTCAAAATCACTAGTAAATAAACAATTGATCAATTGATTTTATATACATTTGAAAGCAATGTACTTCAAAGGAAGAAAATATTGATGAAAATATACTGTATAAGACTAATGAAACTTGACCGATTACTTAATTTGAAATGATACATAAAAGAAAGAATTCCTAGAATTTTGAGCATTTTTTTTTCAAGGCTATGATGATAAAAGAAAACTGCTTAAGACGCATTTAATTTACAGCAAAGTATAAATGGCACAGGTCTTTAAAGGGCTTAAGGGAGTGGTAGCGCCACTTTTTTGTGGTATTTCCCTATTTTCAGGGAACCAAAATTTTTTTTTGAGTTTTTCTTGTGCATCACGATTCCCTTGGCCCAATGTCACTTAAGGATACAAGTTTCAGGCAGATAGAAAAGAAAAGTTTTTGGCCCTTTTCTGGCCCCATTAACGGCAACATTGTTGTGCATTAGGGCTCTTTTGGCCCAGGGATTTTACATATGGGAACTGACCAGAGACAACAAAATGTTGGCCCATTTTGGGATCCCCTAGCATCCTCCCCCCTGCCAAGAAAATATGTGATACACTTGGCCCAGGGTACAATCATCGAAAGTTTTCAAGCCGATTGAATTGCAAAGACAAAACACGCCTGCCTTTTTTCCCGTATAAAATATATTTGTAGACAATAGGCAATATGTAATATATATTGCCCTTGCCCCTAGGACTGTGTGGGTCATGTTATCCTTGGAGGCAAACTTATGGGAAGTTTTCGACTATTCTGACAAAAACTATAGGAAAATCTTTACCTGGTACCATCGGAAGTGCCGAGGGATTAAAAAAAAGGCACGGAAGATGGTGGGTTAACCTCAGATCCCTTTTGACCCAAAAAGGGCACTAAAGCTTTCCATTTTCAATTAAATGATCCCAGTCCAAATTTATGTGACCACTCCTCCTATAGGCTGCACAGAGTTTCTGTGAAAAAAAAATCCATGGAGGCACTTCATTCAATGTCCCCTGGAAAATGATAAGGCTTACTTATTTGCATTTACTCTAAACCAGTGGTTCCCAACCAGTTTTGGGCCATGCCCCACTTAAGCATTTCTAAGTCCTGATACCCCTCTCATGATATTTAAGTTTTGTTATTCAAAATTTTACGTATATTCATCTGAAGGACGCTTAAAAGGTCAATAACTAGGTATCTTTTTGGGGGGTCGTTCTCTAGGCATTTTTGATGTCTATTTTATGAAAAATATTGTTTGAATACAACACCCTTTACACAATATATGACGTCATTGCAATAATATCATGTATCTTTTTTTTTTATCTTTGAATGCATATGAATGTGACGTCAATCGCATGAAAAGCGTTTTTTTTTTCAAAATAATGGCGCTAATGCACAGCCGACCGGTAGGTTCACGTCCTGCCCATGACCCACCAAGATAGTGCCATGCCCCGCCGGTGGGGCCTTTGCCCCATATTGGGAATCACGGCTCTAAATAGTTCAAATGTTTTTAAAGGCAGTTGGTAAATGAGACACTTGCAAGTACCAATTGAATCTAAAACACATTAAATTACGCATTCACTGAACTTTCGCGTAAAGAGAGGCGGATCGAGAGGGTTGACAGCCTCCCTCATATAGAAGATAATTCATGCTCGTTTGAAATTCCTATGCGGCTCTCTACTTCCATTTTGAATTATTTTTTTTAATTTAACACATAGGTGAGCCCCGCACTTAAAAGTAAAACTTACCTGAAAGACGAAGCAATGATATACGACAAAAATGGAGAATGTTGTAATTTTTTTTAACCAAATTAAAAATCAAGGAAGAAAAATGGCAAAAACGGAGAAAAATATAGCTACTTACCCTGAATCGTTCTTATCTATATCCTCAGTCACCGATAGATAAAAAGTTGATTTCAATGTATCTTTCTTTTCACTTTTCTTTTTAAAATTTGAAAACTTCCACGTTCCTTTTTTCTGGTCATCACCAGCTTTTGAAATATCAGCAACACATGACTCACTGCTATTCAAATCACTACTAACTCTTTGCCTGTTAATCAATACTTCTGGGTCCATATTTAAGTTTCCTGCAAAAGTTTCAATTACAACAAAACGTTGAACTACCCTGTTAAAATAAATAATATAAAATTGGACATAAAAAAAAGCATAAGACATGATACACAGGTAGGAACCGATTTAGTGAGGGTGAAATTCGTCAAAAATCTAAAATGATAGGAAATTAAGACAAATATTGCGACAATCAAGACACATTTTGGATTGAAAAAAAAAATCACGACCTTTGGGGGAGGGGAATATGGCTCAAAAGACCCTAGACCACCTATGCAAGTATATGATGGTGACCATCCCTATAGAGCCTTAGTGATGTAAGCACATAATGTGAACTCGAGGCTGTTGTGACGGCTAGATGACAGAGGAGGATTTGCTAGATGTTTTCCAGAGAAATTGCCTAAAGATTGTTTTGAGTAGCCGACTGACTGACAGTGTCTCAAACAGTAAGCTCTGCGAGAATTGTCGTTCAATCCCGCTTTCTAGGACAATAATGAAAGAAAGATTGAGATGGCTGCGACAGATTCTGCAGAAGAAGGCCGACAAACTGCCAAAGATCGTCCTTGTCAGCCAACCTATCTAGGGACAAATGAAAATCAGGTAGCCCCCCAAGGGGGTGAGAGGATGTCGTAAGGAAGATTTAAGGGAAAGGAGAGCTTCTTGGGAGGGAGTAAAGAAGGAGGTTTCGAATAGATTCGGATGGAGGATGAATGTGCGTAGCTCTGATAGCCCATGTGTTTTTTTTCTGCAGTGAGTTGTTAGTAGTAGTAGTAGTTTTGATGATTCCCAGCGCCTATGCCAGTGGTATTGGTAATCGTAAAACCGTTTTTCCTTCTTTATCTTTCGAAACCATGGTTGTCCCTAGAGAATTGATTCTTTGTTTTTACAGGCTAACCACTAATCGAGCTGATAGGCTAATGGTCTAATTGCTAAAGTAGTTGCATATCAACCTTTGGTGCCACAAACCTTGCTATCAAATAAGCCCCATAAAACTGAATGATTTTACTATTCTCAAATTCAATTCAACTAAAGCTAAAGGGTTTTTCACCATTAAACTCAATTCAATCGTGTTGACCTAAAATTTAAAGGTCAGATTCCCTATCTGGGATCTAGCCAATTTTTATTTTTTTAACATATTTAAAGGATGGAGAGCGGAAAATCTCCCTGTTCGACTTCCACAGATTTTTCTGTAGCTAAGCAGTTGTCAAGTCTAGACTCCCGGTGAGAAAATTTCTATATTATTATTTGTACCTTTTTGTCAACCCCCACCCCCGTCTACATCATTTTGGGGACTTCCTTGCTGTTTAGCTTAGAAACCAAGCAAAGCCCAAATCCCCATTTATTTCTAAAAATAAGTTCTAGACAATTGCTCTTTGCTTTTACGTGCCTAGAATTGATTCGCTTCAATAACCCTTTTAATATTATCTGCACTGACTTGGCATAAATTCAAGAGTAAAATCAATGATGTTTTACGCTATTACGTAGAGTTTTACGACTTCCATGTAGTTGATTACCCGCACAAAACTTTAAATTTTTTGGTTTTAAAGGTAGAGATTTTTTTTAGCATGAATATTAAAAGGTGCTACAAATAGTATTTTTATTTACATTTTATTTATTTTTGCGTATTCTCATACCAGAAATAGATTGATGGCATTTTATGTGCAGCCAATCCTCCGGAGTGCTCGTGCCGTTGAGAGGAAATCATCTTCAACAGGAGGAAAATACAAGTGTGCCCAATACGAAAGAGTATATCGCAGTTTTTCTAAATAAGCTAAAAAGTGAGAAATTTTTTATAATAGGTCCTTATGCCCTGGTCAAATAAGCGGCCAGTGGCGGATCCAGGGGGGCGTGGGGACGCGCGCCCCCCTAACGTTGTCTAAAGTAGTGTAATTTACTTAACTAACGCAAGTTTGCGATAAATAAACTTGCTCCTAACGCAAGCTTATCGGATCAACCTATTTTGCCCCCCTCCCCCTAAAAAAATCCTGGATCCGCCCCTGTAAGCAGCTAAGTTGTTTAAGATGTGAACATTAAAATTTTACAAAATAATCTTGCAACTATGGGCATGGGTACAACCTATAAATTACATACCAGCCGGGTATTTTTTTTTTCTTTTCGTTAATAGTAGGAGCGTGTGGCTTTATAAAAATTCATGACACAGTTGTCCGAGGTAAATAAGCAGTTGGTAATGAGCCTACTTCCACATTAGTGCCTGGGAAACTGTTTTCAAGTTTCAGTCCAACTCCTTCCTTACTTGCAAAGCTTTGAATTGGAGCCTGTCTTTAAATTGGTGCAATGGCCTCTTTTATCGACAAATGGTTATAATAAAGATCCTTTCTCACTAGCAATAACATGAATAAGACAAACAGTGCTAATAATTATGGAGTGGACACCATTCCATTATATATATATATATATATATATATATATATATATATATATATATATATATATATATATATATATATATATATATATATATATATATATATATATATATATTATATATATATATATATATATATATATATATATATAATATATATATATATATATATATATATATATATATATATATATATATATATATATATATATATATATATATATATATATATATATATATATATATATATATATATATATATATATATATATATATATATATATATATATATATATATATATATATATATATATATATATATATATATATATATATATATATATATATATATATATATATATATATATATATATATATATATATATATATATATATATATATATATATATATATTCGTACTGAAACGATTATCAGTAACGGGTTTGGAATGGACATTAGTTTTCAGAAAAAAATTAAGAAAGTAGGGTCTCTTCTAATCCGCCTTATTGCAGATGCAGCTAATACATAGACTAATAAACAAAATGAAGGTATAGTCTCTCCAAACCGTTTAATACGAATTAACACAAGGCAGAATCTGATTTCCACATTTGTGCATAAACTACTTGAAGTACAGCATCCTTAAAAGCCATATTATATCAATTAGGATAGAGCTTTAACCACTCTCTCTGTTGAAAACTTTTCAACTTGGTAGCTTTAGTCCAAATATTTGTATTTTGCTACGTTTTAGATGTGGCTTGCAAGTTCGGATAATTTAAAATTGTTCATGTTGAGACAGACTCCATGCCTGTCTCAATTCAATTCAAACTTTTTATTTCCTCCGAATACAAAGAGTAAAAAAATAAATAAAAATAATAATAACCGCTAATCAACAGGCCATAAAATTATTTTAAACTATATAACAACAAGTACGCAAAGGCCTTCAATCAAAATTACCACACAAATTAACACTTCATTCTATAGATAATAAATTAACACTTGAAATTAACACTTCACAATTAACACTTCATTCAAAAATTAAATCAAATAAAATAAATTAAGCTTCGTGTGCAGCTCTATATAAATTATGAGAAAAAACAGGTAATTCTTTTCAACTTTGAAAAGAAGGAATCAAGTCCTTTTTATAGTCTGATTCTACGGACTGCAAATCGTAGCGACGTAAATTTGATCCAAACCCAAAGCCCTATTGGAGTTTATTTTATAAGGTCAAAACCAGTATGAAATCAAGCCTCACGGACTCTTTCAAGCCTTAAAAGAAGGATGGCATAAAGCTCGATACTAGAAACTGCATTTATATCCTTAACCCGGCTCCAGACCTATTTCCGAAAGTTTCATTCACATTGCATAACTTTCCATGTCAATAAAATTCAATGGTTTTAAACGATATTGGTGTAAAAAAATTGGCCACGACTCCTCTAAAAGTCAATCTTTTAACTCCATTCTCTTCCCTGTTTTTAATCGGATGCTTTCTGTGATTAATTTAAAAAAACAAAGTTTTTCCGAGGGAAGTAAAGAGCGAAGTTGAAACTTAAAACGGAAAAAAAATGATTACTTCACAGCCTATTTAATACACATCAATAAAACTACTACAAATTAACCAACTAATTATGTTTCCCGATGCTTTTAGGATTATACAAAACTAGCGCTTTACTGAAAACACACAAGTCAAGTATAAAAAAAAGGATTATTGATTTAAGAGTCAAAAGTGGAACACTAAACGAATTTATAAAGCTTTTCATAATCTTATGCAAAGTGGATATTGGATTGATTTATCAAGCAGCATTTTGGTCTCGCCAGCTATAATACCAGTAGTGGTAATACACAAATTGTTAGAACTATAAATTGTAACTCTTAAATTGTAAGAACTATGCTTTAGTATTACTTGAAATGATGATCAAACAAGACATAATATGAACTCTGGAAATCTGATTATTTCTCTCTATACAACAGTGAATTTCAAGCTATGATACAAATTCTAAAGCTAGTCTATAGTCCTAATACTATCAAGATGGCTTTACTTCGAATTTGTGTAGAAAACTAATCATAACACGTCCTTTTCAGAACCAAAACGAGAGCCAGTCATTAAACTGACTCATTATGCATAAGTGATACCAAATTAAATGTAAAAAAAAAATAAAGCAAAATCCTAAAATGGATTGTTGCTTTATCTTAAAAAGGATTGATCCTAAAAGGGATTGATAATATTTTTATTCTTTAAAGTGTCCTTAATTGGTTTCCTTTTATTGTACCAAAACTCCTACATTATTTTGTGTTTTCAGTAAAGCGCTAGTTATGTATAATCCTAAAAGCATAGGGATCCATACTTAGTTGGTTTATTTGTACTAGTTTTTTTCGACATGTATTAAATAGGCTGTTAATTAATAATTTTTGTCCGTTTTAAGTTTCAACTTCGCTTTTTACTTCCCCCGGGAAAACTTTGTTTTTTTAAATTAATCTTTGTTCGTTTTTGATTAAAATTTAATGTAGTAACAACTCTGCCATTATCTTTTTTATTTATATGGAATAATGTATGTTCGTTTTAAGTTTTAATGTCACTTCTTAGTTTCAGTTGAAAACTTATGTTTAATATAATTTCTAATTATCACCGATCTAGGGGAGAAAAGCAGCTTTAAAAAATACTGCAAACAACCTTGACAGCTAAGAAAAACTTTCAGTCCATAACATAGAGTTCATTATCCATACTTCACAAAACAATACATGTTTTTTCAGGAACGTTTGTTTTTTCGATGAGCAAATCGCTGTTTTTACTCGGCCGACTTCGCCTGAAAAAGCCATAATGAAGACAGGGCTTTATAAATCACCTACTGACTAACAGAAACTAGAAGGCTACTGTAACAAAAGAGAGCTGTTTAAGGGTTCATTTAAAAGCTTATATTTATGCCTAATCTTTTTTTTTATAAATTTGACTTAATAGCACATTCCCACAAAGTGCATTTTCGGTTGTTTTCCCCAACTTTTCTAAATGAAACAAGTGCCTTTTCCAATGAAATGACCAAAAAAAGGTGTTTTTCAAAACCTAGAGCAAAAAACTAAGGGGGCAAGGACGTCCCTTCCCCTCAATTACCGCGATTAGAACTAGCACATAAGCTTCATCGTAGAGTGAAGTTTGAAGGTTCAATTCAAAACTGTTGATCAATCAAGCTTAATTTTTGGTCGATTTTTAGTTGAAAAGTTTTAGTTTTAGTTAATTTATTTTCGCAATAATCTTTTACTTTTAAGATGAGTAGGCGATTTATGAACTTACTAAGAGGGTTTGGAGGGGGAGTATATGTGAGGGGTTCTTACAAACCTCCAGTTAAGGGCTTTGGACCATAATTATTGCAATCGTACCGTTTCATGCTTCCAAACTCTTCCACTTAAGAAGTGGTACCAAAAGTGCCGTTTTTAGTGCTATATGGCACTTTTGGATGGTAAAATTGATAAAAAGCTTGTAGATATGAGTAATAGGTTTACAATCAGCCTTCCCGGGATATGCCTTAAAAAAATGAGCGCATCACGTTTGCAAAGACAGTGGATTATCAGAAAAGTAATCATAAGAATGGACAAACCATGATCGAGAAAAAATCAAAGCTGGAATCGAATGCATGATAGTCTAATTTAAAGTCCAGCGCTGTACTGGCAGAACCACGCCTCTAATTATGTAATTTAATATATTGGTGTTTGTAGGACTTTAATTATGTAGCTTATTAAGGGGGACTGGAGGAGGAATTTGCAGTAGGTGTTCTTGCAAACCTCCAGTTAAGGGTTTTGGACCATAATTATTATAATGATACCGTCTTACGCTTCCAAGATTTTCCACTTAAGAAGTGGCACCAAAAAATGTTGTTTTCAGTGCTATAACTCACTTACGAATGGTAGATTTGATAAAAGCACGCAGATATGAACAAAAGTTTTCAAATGAGCCATTAGACATCGCTCTAAAAAGTTCTAGTAGTCCACTAGCCCTAGCTTTTCCACTTGAGACATGGCACCAAAAGTGCCGTTGTTAGTGCTATTTGAAACTTGTAGATGGTGGAATTTATAAGAAGAACATAAATATGAGCAATATTTTTTTTTTCATGAGTTATCAAAAATCTAAGATGTTCTGGTAGCCCGCTAGCCCCACCCCTCGAGAAACGGCATAAAAAGTGTATTTTCGTGCCATATGGCACTTACAAACGGTGGAATTTATAAACCACGTACATATGAGAAAATTGTAAACAATAGCTTTTTTAATTGACCCATTAACATCAATTTACGACGGTGTGGTAGCCTGCTAATATTTCAGTAGCTTACTGATGAGCAGATGATTTATGAAACTTACTAAGGGGGCTGGGAGGGGAGTGTATGGGAGGGGTTCATGTGAACCTCCAGTTAAGGGTTCTGGAACATAACTATTACAGTAGTACCTGTTTTGTACTTCAGAGCTTTTCCACTTAAGAAGTGGCACCAAAAGTGTTGTTTTAAGTGCTATATCACACTTACGAATGGTAAAATTGAAAAAAAAGCACGTATATAAAAGCAATAGCTTTTAAATGAGTCATTAAACATCACTCTTATAAGTGCTGCTAGCCCAATAGCCCCACTTGAGAGTGGGGCCCAATGAACCCCACTTTTACACTTGAGACACGACACCAAAAGTGCCATTTTTAGTGTCATTTGGAACTTGCTGATGATGGGATTTATATGAAAGAACGCAAATATGAACAATATCTTTTATATGAGCTATAAAAGATCTGTCTACGATGTTCTGGTAGCCTGCTAGTGCCACCCCTTGAGAAATGGTACAAAAAGTGCCGTATGGCACTTGCAGATGGTGGAATTTATAAAAGCACGTAGATATGAGATATAGCTTCTGAATGGGCCATTAAGCATCTCTCTATGATGTTCTGGTAGCCCGCTAGGCCTCTTGGAAAAAAAGAAAGAAAAAAAACGGGAGATCAGTGCTACCGATGCAAAAAAGTGATTTTCCTTGTTGTTCAGGGAGGGGGACTGTAATTTCCCTCTACAAGGTTTTTTCGACCATGCTGATTCCAATGGTACAATTTTCATTTTGATCTGAAATCATTTTCGAGGGGTTTGAGACTTGTTTTCGAAGTTACCATAAATTACTTTTCGCAATAAATTTGTACTTTTAAGGCGAACCGAAATAATAGTTACCATTCCTGATTAAGTCTCAAATGGAAATTGTTTCTCCCAAGGCAGTTTTTTTAAACACGTTTTTCAACTTTTGATAACTATGGGCTGTGGTTCGCTCTTTACTAGGTTGCAGCTACCGCTGCAACCAAGAAGACAAAGTCCAAACACACGATTGGTTCGGCGATGCGAACAACTATTTTAGCCATTTAATGGTTTTCACAATACTTACGTTTAAAAATCTCTGAAAGATCTATAGAACTAACAGTGTTAGATTTCCTTATTCGACTGAAAGTATTCGATATTTCAGAACGAAAGCCATTTTTTCTTGTGGTTAAATGGTGCTTGAAATTCTTCATTTTTCTTGCTTGTAGCCTCTGTAATTTTGGATATTCCATAGGTGGATGCATTCCCCGAATCTCTTGATTTCTGTGAAATACTGTCCTTGAAAGAAAAAGTCAAGTTATTTGTATCTTTAGCAAAAATAAAACTTACGAAACTCAAGAAAACATAAATTTCAAGGATTTAGAGTTTAGAACAGGATTTAATACCACTACGCCATAAGTAGTAGTCTATAGAAATTTTCAATTGAATTAAAAATCAAGGGAATCTCGATTAATTTATGCATAAAGATTAGTCAAGCGACATTATTATAATCATAGGTACATATAGGGATGATTCTTGGGGGGAAAGGGCTGGGTATGTAAAGGAGCTTTTCCCCAGTGTGAGGGGTGAGGGATTAAAAAAACGTAAGTGCATTTTAAGCTCAATTTTCTATTTTTATCACAAACCTAAGGCTAATGTTGTCATATAGAAATGACATTGAATTGGCAGTAAACATTAAGCATATATTTTAACGATAGTAATCTGTTTTCCTCAAAATTTAGTAATTAAGAATTGCTCAGGCTGTTGATTGCAGATATGAAGCCCGTGCAACCCCTAGTTAAAACCCAGCTTTGGAAAACTAACCTTTGAGTACTAGCCCCTCCGGATGTCTCTTGTGAACTTAACTTTCTGAACTTGTTGATGACAAATTTTAGTCTAGTGCTGCAATACACAAATCTTTAATCGAAAAGCATTAAACTCATATTTCACAAATGATGGTTGATTTCACCGAAGTCAGTATTTAAGGATTTCTTTACTTGACGTCGTAAGTCTCAGGCTGACATTATATTTTAGGACTCAAAAATCTAAAGTCATTAAGTAAACCACAAATGTATTTTCGAGATGTTTATGATAAATTTGAGTCGAGGATTTTGGCCAAAATCGATAATTTTGGCTGAAATGACAAATCTGTCCGTCCTCGACTTTCGTCGACAACCAGTTTCCAGACAAATTCTCGTTAATATTAAGGGAAACGAACTGTAGGTAGGAATAGAACCTCCAAAGGGTTTCAGGAGTTGATTACAAAAGTTTTATTTGCAACGTTCAACTACTTTCTTTGAAATATTAATGAGGGCTGGTCCGTAAGTTCGTAAAACTTATTTGTTGATGGAATAGTGAATATAAAATAAATCTCCGAATATTGGGCTATTCGCTAAACATCAATTATTAAAGAAAAGAAAACAGATTTTATTTTTTTAGCCAACACTTTTAAACATTTCCTAAAAGTGCAGTAAAAGCCAAGAATTAATATTCATATGTTTTTTGAAAACAGTGCACAAATGATAGGAAATCAGACATTTAGATCATTCGAAAACGTAGAAAGTTCCGCTTGATTAACCGCCCCAAGTCTAAATATGAAGAAAAGAAAGAAATATGAATCAAATTCTCCTATTTATGTAAACATGCTTGATTAAAAAGTTTAGTTCATTGGCATTAAAACTTTTATAAACTAAATTAACATTGTTTTTTTTTTTTTTATTTTGGTACTGTTCTAATATCTGTATAACATGCGCGAAGTGAAGTTTGGTTAATGCTAATGAAATAAAAAAAAAAGATAAAAATATAATAGTTTATGAACAAAATTGGGCAATATATTTGTACATTAGAGTTGAGGGGGGGGGAAGCATAGCATATATTAAATATATAACATAACCTAACCTAGGTACCTTTTCCCCCTAAACCCCAAAAACTAAAGTTTCAATATTGTAAACGCAGTGATAAATCAGTGTTTTCAATTTTTTTTTCTTTTTCTGCTAGTGTTTCATACCCAGAAGAAATTGTAAATTGCGGGTGGCAATCTTTTTGTTTACTTGGCTACTAAATAGGCCTAAGCATCTTCACGTGACGAATTTCTTCTAATTGATAATCGACTTATGTTCATATTTACGAAAAACAAGTACGCTCTCAACTTCATCTCTGAAATTTTTATGCAAGATAAAAAATTATGGATAAACATTACAAATTTCTTTCATGTGACAAAATTAACTCAGAAATTGAAAAGAAAAAAGAAGAAATTTACTCCGTTTGCTTTGGGATAGCAGAGTAAAATGAGAGAACTTGAAAATACTTCTTCGACTAATGTGTATGGCCGTCCCTATAATCCGTAATTTAGCTCATTAAGCATAGAGCATTTGCAGCGGAGAAATTCGTCATGATATAATGCAGCCTCTTAGAAAAAAAGGCTATGAAATTTTGAAACCTCTCCTTTCCCAGGCCGTTGAACAAGCCCTTGGAATTGTTAAGGTTGAAATGAGCACACCGCTAAAACACAAAACTGCAAAATATAAACACACTTCATGACTTTTTCTTAAATCGGGAAATTTGGCAGTTTTATTTTACACTTTCAGTACTTTTTTTTCATTTTATCCCAAAAAAAAACAAGACTGTCCTCGAGCGACATTTCTAATTGATGGGAAAATTCATCGAAAATTACTAGCAATAATTTTCAGTGTGCGGGTAACTCAGCCCCATTCAACTCAGCCCCCCCCCCTCTATTCAACTCCGTGCTCAACCCCCATTCAAATCAACTTTATACAAATCAACCCCCAATCAATTCAACTCTCATTCAATTCAACCCCTGTAGAGCTCCACCCTAATTCGAATTAAAGTCATTCAATTTAACTATATATAACTAACTTTTGGTCCAATAAACCGCTTAAGGGACTCAACCGGCACTTAAAAGACCACCCTATCTTGCCCATTAAATATTTGTTTAGTTTTGCGTGGTCAAACTATTTAGAATTGATTTGGCGGTCTTCTCATAACTTGTAGAGCTTGGATAAATGATCCGAATAAACAGCCGAAAGCTAGAAGCCGACACCTACTTTCCCAGAAATCTTAAAAAAAAAAACTATTTGACTTCAACCGTTTTGTGCCGGAGGTGGAGATTATCAGTTCTAATTAAACTTACATCATTAGAAAGTGTAAATCTTTTTTTCATCATTAGAAAGTGTGAATGTTTTTTTTTTTCATTAAGCGGAGGAGAATTTTCTTTAAGAGTTCAGGAAAGGAAAATAACTAAGAGTTTTCTACCATACTTGCTATGGAAACGCTTAGATTCAGCTCAAATGAAATATTGTTTGAGAAATTTGGGCAGCTTTGAGAGTTTCCTGTGGTGCTACTCGCTTTGATTGAAAACATTGCCGACATAGGGACGTAAAGTTTCATTGTCTTTTCAATCAAATTTCACAGTCAAACCACAAATTTCCAATAGATCTCAATTGTGGCTAGTCCCCTGGAAAAATTCTCTAATGAGCCCTTTGTCTTTGAGACGGTAAACCGACGTCTGTTTAAAATTTAAGAGAAATGAATCTCTTTTAAAAATTTTTTGGACACATTCTTTTGTATAAGGATTTATTACAAAAAAAAAAGTGAACAAAACTTCCAATTCAGAAGTTTTAAGTTGAGTAACAGTCAATGATTAAAATGCAATAAATTTATCGCACACATTCGTTTTTGTTGAAATAGAGCCATAAGTTTCTGTTTGCACGCGGAAAAAACGTTCCTTGGTGAAATTTGTTACTAACAGTTGAAACGATGCCTTAGGTTGAACAAGAAATAACTGAGTTAATGATATAGGGACTACCCACTTTCAAAAAGTAACGTACACCATGTGGGGCATTTCCCGTGTGGTGGAAGTGTGCTAGATTGCACATTTGGCGTGAGGAGGTACTGCGTAGAGAAAGTGTGTCTAGGCTCGCGTTGAGATTAGCATCTGCAAAGGAAACGAATGGCACTCCGAGCAAGGGTTGCCAACTTGCACAATTTTCGCGTGAAATGCACTATTATTTTTACCAAAGAGGGGATGCGGAAGAGTAAAAATCACTCTATTTGGTTGTTAGTTTTCATTCACTTTGAACGTCGGTAGTTGGTAACTTCGTCAGAAGTGTAATTAACCCTAGTAAGAGGGTAATCAACTTACACACTTTGCATTTGAATAGGCACTCTTTTATGCCTCAGAGGTGATGCGTAAGCTTTGGCAGCCATGCGCGTGCAAATTTTTTGACTTGCACTCTTTTTAAGCAAAAAAACACTCTTTTTTTACCTTGATTTGCACTCTTTTTGGACGTCAGTGGTTGGCAAAACCATGCTCTGAGCAACAGACCGGATAGCAAATAGTGCGTAGTCCCTCAAGAAGGACACCCGAGGAGGTAACTAAATTGCAACATTATCTTAAGACGCTACCTGGGAAATATCTTTGTTAGCATCATCTTCTGACTCAAATGGATCTTCAAATCATCAATGGCATGATCAGGAACAGGCGAAAGATTTTTATTAATGACTTCATAGAGTGTTTCATAATGATTGCTAGACTCTTCAGGAATTCTTTCTGTCTCTGATTCACCTAGAAATAAAACAACAACCTTTATACGTTTTACATTCGTATGCACTGACCTTTTTTAACTAGCTGTCTTCTCAGCTTGTTTATGGTCAGACATGTATCTTCACTTTCACTTAAACATATGCTATTGAATTTTATATTCAAACTGAAATTAAACTTAACTACAAATCGATCAAAGTTTTATTACTGCCTTACTATCAAGAGGGCGATATTCGTGAATTGGTGACAATAACTACACTTGGAATGCGAATCCAATCTGCAAGTAGAGTATTTCTGGATAGGGATTTTAACGCAAGATTCAAAATATTACCCTCGTGGCTTCAAAAACCCCAACGAGTTTTTACTATTTTCTTTAGACCTAGTTTGTAAACCATTAACTACATAAATAAACATTATTTTTGAAAGCTATGTAGAATCCTGAGAGATATAAAATTAATGCCAATTTCAGTCTATGACTTTCCTCGGACTTTTCAATTTGAACAGTCTTAAGCTTAAGACCAGGGGCGGATCCAGGATTTTTTTAGGGGGGGGGGGCAAAATAGGTTGATCCGATTAACTTGCGTTAGGAGCAAGTTTAATTAACGCAAATTTGTGTTGATTAAGTAAATTACACTACTTTAGACTATGTTAGTGGGCGTGCGTCACCTTTCCTCCCCCTGGATCCGCCACTGCTTAAGACTTCCTTATCTATGGTAAGTGGGTATATTATGACACAAAAGAAATAAGGCAGCGCGCTTTATGTTTTGATAGAGTTTTGTTCATAAAAAAAAAAAAAAAAAAAAAAAACTTGACAGACGAAAAAATCTACTTGCAGCGATCAAAGCTAGCTTACTCGGTTTGTTTGCATAGCAAATCTGTGAATTTGACATAAAATATGGAAACGATATACAAAATTGTGAGAACTTTTAACACAAGCTGATTTTATTGAGATAAGTAGATTAGGACATCGGAATCGTGGTCAATTTTCAAATATTTTGCCTATTCAGTCGATGTTGAGACAACTTTCACTAGACGGTCTTTCAAATTGGTCAGCTTAACTTTCCATTCGATATTCCCAACTGACATTTTTTGTCCTAGGAAAAGGATTTTTCGCGAATAACCATCTAAGGGGAGCAAGGAGAGAATGGGCAAGGTTTGCCCACAAGTAAAAATGTCCCCGAGAAAGCTAAAAAGTCTGATGTTCAATAGTCTAGATTCAAGTATGTGTACATGGCCACCTTCAGAATGTTGGTACTTGTATGATATACCCCCTACCGCTCAAGTTGTTCATGCATTGACGCACTGTAAACCGATTTCTTTCGCAAGTTTCTTTCAACTTAGCGTGAGAAAAGACAAAAAGAGGCGACAGAATAGATGGGAAATATATTACTTGTGCTATATATTTGCACATTAAGGGGGGGGGGGGGTAGGGGTAAAGTATTTGGACAGTGTGAAGTCAGAAAAACAATTGTTACTTCATAACATTAGAATAATTGTAGCTAACACATTTTGCATGCAGACCCGTAGGTAAATTTCATTAGGATTAACCTAACTTCAGTTCTTGAGCGGTAGGGGGTATATCATACGAGTACCGATAATTATTATTTTGGTTCGTCTTAAAAGTAAAAGATTATTGCGAAAAGAAATTTATGGTGATTTCGAAAAAAAGTCTGAAGCTCCTCGAAAATGGCGTCAGATCAAAATGAAAAGTGCACCATTGGAATCAGCTTGGTCGAAAACCATGTAACGGGAAATTACAGTCCCCTCCCTGAACAACAAGGATTTTTTTTTTTTTTTTTGCATGAGTAGCACTGATCTATTTCCCGTTTTTTTGTTGTTTTTTTTTTTTCGTTTTTTGGCAAGAAGGTCGGCAAGAACGCCTCCAGGATGTTCCTCCTCCAAGCCCCCTTAATAAGCTACGCAATTAAGGTACAAACACCAATACATAAAATTAGTTTATTAGAGGCGTGGTTCTGTTAGTACAGCGTTGGACTTCATATTAGAGTGTCTTGCGTTCGATTCCTGCTGATTTTGATTTTTTTTTTTTTCATCACAGTTTTGTCCCTTCTATATAATTATTTTTCAGATAATTTCACTGTTTTTGTAAATGTGATGCAATCGTTTTTAAAACATGTCCCGGGAAGGTATTAGTCAACATTTTGATTCAAAAGCGCACAGAGGTCATCCAGTTCATGGTTTGCAAAGACATTCCTAATATATCACTAAATCCAGACCCCAACAAATGGCATAATTTTGTCAAAATACTGTGGAGGGAGGGGGTCAAAGTTGGAGCCAATTTTCCCAAATCAAGTGAATATGACAGACAAAACTTAAAAAAATGAGCTATATAGTAGTGAAAAAGGTATAGATGTAGGCTACTAAAGAAAACTGACCTGTTTCAGTGGATGCTTGAATTCTGCAGGCTTATCTTAGTTTTGACAACATTTTTGGAAAAACTAAATTTCAGCTTGGGGAGGGGGCAAACTGGGCTCTGGGAGAAAACTGAGGTCTGGGAGGGCTACTTGTTGTGAGAGAATTACTTATTGTTATTAATTAAAAAACTTTTTCCACAAAATAAGTTTTTCAAAGAAAAGTAAAGAACTCCATTAAACAAAAAATGAGCAAAAATACAATCAAATAATCTACCAAGCGTGAAACAACCATAAATCAGCATCGATAAATAAATGAAACCCAAAACGAACAGAAATTAAAATAAATAACCGAGTCAAACTCAAAAACGAGCAGAAATTAACATAAGTTGGGCTCAAAAACCCCTATGCCTCCCCAAGGCGAGAATATAACTTGCATAAATCAAAACTATTATAACTTTAATAAATCAAATAATACTAACAATTTGATCCTACTAACGTCAGTATTTGTATATTAAAACTGACAATACACATTCATTTGTATTTTTTCAGTAAAGTGCAAATTATGTTCTGGCCTTGGGAGGGCATAGGGGTTTTGAGCCCAACTTATGTTAATTTCTGCTCGTTTTGAGTTTGACTCGGTTATTTATTGTAATTTCTGTTCGTTTTGGGCTTCATTTATTTATCGATGCTGATTTGTGGTAGTTTCACGCTTGGTAGATTATTCGATTTTATTTTTGCTCATTTTTGTTTAATGGAGTTCTTTACTTTTCTTTGAAAACTTATTTTGTGGAAACAGTTTTTTTAAAATTAATTTCTGTTCGTTTTATAGTGACACAGTTTTTTCAGGGAAAAAGAAAATAATACTTTAAATCTTTTCGTTTTTTTTTTAAGAATTTATAGTTTGGCCTGCTATTTGTATGCTGGAGAAAAATTTTCAGCAATTTTTCAACAACATACACCCTATTAAAAATCTGGACACAAATAGTAGTGTTTAATTTAGTTTCATACCACCTTTAGTTGACCTGACTTGGAAAAATTGATACCATTCGCAAAAATATCTGTTTACTTTCTTTGATAGCTTGGATGCACTTACGCTATTTCGATTTGGTTAAATTTTAAGAGCAGAAGTAGCCCTGAAAGTTTGAACATAATACCCTCAGTCGTTCTTTGGGATACTGCTCCGATGCCTTATTGGGAATTAGCGTTAACACAGTGCATGCTGATTTAATCTTAAGGTAACATTTAGTTTTTAAACATAAAGGTAAACGGGAGGGTGGGCGTGGGAGGGGGATTAGTTTCCCTCCAATCACTTTCGACTATAAAAAAGGGCATAAGCCCTTTCTATTTTCAATCGAATGAGCTCTTTTCGAAGTTCCTACGACAACTCCTTCGATACGAAGGGCCCTGGTCTAAACAACAACAACATCAACAAAATAATACATTATACCCACATCGATCTTCACTACTAAAATGTCAAGCCTTCAAATCACTTTCGACTATTAAAAAGGGCACTAGTTCTTTCAACTTCCAATCGAATGAGCCCTTTTTGAGTTTCTACGACAACGCTTTCTATAAACAACTTATATGCCCCCAGGCACAAATAACAACCCTTACCCTAAGGGCTGTGAGGTGGTTGTCATCCTCTAAGGTCTAATTTCCACAACTTTTAAACTACGTTAAACAAAATGGCTATCTCAAAATTTTGATTGGATGTGTCTGGGAAATGGTGGGCGTGAAAGGGGCGTTAGTCACTCTCAAGTCACTTTCAACTATTAAAAAAGGCACAAGCCCCTTTCAATTTCCAATCAAATGAACCCTTTTGAAGTTCTTACGACAACGCTTTCAATAAAAACCTTATATGCCACCAGGGCATAACTTACAACCCTTGCCCTGAGGGCTGGGAGGGATTGTCATCCTCAAAGATATAATTTCCAGAAGTTTCTGCAACGTTGAACAAAATGGCTATCTCTAAACTTTGATTGAATGCGTTTGGGGAAATGGTGGGCGTGAGAGGGGGGTTAATTACTCTCCACTCACTATCGACTATTAAGAAGGGCAATTTCAATTTCCAATCAAATGAGCCCTTTTTGAAATTTCTACAACAACTTTCTATATAAACCCTATATGCCCCAGGGCATATAAGGGCATATACTTACAAACCCTTGCACTGAGGGCTCTGATGGGGTTATCATCCTAAAAGACCTAATTTACAGAACTTTCGACTACGTTGAACAAAATAGATATCTCAAAATTTTGATTGGATGTGTTTGGGGAAATGGTGGGCGTCAGAGGGGGAGTTAGCTGCCCTTCAATCAGTTTCGACTATTCAAAGGGCACTAGCCCTTTCAATTTCCAATTGAATGAGCCCTTCTTGAAGTTTCTACAACATCGCTTTCTATAAAAAAAAAAACCTTATATGCCCCCAGGGCATAACTTATGACCCTTGCCCTGAGGGCTGTGGGGGGGCCCCCCCCCCCAATGCCCCCGCAGGAGGGGGTTGTCATCCTTTTAGACCTAATTTCCAAAACTTTCATACTGCGTTGATAAAAATGGCTATCTAAAAATTTCCGGCCCCCAGATGATGTGTTTGGGGAAAAGCTGTGGGCGTGAGAGGGGGGTTGTCATCCTTTTTAGACCTAATTTCCAAAACTTTCAACTGCGTTGAATAAAATGGCTATCTAAAATTTTGATTGGATGTGTTTGGGGAAAAGGTGGGCGTGAGAGGGGGGTTAGTTTGCCCTCAAGTCACTTTCGAGACTATTAAAAAGGGCACTAGCCCTTTGAATTTCCAATAGAAAGAGTCCTTTTTCAAGTTTCTACGACAAACTACTACTACTACTACTAACGACTCACCTCAGCACCAAACCGCCTGAGGCCAACACAGCCACGCACGTTCCCCCTCCACCCCAATCTATTCAAAGCCTCCCTTTTTACAACCACCCACGAAGTTCCCATTTCCTTTAAATCTTTCTTTATGACGTCCTCCCACCCCAGACGAGGACGACCTGCTTTCCGCTTAGCCCTAGACGGTTGGCCGAAAAGAACAATCTTCGGCAATTTGTCATCCTTCATCCGCACAACGTGCCCAAGCCACCTCAAACTTTCTTACATTATAGCCCTAGAGAGTGGTATTGAACCACATTTTTCGTATAGCCTATTGTTTGAAATACGGTCAGTCACCCGGATACCCAGAACAATGCTTAAGCAATTTCTCTGGAAAACATCTAGCAAATCTTCATCCGCTTTTTCGGAGCGTCCATGCTTCAGAGCCATATTTGACCACTGTCATCACTGTAGTTTCTAATATTCTAATCTTGACTTATCTTCCTATTCTTCCAGACTTTTTTTAACTGTGAAAAAACACCCTGAGTCTTGGCTATTCTATATTTAACATCTTCACTGCTCCCACCATCTTTACTAATAATACTCAAGGTAAGTGAAGCTGCCCACCTGATCAATCTTTTCATTACCCAACGTCACCTTTTCATCTTCACTTATTCCTAGCCTTAGTGATTTTTCAAACCAATTCTAGCACCCTGAACTAGCAAAATCTCTAAAACCTCATTCATTTTGTCCACACTTTCATCTAGGATGCTTAAATCATCAGCATAATCCAAGTCCAGGAGACTTTTTCCTCCCCATTTGATTCCGTGGTCTCCCATTGCCTTTCCTGTACTCCTTAAAACAAAGTCCATCAAAATAATCCATATAAAGGGGGACAGAACACAACCCTGCCTAACTCCTGATTTAATACAAAACCAGCTGCTAACCTCATTTCCTACCTTAACCGCAGCAGTGTTATTCTCGTATATAGCACTAATCACTTGAATGTATTTGTCTGGTATACCATACAATGATAAAACCTTTACTAAAGCTCTTCTACCAACAGAATCGAACGCTTGCTAATAATCTATAAAACTGGGGACCAAAGGTCCTGATCTTTAAACTGCATGGAACAAAATGGCTATCTCAAAATTTTGATTGGATGTTTTTGAGGAAATGGTGGGCGTGGAAGGGGTGTTAGTTGCCTTCCAATCACTTTTGACTATTAAAAAGGGCACTAGCCATTTCAATTTCCAATCGAATGAGCCTTGGCATAAATTACAACCCTTGCCCTGCATCCTCCAAAACCTAATTTCAGAACTTTCAGCTACGTTGAACAAAATGGCTATCTTAAAATTTTGATTGGATGTTATTGGGAAAAGGTGGGCGTGAAAGGGGGGTTAGTTGCCCTCCAATCACTTTCAACTATCAAAAAGGGCACTAGCCCTTTGAATTTCCAATCGAATGAGCCTTTTTTTTTAAGTTTCTACAACAACACTTTCTATAAAAACCTTATATGCCCCCATGGCATAACTTACAACCCTTGCCCAGAGGGCTGTGGGAGAGTGTTTCTCCTCAAACACATAATTTCTATCTGGAAATCAACTACGCTGAACAAAATGGCTATCTAAAAATTTTGATTGGATGTGTTTTGGGGAAAAGTGGGCGCGAGGGGGGTTAGTTGCCCTCAAATCACTTTTGACTATTAAAAAGGCTATCTCAAAATTTTGATTAGATGAGTTTGGGGAAATGGTGGTTTTTCAATAAAAACCTTATATGCCCCCAGGGCACAACTAACAACCCTTGCCCTGAGGGCTGTGGGGGAGTGTCCTCCTCAAAAACATAATTTCTATCTGGAAATCAACTATGCTGAACAAAATGGCTATCTCAAAATTTTGATTGGATGTGTTTCGGGAAATAGTGGGCGTGGAAGGGGTTTTCGTTGCCTTCCATTCACTTTTGACTATTAAAATGGGCACAGGTCACTCCCATTTCCAATTGAATGAGCCCTTTTCGAAGTTTCTACGACAACTTCTTCGATACGAAATGCCCTGTTCTAAGGAAAAAAATAATAAATAATACATTGTGCCAACATCGTTCTTGCCATTATGCCCACAGGGCATAACTTAAAACACTTGCCCTGAGGGTTGTGGGGGAGTGACCTCCTCAAAACATATTTTCTATCTGGAAATACAATACGCTGAACAAAATGGCTATCTCAAAATTTTGATTGGATGTGTTTCGGGAAATGGTGGGCGTGGAGGGGTGTTAGTTGCCTTCCAATCACTTTCAACTATTAAAGAGGGCACAAGCCACTCCAATTTCCAATTGAATGAGCCCTTTTCAAAGTTTCTACGACAACTTCTTCCTTACGAAGTGCCCTGGTCTAAAGGAAAAAATAATAAATAATACATTGTGCCAACATCGTTCTTATATGCCCACAGGGCATAACTTAAAACCCTTGCCCTGAGGGTTGAGGGGGAGTGACCTCCTCAAAAACATATTTTCTATCCAGAAATCAAGTACGTTGAACAAAATGGTAATCTCAAAGTTATATTGGATGTGTTTGGGGGATTGATGGGCGAGGGGGGTTCTAGTTGCTCTCCGATCACTTTCGAGTAGTAAAAAGGGCACTAGTCACTTCAATTTCCAATCGAATGAGTCCTTTTTGAAGTTTCTACGACAATTCCTTCGATACGAAGTGCCCTGGTCTAAGACCAAGAAAAAACAATAAAAAATAATAATAATACATTGTGCCAACATCGTTCTTTACTTAGGCAGCGCTATTGCGCTGACTATGATACTTACTTATTCAAATTATTTACTTGACAACTTCATCAAAATATTCTCTCCTTACATAAGATACTGCATCCAAAGAGGAAGAAAGACAAATGAAAACACTTCTGTAGGAGAATTCAGGTAATTCTTCCCAAAATGTTTGAAATGAAAACAAACAGTTTTATAATATCATTTATCATACCGACACAAGAAATGATTTTTTTTTTTGGAATTTCGATTCGTTTCTAAGTAATGAACGGCTTTTTTTTATTTACTGCCTAAACTAATACCGTAGCTCCCTAAGTCTAAATGCGCATTTCTGTTGAGCTAGCAAAATTTTCCACAAGCATGTCGATATGCAAACCTTTTCGCTTAGCTAACCTTTTGTGTTGAAGATACTCGCCTTGAGCTACTTTCTTAAGTGCTAAGAAATTTATTTTTTTTTTTTAATAATTTAATATCCATTTCTTCTTTTTTTTCAAATTGCTTTTACGAAAAAAAACGACAATATGTTTTGATTTTTTTTTTTCACTCTAAACTTATTTTTTCCTTCAATTCTTATACGGCTTCTTCGTTCAACTCCTTAATAAGGGTTGAGTGTCTTATGTCCCCTAGATTGGAGGTAATTAGAAATTATACATAAACAAAAGTTATTAACTGAAACTAAGGAGCAACATTAAAACTTAAAACGAACAGAAATTATTCCGTATATGTAAAAAAGATAATTGCAGCGTTGTTTCTACATTAAATTATTAAGGTGAAACTTTCAGGGAATGTTAAGGGGGAGTTTTAACTAAATCAAAAAAGACTCTCTGTATGCATGATCCCAAAGGGCGTATCCGCAATATGTCAGGATTGGCTTAGAGTGTCAAATTAAAAATTTCAGGAAACATTCAGGGGAATGTTGAAATAACCAAAATGGGCTATGTGCGTGATACTGCCGCTACTTTTATTGCTAGTCTACAACTTGAAATCTCCAAGACATGTTGTGGGGGATGTTGAATTAAACGAAAACCCACTATGTGTATGCTGGCTGTCAAAAGGAAGCATCAGCAATATCTCGGAACACCGTTGAGAATTAAGTTGATACTTCCAAGAAAGGTTGAGGGGGATGTTAAACTAGCCAAGAACAAAACTTTCGCTATACACAAAACAAAATGCATTTTAAGGATTTTCTCTTTTATATCTTTAATAAATCCCAAATTATTAGTAGGGCCTATATATTAAACAGTTAATCCACAGTCATGTGTTCTTTTCAATAATTTTAGTTACGATAGTGATTTGTTTTCTTTTTTTGATGTTATAAGGAATAAAAACACATGGCTCGAAATAAAGATTGTTTTCAGTAAAGTGTAGATTATGTTCTGGTCCTTAGAACGCATAAGGGACGTTAACCCTACTCTTGTTTGAGGAACTGTTTGGTTATTTTGAGCTTGACTTGGTTATATATAGTGTAATTTCTTTTCGTTTTAGGTTTTATGTATTTATGGATAGTGGTTTATGGTTATTTTACGCTTGTAAAATTGTTTAACTTTATTTTTTACTCATCTTTTGTTTAATGAAGCTTTTTAATTTTCTTTGAAAATTTCTTTTTTTTGGATTTCTTTTTTTTTTAATTAATCTCCAAAAAATTCAAGTAGACGGGAAAGCATAGTCTTTTTAAAAAATGTTCCAAGATACAGACAGTGAAGATACTGGGCGACGATTAGCTGGATCACTCTGAATCTGACGCCAGTGCTAGACTTCATATAAAACAATCGCTCGAACACGCACAAATTCCGTTCTCGAAAGACAGATTAGCCAGTCTCGTCGAAGGAGAAATAGTTGGATGAAGAATGAATTCGATTACTTTGGTGAGCATACAATCAGGGTTACCAACTGGACATATTTTATGTCCAAAGGACATATTTCTATGCGCACCGGGACATAATGACATAATTTTAGACACATTGTAGAAGTTTGGGACATAAAGTGGACATATTTCCCAAATTTATAACAAAATACTTTCGTAAAAAAATGTCACTCGTCAACAAATGAGTGCTAAGAATTTAATCTATGTTTTTTTACGTTTTATGTTGTATTTTTCGGGGTTGCTTACTCTTTCCTAAAGCAAACGCCTTGAAAATTCTTCATCTATAAATGATCTTATGCACCCTGATTTTACACACTTATCAGCTGGAAAGGAGAAGAAAACAAACTGGAAACTTTTGATTCTGGATGGTCTGGAATCAAACAAAAGCCAGGTATATACATATATATATATATGTATATATATATATATATATATATATATATATATATATATATATATATATATATATATATATATATATATATATATATATATATATATATATATATATATATATATATGTATATATATATATATATATATATATATATATATATATATATATATATATATATATATATATATATATATATATATATATATATATATATATATATATATATATATATATATATATATATATATATATATATATATATATATATATATATATATATATATATATATATATATATATACTAACAGTTCGTGGTAGCAAACTCTAGGAGTGACCTGGCTCAATAGGAACTGAAACTTTACAAAACGAATTTTTGATATTAGGCTAATAGATATATCAAAAGAATTAACTGATTGTGTTGATTCCAAGCATATAAGTGTCATTGAGTTTAGTTATACCCATCAAAGGCTTCGAGTCTGAGAAGATTTGCCTGATTTTCGAAGACAGAATGAAACACGCCTAAAAGTCATAGAATCTTAATGAAAATCACACAATTATGGATCAATGATCATGATCATCGCAATGATCATGGATTTTGTGTTTTTTTTTTTTTTTTTTTTTTACAGGGATAGTCGTATCGACCCAGTGGTCCTCAAGTATCAGGAAAGGGCTCATTCGAACGGAAATTAAAAATTTTAGTGTCCTTTTTAAGTGACCAAAAATATTGGATGACAACTATGCCTCCCCTCACGCCCCTTTTTTTCTCAAAACCGTCCGATAAAAATTTTGACATGGCCATTCTGCTCGGCGTAGTTGAAAGACCGAATAACTATGCCTTTAGATATTAAATATAAAAAAAACAAGTTTTTTAACTGAAAGTAAGCAGCGACGTTAAAACTTAAAACGAACAGAAATTATTCCGTAAATGAAAGGGGCTGTCCCCTCCTCAACGCCTTGCTCTTTACGCTAAAGTTTTTTATTGTTTAAAAAAATAGAGTTGTGAGAAAGTCAAACTTTGCCTTCCATTTTTTGGTCACTTAAAAAAGGCACTAGAACTTTTAATTTCCGTTCCAATAAGCCCTCCCACGATATTCTAGGACCATTGGGTCGATACGATCACCCCTGGAAAAAAAAAAATAAACACGCATTTTATGATATTTCTTCTGGAAAAAAAATACAAAATTCCACTTTTTGTAGATAGGAGCTTGAAACCTCTACAGTAATACGCTGAATCTGATGGTGTGCTTTTCATTAAGGTTCTATAACTTTTAGGGTGTCTTCTCCGCTTTTTTTTGAAAATCAGCCAAATTTTCTCAGGCGCGTAACTTTTGATGGGTAGGACTAAACTTGATGAAACTTGTATATTTGAAATCAGCATTAAAATCTGATTGTTTTGATGTATCTATTGACATCAGAATATTGGTATCAATTCCCGTTTTTTAGAGTTTCGGTTACTATTGAGCCGCTCCTTATCAAACAGTTCGTTACCACGAACTGTTTGATAATACGACCCCCCGCGGCCCCTGGGAAAGGTCTAAGTTATAACATTTGCCCATTGTTTACGTATAGCATTTGCTATTGGGAAGTAAGAATACAGTTTTCGGGTGGGGGAGAATTTTCTGTTTGGGGAATTTTCCAAGGGGAAAATTTGCCATGGGGAGGGAAGTTTTCAGGGGGTGATTTTTTTAGGGGAAAGTTTACACCAGAGGAATTTGCCGGAATTCCTATACGAAATTCTTCTTACGTGTTGCTTTCTCTTTACCGACACATTTTTACGCTTGGAGATGTTAAGGGTGTCTTCGGTAAGCTTTCACCAGGATTGAATTGTCTAGAGAATATACCCGTGAGGATGAGAGATTTTTCCGTGTACGTGGAGCCAGATTTCCAGGCATTATTTAAAAGTCTATCAGAAATTACAACCACTCCATAAATTAGGAGGGGGTTGCCCCCTCTTCACACCTCGTTGTTTATGCTAAAATTTGAATTGTGTCCCAATTCTTTAAGAATGACACCAGAAACACAAAGTTACTACACAGTTCCTACTTTTATAATATGGAAAAAGTTACGGAGCACTGTTTAGTGTACATGGTAGAACTTGTTAGCCAAAACAGAAGTAGAATTGACCACAAAGACGAAACGTTGAAAGCTCTGTCACTTTTGAATCCTACTTTGTTTTATCAAGACCAAATTACGAAATGGTCTTCTAATGAAAACAACTAGTTTGTTTGATGCTTGTGAAGCAACTAATTTGGCGTTCTGGAACGTAGCTGGAATCCTGGATTATACATTTTGAAATGTGCAAGAAATACTCCGATTGGCAAAAAGCTAGTAAAGGAAGAGAGAATGTTGACTCTCATGCTGATCATACCTTTCAAGAGGAATTCTCGTTAGAAGATTAGCCTTAAGCCCCCACAAGATATTTTTTAGTGTTTACGCGTTTTTATGAGTTTTGTGCTCGTATTAAATGATTCTTTTTCGTTTTCATTACATTTTATGTTAATTGGCCGCTTTGAAAGAGGTTTACAAAGCGTCTTTTGGTAAATAACCCAAGTGATATGAAAAATAACCTCTAGTTTCTGAGAATTCAAGATGGACATATTGAGGACATATTTTCGACGAAATATGGACACATTTTGGCTACAAATGACATATTTTTGGATGCTCAGGGGACACATTCGTGAACCAAAAAGTTGGTAACCCTGTATACAATCAGAACCAGTAGACGCTGAACCGTTTACTCATTAACAAGACTAGCAATATCAACCTTAAAAACTGGCTCTAGGGAAATCGACCTTAAGCAAGTAAGACCAACATACAATTTGGGATTAGGTTCAAAAGGAAAGGAGCTAACTGAAGAAGCAGCCATTTTCCAATCCAACATTAGCAATATAAAAGTTACGACAATTGTTTAAGGACGGAGCTGATCACGCGCCAAGTTCTCCGAATATCCTTTCTGCATTTTGAAAATTCTTGAAAATAATAATCAAAGGTATTCCTTCGATATACTCACTCTTTTATATATCTCAAACTAAACACGCGATTAAAAACCCGTTTTGACGGGATGATTCAACGCACGGCTGTAGAGAAATACAATATATAGCGTGGTTTTAATTGCGTATGCGATATCTAAAGTGTTGTGTTTTTGGGGTTTGGGGGGGGAGGTGCCTAGGTTAGGTTAGGTTAAATATTTAATATATGCAATGCTTTGCCCCCACCCGCCCCCCTAATATACAAATATATAGCCCAAATTTGTTCCTAAACTAAAAAATAGTCATCCTATTTTATTTTATTTCATTAGCATTAACCAAACTAGCAGTAGGCCTATATAAAAGAGTGGGTATATCGAAGGAGTACCTAATCAAATTTAGCCTTACGAATCAGTCTAAGATATACAATCGATACGAGTATTTAGCGTTTCCTCTTTATACCCTACTGAGATTATTTAGATAATAAAAGTTTGTGAATCAACGAATCGAAAGCTTTTCGTACACAAAAAATATAGCAGCAGGAATCAGACCAGAATTAAGAGTCGAATGCAGAAAAAGATAAGACAAGCATGCTTCGTTTAATGTTCAGCTCGGAAGTCATATCTTATTTCATGAAAATTTTCTTTCTAAAAAGAAAAGCAGATGAAACAGCGATGCCTTTAGAACTTTACTAGCATCGTTTTTCAATTTTTGCAAAACTATGAATAGTATTTGCTGACTAAGCTATTTCGTGTGTTTTCACGCATGTTTATGACGATGACGCTATTTGTTCTCTCTTCTTGAATAGCCAGAAGAACTACAGAATTGCAAGTTAATTCGGGCTTACGTCAGATGTAAATTCATGTCCCACTTTTACTGCATCTGAAGATGAAATATGACTTTAAGAGTATGACTTTGGACATCCATATTTTTATGGAGCCTACAGGCAAGGCTTTCCATATTCTCTAACTCATGTGTACTCGAATTTGTACCTCCAAACCTGCTCCCTAAGTAAAATATAATTTCACGTTTCTCCAGCATACGCTTCAGTGTATAAAGTTTGGTTAACAAAAGTGTGTGGTTATCTGTCAAACAAGGAATCACAAAGTAAATCCAGAGAAATTAGAACTGAATATTCTAAAGTCAGTTCACAACAAAAATTATGGCTAAAAGGCCCAAAAACTAAAGGTTATACTATACTTTCCTTGATCTTCCTTTCTCTTCCGATGTAGCGTAATTGCGCTACAGGAGCAACACTTTGGTTTACTTTTGTTTTTTGTATTTGTTATTGTTTTTTTTCTATGTCATCAATTTCAGTTTATTGCAAGAAAGGTGTGAGGGGGCTAATCTGCGCGGTTTTCATGCAAACTGTAGACTTACGGAAGGATGGATATGCAGGGTCGTATTCATTATTTTTTTTGAGGGGGGAGGAGTTTACAAAAGATGTTTTTTTTGGGGTGGGGTACAAAACAATTCAAAAACTCATCACAGATTTGTTTCTATTCATTTCTGTCACGTTTTTTACGAGTCTAACTAACATTTAAATAATTTCTTAGACCACACTGCTTTTCCATTAAAAACAAAAAAAAAAATTTTAAACAAGAAAAACGGGTTTTAATTTTCTATAAAGCAGTGAAATACAAAACAATTAATTATGCACAAAAGCTCCGAATATTTCGGCCCCACATCCGGGAGCCTTTCTCAACGGAAAAAAATAAAATAAAATAAATAAATAAAAAAAAACAAAAAAACTTAACTTACATCACAATACTAAACACATAAAGAGAAAGAAAAAAAAAAACAAAAGAAAAAATATAAATAAATAAGAAACAAAACTCACATATTAAGTTGAATCATTATAGACATTCAGTGGAAGTGTTTATTTAATATGTGAGTTTTTGTTTCTTATTTATTTATATTTTTTCTTTTGTTTTTTTTTTCTTTCTCTTTATGTGTTTAGTATTGTGATGTAAGTTAAGTTTTTTGTTTTTTTTTATTTATTTATTTTATTTTATTTTTTTCCGTTGAGAAAGGCTCCCGGATGTGGGGCCGAAATATTCGGAGCTTTTGTGCATAATTAATTGTTTTGTATTTCACTGCTTTATAGAAAATTAAAACCCGTTTTTCTTGTTTAAAATTTTTTTTTTTTTGTTTCTAACTAACATTTCGGGAAGAAGTTCAACCCCCTATCCCCCTGGATTCGGCCCTGTGGATATGGCATTATATTTTGGAATCATGCTTATAATTTTTGCCTAACGCCAAAAAGGATTATTTTTGCTTGTAGTTGAGCCGGAGCCTCTAGTGTAGAAGCTGAAGTGGAATTCTATGGTCCAAAAAGCCTTTGTTTCTTCATTCTACTTTCGAGCGGAAAACTCCATGCAAACTGGCAAGCTAGTAGACACCAGTCCCAAAAAGAAGTATAAATGATAAAATTTGTTAACTATGAAGTTTTAGGTAAAATATGATATAAACTTATAACATGATTTAAAAGTCGTTTAAATAAGATAAACCAACCCCGTCCCTTGATCTGGGTGCTTCGAACAATCCCTGTCCGTATTTAACTTTCAAATGAGCCCTCGAACAGCTCTCTATGGGGGTGCTACCATTTCGACTAACCGCCACAAGCACTAAACGTCATAACATCTAAAAGGAAATCCGTCAGAACCACTAACCGTCATAACATTTAAAAAAATGTATAAGTTTATATAATAGTAATAAGTATATAATAGTTTAGAAAACAGATTTCGGCTATATATTTGCACATCAGGGGGGTGGGGATAAAGCATAGCATGTATTAAATACGTAACATAACCTAGGAACCTTTTACCTCCCTAAACCCTAAAAAAACTTAAGTTTTAAAATTTTAGATGTTATGACGGTTAGTGGTTTTGACGGATTTTTTTTTTTTCGATGTTCTGACGGATTTTGTAGACGAAATGACGTTAGTGCTCCTGACGGTTAGATGTTATGACGCCTTCCCCTCTCTATGATGTTCCAGCGTCCCCAAGAGGCAGAGAAAAGAAAATATAGAAAAAAGGAACACACTAGTGCCACACAGGCTAAAATATGATTTTCCTAGGTTATTAAAATGGGGGGCTAATAGCCTCCGAAAAAGGGTTCTCACCAAGATGATTCCAATGGTAAATTTCTTGTTTCAATCCTGAGGCGCTGTCTTTGAGCTCTCAGGTAACAATAAAATACAATCATGGTAACAATATAGTACAATGATATAGTATGATCTAGAAATTGCTGAATGAGGGAGATCATCCCCCTGGTCTGAGTGCTTCAAGCACTCCCTGTCTGTAAATAGCTTTCAAAGAGCCCTTGGACACTCTCTACGATGCTCCACCTCTCGACGATGGTGATTCCAATGGTGCATTTTTCTTTTCAACCCTGAGGCAGTGTCTACGAGGTATCAAACCCATTTTAAAGGGGTTTCAGGCTATTTTTAGAAATTCTCATAAATTCGTTTTCGTTATAAACTTTTACAATTAAGATAAACTGATATGGTAGTTCTCATTCCTAATCAACATTAAATGACAATTTTTCAACACTGGTTTTTAAATTTCCCGTTACCATGGGCTGGGGTTTGCTCTTCACTAGGTTACACTTAGGGAAGGGGGCAGCAATAACATGGAAGTTGTATAAGATGCTTGTCGATAGTTCCAAACCGATTTGCTATCTCAGAGTTTCTGCTTGATAGTTTTCATTAAAATGAGACCTCTTCCAACCTTCTACGCCAACTGATTCGATATGATCAATAGTGGAAAACTCATTCACCTGGCTGGTGGAAGCCAAATTTAGGAACCAATAAAAACTCTAAGTGTTACAAGACTACTGTAAAGATACACAATCTTAGAAGGTATCCTTCTGAACTTCAGTAAGGTAAAAAAAAAAGTATAACAAACCTTCGATCCAGCAACTGATTTCCTGTGCCTCTGATTCGCCATCCTTGCATATACATTTAAAGGGAACCACATTTGTATATAAGGTACTATAGCCATAAAAAAGTTCATATGCATATGTTACACTAGCATAGTCACTTTCATATGAGGAATCAGGGAAGATGGTGGCGGTTCTGGAGAAGCTGCTCTTCCAACGTAGATTTTGGATGACGATGAAATTGTCACTGTAAGGGCATTAGAAGAAGCATAAGGAAATTTATTGCGAGCCAAGATTTTTTGATTACATGTCGCTTCATTATTTGGGCAAATTTGATCACATATTGCTTCATTTTTTTTTTAGGGGGGGGGCAAATTTGCTTTCATATTTCTTCAACTAGGGACAATAACTGATAATTATAATATATTTTAATTGATAATTAATAGATAAATAACTGATGAAAACTTTTAGCATCATACAGAGGTCCACGGAGAAGGGATAGGAGGGGATATTGACTCAAAGGATTAGATGTCAAGGAAGAAGTGCCAAAACCCTGAAATGCCTATGGTGTCTAATAAGTTCTAAGAAACTTTGAAAATACAAAGACATTTCTAGTAATCCGCAATTTTCCTTTTCTTATGTGTTTTTGATAAGAATTTAAACAAATCGGATTCAATAATAGAATTCGTTAATTTGTTTGCTCTGTTCAGAAGTTAATACCTCAAAAAAATGTAAATATGCCACCCAACCCCCCTAATTGGCCGAGCCCCGAATTCGTAGCTACGCCCATGTGAACACCCTTTTCAAGCATTAGAAAACACTCACCACATATTTTGTTATTGATGAGACAAAGCAAAAACATATCCGTGAATGATGAACGAGGGAAATGAGAACGATGGCTCATAATTGGTCATTGAAAGGCCATTGGATACAGAAGATGAAGATGGTGCTTGCGTTCCACAATGTAATGTTGATGTTGGAAAAAAATTTCAAAGTATCAGGAACTGAGATGAATCATTTTTAGAATTAGATTTAAATTCCTGATTTTTTATTTATTCCTAAATTCACGGCATCAGGCACTTTTAACTCAGTGATATACTGCTAGTCATCTGCATCGCTCATCAAGAGGTTGGAAATATCCGTTGAATATCCTTTTGACAGGAGTCGACAGAAAAACACTTAGGGAAAAACTCCCCAGGCAGATTGTTCCAAATCAAAGCGCAATTTGAACGAAGCATATTATAGGCGCCTCAACCTTAAGATAATTGGGCCGAGCTGCGTGTCTGTATTAGGATAATGGGGCCGGATACCAAACAGCTCAACAGAAGGTGGTAAATTCAGGTAGCCTACTTGTAGAAAACAGCCATTGACGCTATATCAGACATTTAATAGACACTAATAGACTGGCAAGAGTCTTGGATAACCACCGAACCTACCTATTAGCCCTTTTCTGAATCTTCTGAAGCTGTACCAACAACTTTTTCGGAGCACCAGCATACAGAGGGCATCTACGAGGGTTCAGATGTAAGACTTGTAAAGTGGGGAGGACAAGCTGGACAGAAGAAGGCTTTTACAGCAAAGACTGATCCTCAACTTTCCTGCGCAGAGATTTTTCACCCGATCAAGATGGATTTTCTAAGAGAAATCGATGGAGAAGTTGATTTCCAGGAGACAAAGGATGCCGACCCTCTTTATAGCTTCACTTGTGAAGATGAAACTGAAGTGTATGTGTGGCACTTTCAATCGGGAGATCAGCAGCTTCTTTGTTCTCGATGCATTGAAATTAACTATCCACGCATCGGACAACTTTTCAATTTTCAAAAGTTCCGTCTGTAGGGGTAGGGAGGCTTGGGTTGGGGCTTCGCACTTTCGGATAGCTGCGTGTATCATGGTGTCGTCGTCAAAGTGATGCAGAAGACTTGCAAGGTTGTCTCCCATGACATTCATGCACATAAGGAAAACCATAGGTCCCTAAATATTGCCCTGGGATACGCCTACCTAGATTGTATATTCGCAGGAATTAAACCCGTCGAGGACAGCCCGCAGTGAGCTGACAGAAAAAAAAAACTCTTGGTCATTTTTAACGGACGTTCGCGGACACAATACGCGTAGAGTTTCTTTAGTAAGAAACCCCACCCTGTCGAAAGATTTAGTGATGTCGAATGGCAATGGCCTGACGTCGTATCCCTTTGCTAGAAATTCTATCCACTTCTGATGGATCACCTAAAGGTCATTTGACTCCAGGTACTGATAAAGCTTATGATCATAAACAGATGCCTCGGCAAAGGTATACTCTTGTAGAACTGGAGGCTTTATGGCAGGCACACACGGAGGAACGGGCCTTAGATCCACTCCCCCCAACCCTGATTACAGAAGAATTCCATAAAATTCTTAAATGTTCTGTATAATTTGCCAATTTTTGTTGTATTATTTTCAAGCTGCCCCCTCCTACACAATGCCAATCCCCACCGAAATAAGACCTTGTTGACTTTTGAAAAAAAACAGTGTACGCTTTGTTGTTATTTTTCATGCCTGTCTTTCGATAGGCTCTTGGCCAGTTTTGGTAATATTGAAATAGTTTTCCTAAGAAAACACCATAAAGGCAAAAAAGTGGCATTATTCAGTTCTCTTATCAACACTCTTTCCAAATATAATGGTCGCTACCATTACGCTACCGTTTCTGACCCCATCAACAGTTAAACCCATTGGACGGAATGGGCACTGGAGGGGAAATGCCATTTTTTAGTACCATTTGGCACCTGCATAAGGTGGAATTTATAGAAAGCAGGTAGATATGAGCAACAGCTTATATGAGCCATTAAAACATCTATCTACGATGTTCTGGTAGCCCGCTAGCCCCACCACTTGAGAAATGGCACCAAAAGTGTCATTTGTAGTGTCATGGGGCACTCGTCGCAGTTGCCTGCTGGTGAGCAGACGATATATGGAACTTACTAAGGAGGAACGGAGGGAGAGTATACGGGAGGGGTGATTGTAAACCTCCAGTGAAGGGTTTTCGGACCATAAATATTACAATGGTACCCGTTTTATTATTCTAAGCTTTTCCACTTGAGAAATGGCACCAAAAGTTCGGTTTTTTGGTGCTATGGCACATACAGATGGTGTAATTGATAAAACTCACGTAGATATGTGCAATAGTTTTTAAATGAGCCATTAAACATCTTTCTACTATGTTATGATAGCCTCGGCTTTTCCAATTGAGACATGGCATCGAAAGTACCTTTTTGGGGGCCATGTGGCACCACTGGCGGATCCAGGGGGGCGGGGGGATCCCCAAGATTTTTTATGGCGCCCTCATTCCTTTGTTTTTTTCCTTTTTTAGAATATATTTTTCAATTTGGTAAATTATTGGTATCGTTGTCACATTGCCCCCCCCCCCAAGATTTTGCTCATTGGCGCCCTTGTAACATTGGGCCTCCCCTAAGATTTTGCTTTATATCCACCCCTGTGTGGCACTTGCAGATGGTAGAATTTATATAAAGCACGTAAATATGAATAATAGATCTTATATAGGCTATTAATACGATGTTCTGGTAGCCCGCTAGCAGCACCACTTGAGAAATGGGACCAAAAGTGCCATTAGTAGTACCATATGACACATGCAGACGGTGGAATTTATAAAAAAAAAAAGCACGTAGATATGAGCAATAGCTTTTAAATGAGCATAAGTATCTCTATGATGTTATGGTAATCCGACAGCCCAAGTAGAAAAAAAAAGGAGACACATCACCGCTACCAATGCAAAAAAATGATTCTCCTTGCTGTTCAAGGTGGAAGACTGTAATTCTCCTATTCAAGGTTTTCGACCATGCTCGTTCGAATTGTGCACTTTTCATTTCGATCTGACGCCATTTTTTGAAGTTTTAGTTTTTTTATACTTTTATGACTAACCAAAATAACAGTTACCATTCCAAATTAGTGTCAAATAGCAATTTTGGTACTTGTTTTAGAATCCGGTAAGTACGCGAGAAGTGAAGTTTCGTTAATGCTAATGAAATGAAACAAAATAGGATAAAAAATATAATAGTTCAGAGACAAATTCGGGCTAGGTAGGCTACCTTTTATCCCCCCTAAACCAAAATAAACTAAAGTTCAAATATAGTTTTTGAAGTGAGAAACCCTGTGTTTATACATTGCCTCATATGAAATACTGGGTATCTTCGCAGTACAATTCACGCGTACTTACCATATCCTAAACAAGTACCGCAATTTTCACTCATTATGCAGTTTTTTTTCAAAGCGTTTTTTTTTTCAACTTTTGGTTACTATGATGTGGTTTGCTTTTTATTAGGTTGCAGCTACTGCTGCAACCATGATAGTCTTCTTGCAGGACTACTGGGTAGGCTAAATTTTCTGAAATACAGGACACACGAATGAAAGACCGCATTGAAATCTCAAGATCGGTATTGATAAACAGGTTTTCGCTGCATAGTGAGATATTGGTCAGTCCGTGACAAGATTTGAGTTTTAGTTTTTGGGGGTTTAGGGGGACTAAAAGGTAGCTAGGTTAGGTTAGATTAGGTTACGTATTTAATATATGCTATACTTTACCAGTACCCATCCCCCCACCGCTAATGCGCAAATATATAGCCAAATTTGTTCCTAAGCTATTATATTTTCATCCTATTTTGTTGTACTTCATTAGCATTAACCAAACTTCACTTCTCGCATGTGTCATGTCTTTCAGAAGAGTACCGATTACTGTTATTTCTCGTTAACAGTTGGCTCATGAGTCAATTTGAAAAAAAAATTCCAGGCATGGGGAGAGGCTGGGACGCAGTTGTTACGGTAGTAAATAATATATTGGAAAGAATATTAACTGGAGAATTAAATGACAGTACTCCATAGTTGTTATTGTAGCTAGGCCCAGGTCAGAAAAGGAATTTTGCACTAAATTTATGCTATTTTTATCGGAAGTACCTTTTGACATGCCTTGATTGCTAATCTGAATTTGACGGTAATCTACTAAAGTTAAGTACATTAATAATTAAAATAAAGACCGGGTTGATTGACCTTTAGTTGACTTTCACAATCAAATTTAAAAACATATCATGCGCCAAAAAATCAAGGTCGTTTATCTGCTTATGCTTAAACGCCTACCCAGATCTGAAAAATTTGATCTTGAAGATTTTTTCCTTGGTGGTCTGTGTGGAAACACCAACTGTTGATTTCCGATCTCCACAGCCTTCCTAGGTGGTTTAGGAGCTACTGGCGGTCTGTTATGTTGTTTTTTCGATTCATTGTACATTGTTGCAATGAGCATTTTTAAATAAACCTATGTACAATATTTGGCACTCATTTTATCCACAATTTACATGTAAAAGACCCGTCACTTATGTATAATAACATAATTGGAATGTAGTTTCTAAAACTGAAACACCAAATTTACTGTTCGAGCTCCTCCATTATTCATTCTTAGCCAAATTCCATGTCTGCTACACTATAATTTTTAAGACCACACTCAAAGCACAATTTTTGGATAACTTTCACGAAAGACTACAACACAAGTCGTGCACTTTGATAAAGTTTGCATTGTAAAAGAAAACTGAAATAGAACCCTTCTAACGAAAGAATATCCATTCAGATACTCTTGTAACTAGATTGGTCAAGGTCTAAAAACGAACTAAAGCCAGCTTGATTTTTGTTATTTGGCAGTGAGCCTTAAATGCGGGTTTGCCGATCTGATGAACAAAGTTATCTTATTAATTCACTACTGGATTTAGTCAGATTTATGGCTTCAAAATAATTAGCTTAAAAAAAATGCTTTTAGTCATCATATTTTTTTCTTTTCTACACCAAATAAGTTCTAAATACCTTCTATTGTTCTATGCAAAAAATATCCAGACAAACTGGAAAAGCTCGAACAAGTATTTAGATAACTTCAGAAGTTCCAAAGAGAAAAAAATTGATCGTACGCTAGTGAATGTCAATTATCAAATGTTTACACCCCAGGGGCATAAATTCATACAAAAATGTAGAGATAAAAATGTATTTTCCAAATTTAGAGAGGCAATTCTGTTCTTTTTCATTTTTTTTGTCAATGAAAATAATTTAAAAAAAGGCGAACAAATAAACTTTCAAATGGGGATAAATCCATTTATTTAAACAGTGAAAAAACAGGTACAAAAGTCCAGATATTTCGGTCACATATACAGCGACCGTCTTCAGTAGAGACCGTCTTCAGTCTTCAGTATTTCTACTGAAGACGGTCGCTGTATATGTGACCGAAATATCTGGACTTTTGTACCTGTTTTTTCACTGTCTAAATAAATGGATTTATCCCCATTTGAAAGTTTATTTGTTCGTCTTAGAACGGCAGTGTGGTCTAAGAACACAACACCTAATTTAAAGGTGTTACGTCGAAAATACGTCGTAAAAAAAAGGCATTTCAAAATCTAGGCGGAGGTGGGCAATCCCATCTGTCCATTATTATTCTCTCGTTTTTCAAGGTTTTTAAATGGTTAGCATTATATTTTCGAGGAAACAATGACAATTAGATGCAAAATCGAATCCTAGACATGGTTTTGTAAAGGCAGCTGGGAGTTAGGCATGTAAACAATTTTCCCAATAGTTTCCTATAATACTCTAAAAATCACCTCCTTTTTGCATTGCTCGTATTTTTGTTCGAGTTTTTTTTTTTTTTAATGACCTGAAACATAGCAAAAAAAGAGAATACGATCTATAGGCTACTTTTTTTTTTAGAAAGAATAACTAAAGATGGAAATGGAGCTTCGTTATCACCTAATCACTTCTTGTGTACCCTGCCAAGGCAGATAGGAAACTTCTTTCTTTTTTAGGGTGCAAAAAATTTTTGATGGGGGCAGGAGAAGCAAGTATTTGAAAGAAACCTTATTTGTCCGAAAAATTTCCACATTTTTTATAGACTACCCTAAAATTTGGAAGGGGTGCCGAGTATCCCAAAACCCCTTCAATTGCCATGCAAGGAAAAATCTATTTTAAAACACGAATTGCATTATTTTTTATTGATTACCAGAACTCTTTTTAAGCAAGATCAATACTGAAAAGAGCAAATTAACCAGCAATTTTTCTGTTTTTGGTAAATATTCTAAGATAAATTTTAGTTTTAGAAATGTCACCCTTTCCTTCAACGGGTTTCCTAGGAGAGGGAAACCCTCTGAGGTATCCCTCAACTTTCTCGATGAAACATTGACGAATGACTTTCGTTTCAAACCATACTGCTCAATAAGCTGTTCTGTTATAAGCTAGTTTTTCTCTGTATCCAAATAATGAATACCAAGCGTAGGCCACTAAATCTCAATATGCAAACATTTCAGTGTTTTTGTAAATCAAACATCATTTAGTTGCAAAAAATAAATTATGGGACTTTATAACAACAAACACAATTGTTAGTTTATAAAAAAAAAATTAACTATATAAAACAATATATATCAAGCTAGTACACAGGCATTTATTTTGACGGGGTACACAAGTTTGAAAAACGCAAAAATAGGCGAATTAAATAGACAATGTGGGAGATAACATGGAATCCTGAGATTCTCGAACTTTGTTTCCAAAGTATTCTATAAAGTGGGAAAGTAAGCCAACAATTTAAAGAAAGGTAAACATAAACAAAATCCTAAGCATTTCGGCCGAAGGCCAAACCGAGACCAAGGCCGGTCCGGTCAAATGAAAAATTTGGGCAAAGTGATAAAAGACTTGAAAACCTAATAAGAGTAAAGCCAATACAGATTGTCTCTGTGAGAGGCGAAGCTGATATACCTTTCTAAGAGTTACGTAAAAATGATTAATTTCAATAGAAAAATGATTCAGATCAATCAGTCCCATTTTCAGCTTAAAGGGTGCGATGTAAAATAAAAAAAAATAAAACATAATGCCTTCCAAACACAATAGTAGAAGTATGCAGGCACAGTGGCTTAGCTGGAGGTACACGTGCCCTCAGCCGCTGCATTTATTGGGGCACAGATTAGGTAATATATTTACCATTTATTTTATGTAAGATGTAACCCTGTTAAGAGGGGGAGGGGCAAAACTAAAAATGCCTCTAGGCGCTGAAAAACCAACCTACGTCTTTGTGTGGGCATGCTATAATCTAACAGAAGAAACACACCCAAAGAAGTAATAATTCCAATTGATGATTCATGGGTATTTTTACACGCACATTCACTTTCAGGAAACACGTGAACCTCTGGGCTAAAGTCTAAGCTGTCACCTTTTCTGTGGCTGGGTTGTCTATTCGACATGATAGATAATGAGATTTACAAGATACCATTTTACTTTCAAAAAAATAATGTGTATTGAAATCCAAGAAAGAAAGAAACATGCCCAGAAAATTATTAGGCACAAATCTTTACGTCCTTATTTAAATTTCCTTGTAACTTATTTTCTTACGAAATGCATCCCCACAACAATTAGTTGCTTTGTTTTTTGTCCTTTTTTTGGAAAGGGTTTCCTTTCTTTTGGACCTCCATTGAGGTAGCAAGACGCTACCTCATTAGCGTTTATTTTCTCCAATCAAATTTGTTTTTCGTGTGAACAGATTTTGTTGCTCTGTGAGGCGGAACTGTAGGACAGTGAAGATGATTTCTATCGGCTAGTCAATAATGATTTTTTTTGTAAATTAAAATTTTAGGAAAAAGATTCTATTTGGATGTAGGCAACTGACTACGAAAAGAATTTTTATTTTCTTCTGTTTTATCAATGACTGCCTTGTAAAGAATTGTCTTTTCCTGACCCACATAAATTTTTTGACTCGTATTTCATCCCTTTTCAAAAGATACAAAATTCATCAAAATAACAAAATATGTCAAAATAACAAAGAAGTCATAGAGAAGAACGAAGCAAATTGTCAACCCCCCCCCCCTGCTTAACTACTAGTAAATTACTAGGGAGAATTTGAAAAGAAAACAATTTTCACAGAAATGTATTATTGGCACACAATAAATCCACGAAACATCAAAAATACAAACAAAGAAATGCCTAAAAGGCATATAAAATAATGACTTTTGTTATTTAATAATTATCTAATTTGTTAGTTCTTCAAATTATAATTTGAGGAAGTAACACATTTGATTTAAATGTCTGTAATATTATGGTAACGCTATGGTAACAGCTACGGTATTTGCATTTTGACTAACAAATTTTAAACGTTTTTGAAGTGAATTGGTTAGGACTACTACTACTGCTACTAACAACGCACCGCAGCACCGAGCCGCCTGAGGCCAACACAGCTACGCACGCTCCTCCTCCACTCCAATCTATTCAAAGCCTCCCTTTTTACACCCGCCCACGAAGTTCCTATTTCCTTTAAATCTTTCTTCATGACGTCCTCCCCACCCCAGACGAGGACGACCTGCTTTCCGTTTAGCCCTAGACGGTTGGCCGAAAAGAACATTCTTCGGTAATCTGTCATCCTTCATCCGCACAACGTGCCCTAGCCACCTCAACCTTTCTTACATTATAGGCCTAGAGAGCGGCATTGAACCACATTTTTCGTATAGCCTATTGTTTACGGTCAGTCAGCCAGGTACCCAGAACAATCCTTAAGCAATTTCTCAAATCTTCATCCGCTTTCGGAGCGTCCATGCTTCAGAGCCATATTTGACCACTGTCATCACTGTAGCTTCTAATATTCTAATCTTGGTTTGCAGACTTATCTTCCTATTATTCCAAACTTTTTTTAACTGTAAAAAAACAACCTGAGCCTTGGCTATTCTACTTTTAACATCTTCACTGCTCCCACCATCTTTACTAATAATACTACCAAGGTAAGTGAAACTGCCCACCTGATCAATGTTTTCATTACCCAACGTCACATTTTCATCTTCACTTATTCCTAACCTTAGTGACTTAGTCTTCTTAACATTAATTTTCAAACCTATTCTAGCACCCTGAACTCGCAAAACTTCTAAAACTGCGTTTATTTTGCTCACACTTTCATCTGGGATGCTTAAATCCTCAGCATAATCTAAGTCCAGGAGATTTTTTCCTCCCCATTTGATTCCGTGGTCTACCATTGCCTTTCCTGTGCTCCTTAAGACAAAGTCCATCAAAATAATCCATATAAAGGGGGATAGAACACAGCCCTGCTTAACTCCTGATTTAATATAAAACCAGCTGCTAACTTCATTTCATATCTTAACCGCAGCAGTGTTATTCTCGTACATAGCACTAATTACTTTAATGCATTTGTCTGGTATACCATACAAGGATAAAACCTTTACTAAAGCTCTTCTATCAACAGTATCGAACGCTTGCTCATAATCTATAAAACTGAGGACCAAAGGTGTTTGAAAACTCAGGCACTTTTCATTATTAGCCCAAGAGTGAAAATTTGGTCAACACATCCTCTACCTTTTCTAAAACCGCACTGTTCCTCTCTTAAAACTTTGTCCACGACATCTCTCAGTCTAAAAAGTATCATATTACTCAGTAATTGACTACCTACAGAGACAAGACTATTGCCTCGATAATTATCACACTCACTTCTGCCACCTTTCTTGTTAAGTGGCTTAATTAAGGTTTTCCTAAAATCGTTAGGTACTTCCCTTTTTTTAAAATCATACTCATAATCTTCGGTAACTTATTTCTCACCTCAGAGCCACCATATTTAAGAAACTCATTTACCACCCTATCAGCACCTGGAGCCTTATTATTTTTTAATTTTTTAGTACTGTCGCTAATTCCTCCTCACAAAACAAATCTTCCTTCACATCCAAGGTATCACAAAATTTTTCATTTTCCTCTATATCTTTTCCTGCAACTCTATCACGGTTTAGCAAATTCTCAAAGTGTTCGGCCCATCTCTCTTTAGTTTTTTCTTTATCGCTAATTGCGGCCCCATTCCTATCTTTAACTGGGCCAAGTCCAGATTGACTACTCCCTCTCAATTTGTTAACATGCCAGTACAATATTTTACTATTATGCCGTCTAGCTGCATCTTCCAGATCCTCGTCAATTTTATCCATGGCCTCCACTTCACACCTCCTTAGTTCACATTTTAATGCTTTTTCCACTTTCTTTACATTCTTTTTGTTTTCATATGATCTATCACTCAGATAATTCTTGAACAACTCCTTTCTTTTCTATCAAACATAAAGCTTTTTCACTAATATTCTTAGCTGTAGTTCTAGCTTTCTTCCCTAAGACTCCTTCAGCAACTTAACAAATTATTTTTCTAAAATTATTCAACCATCTTCCACGTTATCAAATTTTAAACTCTCAAGTTTAGTATTCAACTGTTCCTGGAAAGTTTCTTCTCATCCTGGAGTCTACCAACATCATAACTTCCCGGGAGGTAGTTACCGTTCCGAAATTTTAGCTTTAGATTAACCCTTGACACTACTAGATGGTGATTTTTACTTTCAACACCAATAACGGCACTTCTATATACCCTAGTATCTTGTATTGATCCTGCTAGTCTTCGGTTTACTATAACATAATCAATAAGGTTTGCTGTCTTACCATCACGTGAATACCATGTTAACTTATGAGCCATCTTATGACCAAACACCGTATTGGTTATAACTAGATTGTTATACCAACAAAATTGCAGAAGTCTGTATCCATTACTGTTTTCTTTTCCTAAACCAAATTTACCTAGGCTAGGATACCATCTATCCCTATTTCTACCGATCTAGGCGTTAAAATTTCCCAGTAATAACATCATATTTCTACCTGGGACCCTGTCTATTTGCTCCTGTAACTGTAAGTAAAATTCTTCTGAGTCACTAGTATCTCCGTCAGTCGGTTCTACAGGGGCGTATACTACTATAACTGATACCCTGAACTTTTAGTCATAAAATGAGCAATTAGTATTCTATTATTAATACATTCCCAGCCTAAACAGACTTAGCAGCTTCCTTATTCATCATGAGCCCTACTCCCTGTCTATGTACCCAATCCTTCCTGAGTAAACAAATTCTGTATCACCTAATTTCATGCTTCCTACCCCTGGGATATGAGTTTCTGAAACTCCTAATAAATCCAGTTCTAATCGTCTGAATTCGTCAGTCAAAATGTCGATACGATAGTCATTTTTTAACGTCGTAACATTCCAAGTTCCAATTTTCATGTTCTTTAAATCATTGAAATTATTTTCGCCACAGGAAAAGCAATGATCCCGGATACCATTGCAGGACGGGGATCACATATCTTTTCAAGTCTACACCGAAGTGCTTAAGCCGGCTTAGAACCGGACAGCAAGAAGTCCCTGGGACCTCCATGAATGGAGGCTTTGTGCAATCCTGGGCCCATCTTGGTCACAACATGGTTTTCAGCACTTGACGATGCTATTCTATCAACAAGAGTCGAAATCCTGCACAGACAATCTCAAGCCTATTACCTCCGACTCATTATATATCCATGCCTACAAATATTATGTTACTACGGAGAGGCAGCCCAAAATAGATAAATTAGCTAGGAAGAGGTTTTGTCAGCCCGAAGACGCCCGTCAAAACATACCAAGCAAGAAGAATTGTCCACTAGTCAGAATCCCGTGCGAATGCTGTGTCATTTACTAGGCTGTAATTTCCTCGAGGTGCGCCACTCCTCAAGTTGGAAAAGAGTTGACCGCAAGGTCCCCAGTCTTGCAGGTACCCTGAAAGGGTCGAGGCAGCCCTTTACAGAGGCCGTTGTCCATAGATCTGGATCTTACGCCCTGCCGCAGTTTTCCTCCTATAGAGGATCCTCCCCGCGATGGTGTCCTGCATCACCATGCAAATTAACCCATTACTGGGAGAAGGTTTGTAACTCATGGGACTTGTGGACAAACCAGTGCGCCCTCTTGAGTGTACATTTGAGGGGCCTTCTTCCTCCTCCGCCTGTATTTACGGCCCCGGGGGAGGGTGCCCCAGTTTCTATTATGGACCCCCACGGACAAGGTCCCCCTTGGTCCGTGCCTCCTATGGAGGTACCCTTCATATCTGTAGGGCGTTCCCCTATCGCCACCTCGGGACACGCTAAATGGCCTGGGGGAGGCCTGGTGCATAAACATACACCTCACTTTATGTGTATTCCCTTTATATATATACTACTATACTAGTAACTACTGACTTAAAACTGTCCAAATACTTCCCCCCCCCCCTATGTGTATATATATAGCCCAAATTATATATTTCCCATATATTCTGTCACTTGTCTTTGTCTTGTCTCGCGCTTCGCTGAAAAGAGCTAACGAAAAAAACCGGTTTGTTCTCGAGTTCTACACAGCATCAACTTGAGTGAGTGGCCCATAATACACAAGTACCAAAACTCATTCCCCATATGGATATTAAGAAAATAAAACTCAAATAAAATTATATAATTTGGAAAGCCTTATTTTCCACAGGGGGGAGGGGTATTTTCTGTGGGGGTATTTTCTGCGGGGGGATTTTCCGAGGGAGGGTATTTTACGTGGGGGGTATTTTTCCACGTGGGGTAATTTCCGGGGGTAAACGCCGGCCACCCCTTGCTTCTCTGTATCTTTGGTTTTCTAACAAGGCATCCTTAAATGCATCTTAGCAAGGTACTGTATCTTTGATTTGTAGCTACTATAAGACTGTGTTCTTTTTTTTATGTATGGTTAAGCCAGTTACACAAAGCCTAAATACACAATTTTTATAAAATAGTTTAAACAAAACTATGACAAGTAAAAGAAGCTGATCCTTCAGATAAATATTATGGCTGCCACATAAACAACCTTCACTTTTGGTTGTAATGGTTTTTCTTTTTTCTTTTTTTTTTCATGTCAATTTGTTAGGAGCTTTGGAAAATCATAACGCAAGATCGATGAGATGAAATGAGACAATACAGAATTTATTTATTCAGGTAAGAAGTGTGGCCATATAGGTAGGAAGTAGGAATCGTGATGAATAAGGAGGCTTGTAAGTTTTTAAGGGGGGAGGGGCTGGGATGGTGTTGATAATTTAAATCTAATTGACGGTTACATTAGTAACTCAGACAAATTTTACAGAGAGTTGCAAATAAAAATAGAGAATGTGGAAATATGGTCGAAATATGGTATTTTAATTTCAGGATTTAATTCCCTATATGTTACAGATAGTGATGTACGAGTATGGTATCCTAGCTTAGACTAATTTAGCGTAGGGGAGAAAAACACATATGCCAAAAGACTCCTTCAGGCATAATAATCTAGTGATAACCGATTTTGTTATTCAGACACAAAATAGCCCATAAGTGAACATGGCACTCTCATGATTGTAAGATGGCTTAACCTTGTTTATGCAAATTGAAGACTGGCAGAATCGATACAAGACATTCGGCTACATGGAAATGCTATTATTAACGTTATAGCCAACTGAGGAGCGTCGACTCATTAATGAGCGATATTTTTATCATGTATTTTTTTTTTTTCGTTTTTGGGCTCATCCTATAGAACAGGTGGTCGTAAATACTAGGAATATGGCTCAACTAACAACAAATTAAAAGTTGTAGAACCCCTTCTAAGAGTTACAGTCAAGCAGAAATTTTAAATTTACATGATTGTAGCGCGTAAATACAAAGCTTGAAACCCCTATCCCAACAACCTTTATCCCCTCGTACGCATAGACATTGTTGTAGGCCAAACTCTTTCGACTGGCTGATAACAAATCTGCGCTTGCTGATTAATAAGATATAATATATTGGCCAACATTGAGGAATTGACGGCATCTTTTGACAACCACTTGAGATTCTGCAACACCTAAAAAACGCAATTCTAATACCATACCTCTACTTTTAATAAACATTAAGGTTTATTCGTAATAAAACTTAATAGCCAGTATTAATACAACTAATATGAACACCATGCATGGAAAAAATAATGAAATAAAATAAATGTTTTCGTCCATATAAAGTTAGGAGCAGGTTTGAAGACTGGTGAAAAACATTCCAAGACCGGCTGAACATGAAACCAGTGAGTCAAGATTTGATTATTTAGAAGATGGAAGGAATGGTTATATCGAAAAAGTGTAGCTGACTATGCTCTGATGAGAATAAGTAGAACAACAACCTGGAATATTACTGAAAAAGTTTAAAGCTTAATGTATAAGTCAGAATGTAAAAAGCTTAAAGCAGAATGTATAAGGAGTTCCTGAGTGATAGACCCGTTTAGAATAAAAAGGAAGTAAGGGATACAGAGATTGCATTAATGTTTGAAATGAGGAAATGGGAGATAAAGGCTATTGATAAAACTGTCAAGGATCTGAAAGATACAGGCAGACATCATAATTGTAGAATTATGATTGTAGAATTATGTATGAATTATGAATTTTAGAATTATCGGCTAGTTAAGTAATCGAGGATAGGCAAAAAAAAAAGGGAGGGGACTTCCCCTCATCTCAGTGTAAATCCCCCTGGCACCTCTGAGGATTTTGCCAAAAATCTTTTAAGAATGAGGTCATTATTTTCAACTTGAAAACTTTCAAGATATAATGACATTTTTTCAATGTCATTTTAATGTGATTTTACTAACAACCTTATAAGACATCTTGAAAATACAAGGAGGTCAAGATAAGCGTAAATAGAGAAGTACAAATGCTGTGAGAAAAGTAAATTACTAAAAAATGGTTTTCGTTAAAGAGGGTGAATACAGAATATTATAAATAGCATAATACTGAAGAACCACTGGTCAACGGGAGATGTTAGAAGTACTTAGCATGAACTGCAACACACAAGTCAGATCGTCTCAAAATGTTTACAAAATTATTGCTAGTTCATTTGCTGACAATGCTGCAAATGTATTATAAATGAACTCGAAAAAGTACTTAATTTTGGTCAACGAACAATCCTTTGAAGGCTTTGTTATTCATAACATTCTGTGGTTACTACTTTTAATTAAAAATTACAATGTATTAGAAATTCACTGTTCCATAATTAATTGCACTTCTGTATTCACACTGGGGCTATTCTATTTTGGCAAACTTTTATTTTACGTTAAAAACAGTTACAGTTTCCTAAAAAAAAACGATCTGTAAAACGAGACTTAGTGTTCTTAGGTTTATTTTCATTGTCACTTTACACAGAGCCTTTGAACCACATTTTTCGCAAAGCTAATTCGTTGATATATGGTCGTTTCAAAGAGTTCCTAAAATTATCCTAGATAATTCATCCAGAAGACATTTACTACCACTACTACTAGCAACTCACTGATGCATCAAGCTGCTTGAGGCCAACATAGCTACGCACGCTCCTCCTCCGTCCCAATCTATTCAAAATATCTCTCTTTGCACTCTCCCAAGAAGCTCCCATTCCCCTTAAATCTTTCCTTACTACATCGTTTTACTCCATTCGGAGACGACCTGCTTTCGGGGAAGACATCTGACATAGCATTTTATTCTTTCTATCTTATTTCAATTGCAAAAAAGAACACACAGTGCCATTGCCATCTTAGTTTTTAGATGCTCCTGTTTAACTTCCTCTGTTAATATCAGTGGTGGATCCAGCGGGGGGGGGGGGGGGTGCGCCCCCCCCCCCCCCCCCCCCCCATAACGTAGTCTAAAGTATTGTAATTTACTTAGATGTAATTTAGCGTTAGACTCCTAACGCTACTTTATAGGATCAACCTATTTTGCGCCCCCCCCCCCTAAGAAAATCCTGGATCCGCCCCTGGTTAAGATATGTAGAGGATCAATTTAAAAATATTCACAAAACCAAATAATCATTTGCAGATATAATATTCATCACATATGGGTGATTCAATGGCTTTTTATTGTTTAAAGGAAAGTTTCATCTTGGCATTAAGTTTAAATTTCCTGGAATGAATTATGAATTATTAGGATGAAACATGGAAAAAACTACTTTTTTGCCCTGAACGATATAAATCCTAAAATTGGCCGAAGGGTTCTCTCCCTTTCTCAAAACCACATAGTTGAGGTCTTCAAATTTAGTCTACGGCTCCGCCATCTATTTGCCTAATAAGCATCATCAATGCAATTTTTTCCTCTACCAAAACCAATCCCTCTTTGATCAATATATTAGTTCTAATCACATTTCTTACAATATAAGCCAAATAAAGCTTTCCTAAGGTCAAAGGGCACTTCCCATTGATCGAAAATCATATTGGAAATTGTCAGTATCTTGTCTCTTGCTCCGTAGCCGTCATATTTCCAAAAAATCATTTACCATACTATCAGAATCCACAGCTTTAGTAGTTTTCTGTTCATTGCCATCTCCAACTCCCTATTAAATAAACCTTCTTTCACTTCTAGAGTATCAAAAACTCCTAAATTATTTTCTATAGTGTTTCCTGCAACTTCAGTAAAATTTAATGGTACTCTCAAACTGTTCTATTCATCTCTTCTTGAGGTTCTGTGTATCACTAATCAAACACTGTTCCTAAAATTAATTGGGAAAGTCTGGACTGGCTACTTCCCATTGATTTCTTAACTAGCCAACACAATACTTTACAGTTATGCTGTCGGGTACTTCTTATACAAAACACTTCTTGCTTCTGCCAATCTTTATGCTTTTTCAGTAATATACCAAGGTGTTTCTCCAATTTTCATCCCCAGAGCATCGTCGGCTTTTTCAAAAACTATCATGCTTAAATCATTCCTTCTATCTTCTACATTATCAGATTATATAAAAGCAGTGCCATACTTTCATTACCATATATTTTATTACCCATGGCTTTTTAGCCCTTCCTAGATTTTGAATTTTGTATATCCATTAAAAAGAAAACCCACAAAACAGTCCTCGCCCTGCCTAAATTTTTGTGACTTGGCACCCCGGAAAATCCTATAAGTCTTAACTCTCCATTAAGAGGCCATTTTCACGTGGATATGAGGTGGATGAAAATCCTTTATTGAAGTGTATTTTTGTTTTCGTATTTGATTTTTGCAATGAAAGTATATTTTTGCTTCCATCTTCTCTAATCCATATCTTGTTTAAACTGATAAAGAGCCTTAGTTCAACTCTGCCTTTCGACCTGAGTAGAACTGGATGGAAAACCCCACCTTTTTGTTGAAAAAATGTTGTTTTCACGAGGATGGGAGGCAAACACGACTTCACCCTCGTGAAAATGGACTCTAAGTTCCATAATGATTCTATAAATCGCATTGCTGTTTTGTCTCTATGTCGTATCTCAGAGCCATCTATATTTATTTTTTACTAAAGAAATAAATAGGTGAGCCGAGAATAATTCATAAAATAAAATAAACACCATATGCATTTCTCATACCAAACAAGGTAGTGAAGCTTCAAAGGAAAAACTTTACAATATTTAATTATAATCACTCAAAACATTCATACAAAAATTGCTCACGAAAATTTTAATTGAAAAGGGAAAGAAAACTGGAGGATATTAATTTGAGTACAATAACAACATAGAGCGGGTTACTTCCCAAAATTTACCCTCAGGTAAAGAGAACTACTTTCCCTTTGACTTGAAACAGGAAGACTAGGAGGGCTAATGACGCAGTTAGGCTGTATGTTCCAAACATAAGGAGCATTCCTGAATTGAAATTTACTTTACCCACAAGGTTGACAAGTAGGCATAAAACAAAACCAAACTGGAGCAAATTCCATTTCAAGAACATCTAGCAGCAAATCGGAAAACAAAGGGGTCAAGTCTCATAATTAAATCCATGGTAATTAACGATAAGCAATAGCAACTATTTGAATACCAATAAGCCACTTCAAAGCCATTTCGTCGCCTCACTTACCTGGCAGCTCCAGTCTCAGTTGTTCCTATGTCGTCGTTCAAAGTCAAAGATTATATTGATAAATAAGTTATACCCCAAATCTAGTAATGGGATGGGACGCTAGACGCTAGTGACATTTTCTTTATTTCTTAGTTTAATTCAACTTAGTTTCTTATTGCATTTAATCTGTGGCGCATTGAGGCTCTGATTCAGGCCATCCAAAACATTGCCGTAGTAGCACGATTCCTAAATCTGTATACCCTAAAGGCTACATTATAGCACATACCTAAAATGCTTTTGACAGTACATCTTCCACGCCAAGCGAAATTGGAAAGCTTATGCTTATCTTTCAGGTTCCATAACTTTTTCAAAACAATTATATTTATTATAGTTATCAGATAGGCATTCCTTTACGGCAAAGAGTCCTAAAAAGGCGAAGTGATATCTAAAGTTTTCTAAACATCTAAAATTGATTAAGGTAGGGTGGGCTCACAGGAAAAAAGCAACGAAAACCATAAAAACTAAGGTAAACTGTGGGCATTATCAGGGTTTTACTGTCATTGTCGTTTTCTATCCTTACGTCAAAGTTTTTTCCTTTCGTTTTTCTTTCTTTCTTAGGCACAAAAGAGGTTTGTGAAAGCAAAAATATAAGGAGCAGAACTTTGAAAACAGCCTATACATTAAATGACTTGAATTCTTCTGTTGATTACAAATATTTAGCTATTATTACACTTAACGTCATCAAAACTTATTAACATATTCTTAACGTATTAGAAGTTATCAGTAAAAGGAAATTTTCATAACTTTAGAAGAAAATGTGACATACCCCTAAAAAACGCGTAATCTGACGAAAATCATATGTCAGACTTAGGGTGTGTAACGACACTAGAACATGCCCTCCAGTTGCAAACATACAAAATAGTGCCCTTCATTCAAACGACCTGCTTTCTGTTTAGCCCTAGAAGGTTGGCCAAAAAGGACAATCTTTGGCAATCTGTCATCCTTCATTTGCAGAACGAGCCCTAGCCATCTCAACCTTTCTTTCATTATTGCCCTAGAAATCGGGATTGAACTACATTTTTCGTACAAGCTACTGTCTGAAATACGGTCAATCAGCCGGGTACCCAGAACAACCCGTAGGCAATTTCTCTAGAAAACATCTAGCAAATCTTTTCGGAGCGACCATGCTTCAGAGCCATATTTGACCACCGTCATCACTGTACCTTCCAATATTCTAATCTTGGTTTGCAGACTTATCTTCCTATTCTTCCAAACTTTTTTTAAATGTGAAAAAAACCTGAACCTTGGCTATTCTTCTTTTAACACCTTCACCGCTCCTACCGTCTTTACTAATAACACTACCAAGGTAAGTGAAGCAGCCCACCTGATCAATCTTTTCCTTACCCAACGTCACCTTTTCTTCTTCACTTATTCCTAGCTTTAATGACTTAGTCTTCCTAACATTAATTTTCAAACCTATGCTTGCACCCTGAACACGCAAAACCTCTAAAGGTTCATTCATTTTGCTCATACTTTCATCTAGGATGCTTAAACCATCAGCATAATCCAAGTCCACGAGAGTTTTTCATTCCCATTTGATTTCACGGTCTCCCATTGCCTTTCCTGTGCTCCTTAAGACAAAGTCCATCAAAATGATCCATATAAAGGGGGATAGAACACAATCCTGCTTAACTTCTGATTAAAAAAAAAAAAACAGCTGCTAACCTCATTTCCTACCTTAATCACAGAAGTGTTATTCTCGTACATTGCACTAATCACTTTAATGTATTTGTCTGGTATACCATACAAGGATAAGACATTTGCTAAAGCTCTTCTATTAACAGAATCGAACGCTTGCTCGTAATCTATAAAACTGAGGACCAAAGGTGTTTGACAACTCAGGCACTTCTCAATTATTAACCTAAGAGTGAAAATTTGGTCAACACACATCCTCTACCTTTGCTAAAACCGCACTGTTCTTCTCTTAAAACTTTGTCTACAGCATCTCTCAATCTAAAAAGTATCATATTACTAAGTAATTTGCCACCTACAGAGACCAGACTAATGCCTCGATAATTACCACACTCACTCTTATCATCTTTCTTATATAGTGGTTTAATTAAGATTTTCCTAAAATCTTTATGTACTTCCCCTTTTACATAAATCATATTCATAATCTTCAGTAACTTATTTCTAACCTCAGAGCCACTATACTTAAGAAGCTCATTTACCACACTGTCAGCACCTGGAGCCTTATTTGCTTTTAATCCTTTTAGTACTGTCGCTAATTCTTCCTCACAAAACAAAACTTCCTACAGTAATTGTGGCCGCATTCCTATCTTTAACTGGGACAAGTCCGGATTAACTACTTCCTCTCAATTTATTAACATACCAGTCTAGCTGCATTTTACTATTATGCCGTCTAGCTGCATCTTCCAGATCCTCGGCAATTTTATCCATGGTCTCCACTTCACCCCCCTCTTTAGTTCATATTTTAATGTTTTCTCCACTTTCTTTACGTTCCTTTTGTTTCCATATGATCTATCACTCAGATAACTCTTGTACAAGCCCCTTCTCCTCTCTATTAAACATAAAGCTTTTTGACTAATATTCCTACATCAGCAACTTCACAAATTGTTTTTCTAAAATTATTCCAACCATCTTCCACATTGTCAAATTTTAAACTCTAAACTTTGTTACCCTTCCGAAGCTTTAAATTAACCCTAGACACTACTAGACGATCTTTACTCTTAACATCAATAACAGCACTCCTATATACCCTAGAACCTTGTATTGATCCTGCCATTCTTCGGTTTACTATAACATAATCAATAAGGTTTGCTGTCTTACCATCACGCGAATACCATGTTAACTTATGGGCCATTGTATGGCCAAACACCGTAATGGTTATAACTAGATGTGTTATACAACATAATTGCAAAAGTCTGTAGCCATTACTGTTTTCTTTTCCTATACCAAATTTACCTAGGCTAGGATACCATTTCTCGCTATTTCTACCGACCTGGGCGTTAAAATTTCCTAGTAAAACCACAATATTTCTACCTGGGACCCTGTCTATTTGCTCATGTAACTGTAAATAAAATTCATCTGAGTCACTAGTACCTCCGTCAGTCGGTTCTGCAGGGGCATATACTACTATAACTGATACCCTGAACTTTTAGTCATAAAATGAGCAATTAGTATTCTATTATTCATACCTTCCCAGCCTAAGCAAGACTTAGCAGCTTCCTTATTCGGCATGAGCCCTACTGTTAATGCATCCGGCCTATCCACAAATTCGTACAAAAAAGTAACAATTTTTGCCAAAACACTTGAAGATTCTGCTCGAGAAAAAATTATAAGGTAACCAAACAGTTAAAAGAATACAGACAACAAGTCTGAGCTAGTTGTCTACAATGTATAAGAATATTTCAATACAGACGTTACCTAGGTCTTTCGTAAATGGTTTTGTTCACCAAATTTGGTATTGCAGTTTTGGAGCAGCTAAAGTTACAAAATCGAGGATAGAATTTCAGTACGAGCGTCCTAAAAAAGTGCAACTTACAGCTTAAGTTCTTTTAAAATGGTTTTCAGTTTTACCGCAGTTTGGATCCAAATATTTCTAAGCTTGTTTCTCCCCAAAATAAGCATAATTTTAGCCCCCCCCCTAAGGTTGGGGCGGCATTTGTGTCCTACTAAAAAATATAACTTTTTATTTTTAACATCCCCCCCCCCCACCAAACTAGAATGGCATTTATGTCCTATGGGAGAAATATAACAGTTTTTTATTTTTTAACATCAAAGAGAAAAAAAAAATCAACATTACGCTCAAATTTCCTGGAAGATTTTCTCTTTTTTTTATCACTAAACAACTTAGTTTCACTAATCTGGTAATTTTGCTTATGCTAATTTGGTAGTTGATTTTCACCAAAATTGACATTAACGGGTGTTTGAAGTAACTAATTACAAATTTGAGCCTAAAATTGCAATTTATTTGTTGTAAAACAAAACACAGTGCACAGCAAAATTATTTAACAAATGTTTTCCAATTTCAACCAAATTTTGTATTAAACAATTTCTGAGCTCGTTAACTATAAATTTGAGGCTAATATTTCAGTTTGGAAGTTTAAAAGCCAATCAAAGAAAGTAAACAACTCAGGAGCAGTTTTTTATGTCCATTAAATTGGGGTATTTAATGGTAACCATTTTCATTCCCGAAGCACTGTTATATGAATATTAAATTTGAATTTGTAAAGAAGGAGGGTTGAAAGAAATGGTAAAATCCTCACATTTAAGAGATCATGGATCAAAAAAACCGTTGGTAGTAATAAATACTAACAAAGAAGATCACGCCACAGGAAAGTGCCACGTTCTAGCATTTTGACATATAAAACGTCTCTTTTAAACATCCTTAAAATGTTATCAGGCAAAAATTCTGAGAACCGTTGAAAGGATATCTATATAGACTCCCAGTCTCAGAAGTCATACTGGCGTGCAGCATACCCTTCTTCCCTAAACATAAATGCAGTCCATAAAAATGAACCGTTTTTCCAAAGTTAAGACATTAAAATAAGATCTCAACCCCATGCAGGGCCGTATCAATATAAACAAATTTTGTATGCGTTTTTTTTAGTTTTTATTGTAACCCCACCCCCCGAAATTCGTTTTGGGTAAACCTCCCTCGAAAAAAATCCTGGGTACGGCCTTGACCCCATGTTTTCAAACTTTCTATGAAAATATGCTTTAAATCACAGTTTATATAATTAGCAGTATGATCTTTCCCTATCTCACCCATATATAAAACCCGGACCGAGGTGCGAGTGCTCCAGAGAACATATAAACAGGTATAAACATAAGCGGCATTAGATCTTTTCACGGGTAGACAAAGAATTATCACCTACGGAACAAGTACTGACAAAACCACTTGGCCGGCTCACCAATAAGTGCAGAAATAAGTGGGAGGAGTTTTTTGTTCGCACCGAGAATGAAGAGCCAGAAATCATCTGCGGTAAACTTACTGGTATATTATATAAACTGTGCTTTAAATGAAGTGAATGAGTACTCAGTTGATCACAGATTTAACCTCTGATCTTCCTTCATTAAAAAGAATATAAACAAATATAGATGAATATATTATAAAGCCTAGAGAGTGTGGATGCTGAGGGTACGAAATCCCCTTTTCATTGTGGAGACGATGGTCTATTTTGGAAAATTACATTTTATTTCGAAAAGACATTAGATTTTTATTTCCAAAAGACAAAGACACAAAATGAGCTTTTCTTTTCTCGAAATATTTTTGTGCAAAAGCTAAACTTTGGTTTAAGACCGTCTGAGGGGGCATTCGCACTCCTTACATTTTGGGTAGCCTAAATTAATAAAAAGACAAGTTTTATTCATATGAAAGTAAAGAGCAACATCAAAATTTAAAATAAACATAAATTATTCCGCATATTAGGGGGCTGGTTCCTCTTCAACTCTGGCCCTTCTGTGCTAAAGTTAAATAGTGCTTTATTAAAAAAGTGAGTGCAACAATTTTAAGAGTTGAAAGCAAATGCATATCAGTGAGCCCATCAATTCTTGGGGCATTGGGAGAAATAGTTTTTATTCCATTCCATTTACTCGTGTGTCTGAGAAGTCCTTTCTAAAGCGTAGAAGGCGAAAATTCCAACTACAGCTTAAGAGCGGAAATTGGGGAGGGAGTAGCCTACCTCATATGAGGAATAATTTTGTTTATTTTAAGTTTTAATGTCGCTCTTCACTTCCATTTGATTTTTTTTAACATCTAAGCAAGACTAGTAGTTTTTCATTTATGGATACTTTTCACGAGAAAATTTTATTTGTGTGAAGATTCCGGCTTGCAAAGATTATGTCTTTATCAAGTAATTTTAAAAGATTTTTGCAAAATGAACAACTCAGCTATAGAAAAAGTCCCATTGTATTAATATACCAATGCGCACTCAGTTACAGATCTAGTGCGCAGATCCCCTCTTGGTTGGGTACAGCTTTACTTTAGTGCAATCTTGACCTACATTTATACGAATCTGCCGAGCAAAAGGCCACCATCAATTATCCCCCCCCCCCTTTTATTCCAAAATCCTGGATTCACCGCTTTGTACATCTTATATGTCTTACTGAATGTAAATGCTCTGTCAAAAGATTTCTACATACTGATTATTAGACAAGGGAATCTATAAGCCCTCTTTTTAAAAACATAAGGAATGAAATGTTATCCAACCTTTGTTTAGAAACCAAAACATAATTGAAACTAACCTCTAAAAGTTGAATAAGAGCTGGCAGCACTGCTAGTGGACGGCTGTCTTCTAACAGACAATCCAGTTGATGGGGCTTTGGTAGACGAGATCTTAAAGAATTCTCGAAAGGCTTTTTTCCATGATCTTCCAGCTTTGCTCTGAAAATTTCTGCTGCCTCTTCTGGTATTCCTCGTTTTGTCACGTACACTGTAAAATTAAGATATGCGATGCAATACTCGGTGACAAGCCAAACAATAAATCATCAACCTAACTCCACTATTCCTTAGGTATGTCACATTTTGTTCTCCAAGAAAGGCATTTAACCAAACTTTGTTTAATTTCTGTCCATTACCCACATGATTTTTGGAATAAACCAGCTTAAGTAATCATCAACTGTTGCTGATTCTAGTACTATTAAGACCAAGGGTATGTAGGTGAAAATTTGAGAGAACGTAGAGGGGAAATTTGAAGTAAATCAAAGCACACTATGTGTGTGCAGATTGACAAAAAAGCATGTCTCCGGAATTGATTAGGGTATTAAGTTGGAACTTTCAGGGAATGCTTAAAGAGGAAGAGAAGGGCTGCAAGTTATGAACTTTGCCCAATGGTTACATATAGTATTGTTTATTGGGAAGTATACAGACGTTTTCAGGGGGAATTTTTCTGGTAGTGGGGGGGGGGGGGGTCGGGGGTTACGTAGGAGAATCTTTCCATGGAGGAAGTTGTCATGGGGGAAGGGACATTGCTATGAAGGGGGTGCCGGATTTCCCAGCATTATTTAAAAAAAAGATCAGAAATTAAATAAAAAAAAACAAGTTTTCAACTGAAAAACTTGTCAACTGAAAACTTTTCAATATCAAAACTCAAAACAAACAGAAAATATTACGCATATGATTGGCTTCACCCCCTATTCAATACCCCACTCTTTACACTAAAGTCTTTTTAGTATTTTCATAAGAGCTTTTTAGTCTAATTAACGGTCTTTGTTATTAAGGGGTCATTCATCAAATTGGAAAAAATTCAAACTTTACCGTAAAGAGCGAGTAATTTAATAGGGGGGCGAACCCCCCTAATATACGTAATAAAAATATATGAATATAGAAATTCGTTAATTAAGTTAATTCGTAAGTTACGTATATTTATTACTACTAAAAACGTTAGCAAATAAAATTAAAAAAACTTTCGAGAAAGCCATTTGGCCAAAAAAAAAAGTAAAATTAATATGCATTTTTTTTTTAATTATTCATGTACAGTGAGCCGAAATCAAAACCTGCATTAATCTAAAAATCTTCAAAAATTAAATAAAAAAACAAGCTTTTTTTTAACTCAAAGTAAGAAGCGACATTATAACTTAAAACGAACAGAAATTATTCCGTATATGAACGGGGCTGTCCCCTCCTCAACGCCTCGCTCTTTACGCTAAAGTTTGACTCTTTCTCACAGCTCTATTTTTTAGAACAATAAAAAAACTTTAGCGTAAAGAGCGAGGCGTTGAGGAGGGGACATCCCCTTTCATATACGGAATAATTTCTGTTCATTTTAAGTTTTAATGCCGCTCGTTACTTTGAGTTAAAAAAAAACTTGCTTTTTTTTATTTAATCTACTTAAAAAGTGACATCAAAAGTATTGTTTTTAGTGCTATATCACACTTACTGATGGTAGAATTGATAAACATCACGTAGATACAAGCAAAAGCTTTCAAATGAGCCATTAAACGTCACTCTAAAAAGTACTGGTAGCCCACTAGCCCCAGCTTTTCCACCTGAGACATGGCACCAAAAGTGTCATTTTTAGTGCCATTTGGAACTTGCTAATGGTTGAATTTATAGGACAGACGTGGATATGAGCAATATATTTTATATGAGCTATTAAAAATCTGTCTAGATACCTGCGATACCAATACGCCCAATAACAATACGCCAATGCCAATACGCGTGATATCAATATGCCCGATACTGATACAGTGTGCAGCCCTTTCCCAAGGGACTAAGGAGGGTCATATCATCACCAAAACCAAAGATATTTGACCTTTGAAACATATTGAACAAAATGGCTATCTCAGAATTGTGATTAGATGACATTGGGGGGAGGGGCCTTTAGGCAGGGGGGCTAGTTGCCCTTCAATTTTTTGGGTCACTTAAACAGGGCACTAGAAAATTTAATTTTCGTTCAAATGAGCTATTACACATCTCTCTATGATGTTCTTGTCACCCCTTAGCCTTGCTAGAAAAAAAAAAATCATTTTCCTTGTTGTTCAGGAAGGGGGATTGTAATTTCCCACAACAAGGTTTTCGACCGTGCTGATTTTTCATTTTGATCTGGCGCCATTTTTGAAGAGTTTCAGACTTTTTTTTCGAAATCACCATAAATTTCTTTTCACAATAAACTTTTACTTTCAAGACAAACCAAAATAATAGTTAAAATTCCTGAATCAGTGTCAGATGGCAATTTCTTTCCCTAGGTAGTTTTTTTTTCCAAGCCCGTTTTTTAACTTTTGGTTACAATGGGCTGTGGTTCACTCTTTACTAGCCAGCAAGCGTTCGATTCTATTGACAGAAGAGCTTTAGCGAAGGCCTTATCCTTGTATGGTATACCAGACAAATACATCAAAATGATTAGTGCTATGCAGGCCTACGAGAATAACACTGCTGTGGTTAAGGTGGGAAATTAGGCAAGCAGCTGGTTTAGTTTTAAATCAGGAGTTAAGCACGGTTGCGTTATATTCCCCCTTTATATGGATCATTCTGATGGATTTTGTCTTGAGGAGCACGGAAAGGCTATAGAAGAACACAGAATCAAATAGGAAGGAAAAACTTTCCTGGACTTAGATTATGCTGATAATTTAAGCATCCTAGATGAAAGTATGTGCAAAATGAATGAACTTTTGGAAGCTCTGCGAGTTCAGGGTGCAGGAATAGGTTTGAAAATTAATGTTAAGAAGACTAAGTCGCTAAGGCTAGGAATAAGTGAAGATGAAAAGGTGACGTTGGGTAACAAAACGATTGATCAGGTGGACAGCTTCACTTCACTTGGTAGTATTATTAGTAAAGACGGTGAGAGAAGCGAAGATGTTAAAAGTAGAATAGCCAATGCTCAGGGTGTTTTTTCACAGTTGAAAAAGTTTGGAAGAATATGAAGATAAGTCTGCAAACCAAGATTATAATATTGGAAGCTACGGTGATGACAGTGGTCAAATATGGTTCTGAATCATGGGCGCTCCGAAAAGCGGATGAAAATTTGCTAGATGTTTGTTAGAGAAATTGCCTACGGATTGTTCTGGTTACCCGGCTGTCTGACCGTATTTCAAGCAACAGGCTGTACGAAAAGTGCGGCCCATCCCCGCTTTTTAGGGCTATAATGAGAGAAAGGTTGAGATGGCTTGGACAAGTTCTGTGGATGAAGGATGACAGATTGCCGAAGATTCTCCTTTTTGGTCAACCGTCAAGAGCTCGACGGAAAGCAGGTCGTCCGTGGCTGGGGTGGGAGGATGTCATACCGAAAGATTCAAAGGAAGCGGGAACTTCCTGGAGGATGTAAAGAGGCAGGCTTTGAATAGCCTGAATGGATGGAGGAGGAGCGCGCGTAGCTGTGTTGGCCCCAAGCGGCTTGGTGCTGCGGTGAGTTGCTAGTAGTAGTAGTAGTCAGTAGTTATAAGAACAGCAAAAGAAAATAAACATTTCGGTCCTCGAACGTGAAACATCTCTCCGCTATTTGAACAATGGCTTTTCAGACAAACACTCGTGCATATTTTAAAGAAAGTAGTATGAGCTAGGTGAATTAAACTTTCGGGAATTAGCTTAAACATCAATTTCTCAATATCTATGCAAGTTTCATTCACAAAGGAGGATAAATTTTTAGGAAAAACCATAAAAGAATCTTGAGGTATTTGGAGTGATTTAAGGGAGGGGGTCCTATATACTCTTTTTAAATAGTTATGAATTGGTTAGTTATCTAAAAATTACATTCGCTAGCATTTGGTCCTATTTGATCAACATTCCAGTTTTTTTTTCACCAGAGCATGGCACTTCGTTCCAGCGCAATCGTTTTTGTGACCGTAAAAAAGCTAGTACAACTCTTAATTTTCATTCAAATGAGCCCTCCTCATGATTATCTACGACCAGGGCTTCCACTTCTAGGGAGATTACCCTATTTTAGGGAGAAATCACTTCTTTTAGGGACACTTATTTTGAATCTAGGGACAAAGGAGAATCTGGGGTAAAGTAAGGATTTTTAGGGAAATCTGGGGTAAAGTAAAAATTTTAAGGGAAAATTTTTATTTTTTCAAACAAAAGGCTGAAAAATTGTCAAAGATCGCGTATGCTTGGTTTTTAAAAAAGCTTATGTAGCAACACTGGCTTACGGTGCTGTAACTGCCGAAATTTCAAAAAACTGAACCCTGGAATATTATTTAAGTAGCCTAGTATTTATTTTTTTTTTTATGCAATGGCTTTGATTGGTGTAAACTACTGACATAAGGGAATATTGGCTAGGCAATGCAGCAATTGTGGGCAAGGTTTATATTAACAGATTATTCAGGTAGCTAAACAATAAACTTACCTCTACAGTCAGAATTGCATCCTGAATGAAAATTAACATACATTTGCGTCGGAAATGAGCTTTACCCCCTGAACTTTACCATCACTAAAATGAATTTAGTGATGGATTGGCTGAGGGTCTTACTACCTGCATCAAACAAGTCATTGAAAAAAAAACTCGATTCCCTAGCAAAATATTGTTGGATTTTGTACAAATACTACTAACGTCAGGTTTGGAGCCAATAGATCTGGTTCAAACGCTAATAAAAGCCATGGTGTCCCATATATTGAATGTAAAATGCTCATGCCATCTTATTCACTTATATTCATCCTATGCATGCTTGTCACTTCCCAAGACACTAGAAGACTTGGCGCGAAATATCTATGCCCACTTTTTCAGAAGCACTTCCATACGAGATAAGTATGCTTAATTCCAGGAGTTCTTTCAATCCAAAGCACTCTCATTTCTTGCACCGGGATAAACCCCGTTGGTTGTTCCTTCAGGCCTGCATAAAGAGGCTTAATGAGCATCGGGTTGCTGTTACTCAGTATTTCATAGAGACCACGTTTGACGACCCAACTAAAACAATGACCTTATCTTGTCAACATTACGAATCAAGTTGAAAAGCCATACCTTGAATTCATGGACTACTCTTTTGGCCTCTCCAACGAATTCAACAAGGTTTTTCAATCTGAGCTTCCAGTTCTTCACTCCCTAAAGGCAGTGTCAGCAAACTTGTGAATGATGTTGCGTCTAACTTCATGAAACTGGACTATATTCGCAGTGTTGCTTTGTTTACCGAACTGGATCCTTACCTTTCAAGTGAGTACCTGCCTTTAAACCAGACATATGTGGGGATAGCTGCAACCAATTCAATGCAAGGACTCGTAGACTCGTAAGGGCCCAGTGATAATATTGATCTCTTTTATCAGTCTTGTTGAAAATACTATATAGTCCAAATCAAGCACATCCAAGACCCTTCCAAGGCGCTTTGGTTGAACCAAGGAATGTAAGAAATTTGAAACCAAAATCTCTAAGGCCACTGTTTGTGAGATTTCCTGTTCTAAGAGAAAAGTGTTGCCTCCAGAAATTGGACGTAGAATGGAGGTCACAGGCAATTACTGATGTCACTGAGCTTCATTTGGGAGATGCCCAAGTTGAAAACCTGTCAGTTGAGCAGTACTGGATAAAGATATTTAGTCTGGAGACTCGCAGTGGCAAAATCAAGTATCCGGAATTGCGGAAGCGCATATCATTGATCTTCTCTTTACCTCTTAGCAATGTACCAACTGAGCGTTTGTTTAGTCCCCTGAAATTAATCAAAAGAGACATCAGAAATAGTCTCGAAAATGTCACACTAGTCTCACATGTTCGAGTCAATTACTGCTTGAAAAACGAAGATAAAACTTTATCAACTGTCATCATACCGAAAGCTGTCACTGGCTTCAAGACGAAGGCAAACACCAAGTGCGATGAAGTGCTGGAGATGACGCTTAATTAAAATTTCTTATGTGTTCTAGGTAGTGAAAAAGATTTTATATATAAATCATTATCGGAAGTAAAAAATAATAATTTGATTCTGCGCTGTGCAGCATCAAATCATGCAATTATGTAGATATTGTGGAAATATAAAGAAAAATATCCCCTCTTTCTAGGAAAAAATCAGACCTAAACATAGGGAATTTAAGGGAAAATTTATATAAAAAATAGGGGAAATTGAAATCATAGAGTGGAAGCACTGTCTACGACGTTTATTCAGTACGATCATCTCTGGGAAAAAAAAGATGAGACAGAATAATAATAATATCCTTTTTAAAGTCGGGTTTCCATCGAGACGAGGAACTGGGATCCCCCCAGTCAACAGTTTTAAATAATGCGAAATCAAAAGGCTTGTTAAGAATAGCATTCTCTGACATTTTGGTACTCTTTGGGCTAAAATTGCTTGTTTTATTGCAAAATGGAAGAAAACGGCACTTTGCTGTGGCGTGAGCTCTCTTGTTAATTAAAAAGGGCATTAGATACTATGATTCCAATTCACATAAGCTATTTCCTGATACTATACGATCATTGATTTGATACGATGATTCCCAGGAGGGGGGGGGAATCCAATAGAGATATTGCGGCTAGCCATGCGAAAATGTTATCTTCCTTACTGCTCAAGGCGGGGTTATCTTCCTTACTGCTCAAGGACTATAAGCCTCAAATTTTTGGTTTCGACAATACCAACTTTTTCCAATACGTGTGTGTACTTACTTAATATTATTTGATATTATTCCAAGCGGTTTCAGGCTCTTCTTGAGATTCTAAAAAATAAATTGTCTAATGAATATGAACAAAAATTACTATTGTCTAAGTATTTGTTGGGAAGCGGTTTTACTGGCCAGTTTCTTTAAAGATCCGTTTACTTTTAAATGTATGCTACTATGAGTCATGATTCCCACTTTGCAGTAGTTGCAGCTGCAACCTACGGGTTGCATCTACTTTTGCAGCTATTACCAGAAGATTGGTAACGGGAGTTCTGGAAGAAGGGATGGTAAATACAAACTGTTTTTTTTTTTTAGGTTCAAAATCTCTAAGATTACTAGAATTGTCCTATAAGTTAGAATTCAAAGAATTCCCCTATGACCACTTTCCTGTCAAAGGTAAGAAAACAAATAAAACAGGCACTTTTACTCATTCCCTTGTTAATTTTCTTTCTTTTGACAAACTAACGGACTGGTGATAGTAAGCTAATCTCATAGCTATTAATTATTATTCTGCCGTCATGATTTTATATCGTCTGCCCTGAAGATAAAGATTTTCTCAATGAAATTTCACTTTAAGGCTAGGCTAAGCTCTAACCGGTTTCTGTTTTTGTATACCCAACCAATCCTAACCACGTTTCATTCTACCTTAATAACAACTAGGTCAAAACTGCTAAAAATGTGTGAAAAGGCCCAAACCCATTATTTCTCTTTCCATCGGTGACTCCTCATTCGTGTTCCGTCCGTTGATTATGCACTTCAACTCGAATACACTCCTCAAAAGCTTTTATGAAATAACTAAAAAAAATCAGTTTTTCCTTTAATTTTGTTATTTTTATATACTATTTATTTATATTTTTTGGTATATATTATTTTTATTATTCCACAAAACAAAGCAGAGAAGCTTTTGCTACTTTCGCCAGTGAGACCATTTAGGAAAGAATAAAAAGCAATTAAACCTTAGTTTTCAAGAAAAGTGGTATCAAGTTTTCGTAAAATACTTGGAATAGAAAAATAATTTGATCCGAACTCGTTGAAGAATAATTTTCCTTTCAGAAAGAACAGGGCGATGTTAAAACTTAAAACTAAGAGAAATTAACGTAAACGAAAGGGCGCTGCTGCTCGTCTCAGCCCTCTGCTTTTCTACGCTAAAGTTTAATTTGGATCCGACTCAAATTTCAGCTCAAAACTTTCCCTTTACTTAAATCAAACGCTATTCGTTACATTCTAATAGACTATAAAATAAAGTAGAAGTTTAACTTTAGTTAAATAGCAATAGCCTACTTTTTAACAGTCAAATTACATTTAGGATCATGTTTGTTGTTCTCTAATATTAATAATAATAATATTTTATTGCCCGTCAAAATCAAACAAAAGAGACGGAGTACATAAAAATACAAGAAAAAGATGAACAAGACAAATATACACGACAAATACAAAATACATAAGAATACAAATTTGAGACCCAATGTAATACTCACTGGCAAGAAAAGACTGGTTAAACCATAGAGGAAACGAAAACACACTGAGTTCTGCTAGTGGAGGATTTCAAACCACGGATGGGTTTTAACATTATTATTGAACTTTGAGCTCTGATTAAGGATGGCTGAAGTTGGGTCTGCTATATTATAATTCCTGATAAGAAAAGAATTTCGGGACCAAAGTGGGAGTGAACCTCAACTTATTTGAAACAATTTTACTATATGCAAACCAATTCGCTTCTGTAGATGGTCAATAAGCAATCGACGGGTTTGTTTTTAGAGTTGAACCGATAGGAAGGCCGAGGTAAGCAATGAAATGGACTAGCTTAACATTTGTATTTGCAGGAGCAATCGTAAAACCATCGTGGAATGATTTCCAATTAAAAAGCAGGATTTCCGACTTTTCTGGGTTAAACTCTAATCCGAGCTGCTTTTAATTATTCTGGAGGATGTTAAAGTTTTCCTCTATACCCGAAACATTGCGACTCGAACTAAATATATCGTCCGCGTAAGTTGAAAGGTCCATTATCTATGTCTCTGGGGATTTCAAAGCCCCCTCCCATAGCCTTCGGGACAACAGATGTAAATTATGCAAGTCAACCATTGTTTACACATAGTATTTGTTATTGAGAAAGAAGGTGTGTTTGACCTTTCATGTTCAAAAAGACCAAGCATTCAGTTGAAGATTTTGGAGAATATAGGGGAGCGTTAAACTAAATCAAACACTTAATGTGCATACAGGCAGTCAAAAGGGCGTAACCAAGGAATGACTAAGAGTATTAGGTTGGAACTTTCAGGTAATAATGAAGAGGATGATCCACTCACCAAATTAGTAATATTTGTACGCTGCTGCTACTACTGCTGCTACCACTACTACTGCTACTGCTACTACTGCTACTACTAATATCGCTATTGCTACTATAACTACTTCATCTGTAGCGACTACTACTATGGGGACTGAGGATGTTGAGGTGAAAATTTGAGGAAATGTTAAGAAGAAAGTTGAACTAAGTCAAAACATGCTATGTGCATACAAATTGTCAAAGGGCGAATCGGGAAATATCTTAGGAACGGCTTGCCATATCAAGCTGAAACTTCTCGGGCATTATAAGGGGATGTTCAACTGACGAAAAGGACATACCTGCATACTACTACTGTTACTAATACTACTGCTACTGTAATAACTGTTACAACTAATGCAACACTACTACTACTACTACTACTACTACTACTGCTACTACTATTATAATGGTAGTAGCCTACTACTAAGGCTAAGTGTGTGAAGGTGAAAATATAAGATAATATTGAGGGGACAGTTGCACTAAATTAAAACACACTACAGGCGTGCAGGTTGTAAAAAGGGCGTATCTCAGGAATGGATTAGGGTATTAAATTGGAACTTTCGGAGAATGCTTCGGGGGAAGATCAATTGATGAAACGGCAATATGTGCCCGCTACTATTTTACAAATTTAACAAAATTTTAATGAGGAAGCTGAACTAAATAAAAAAACACTATGGGTATGCAGGTTATCAAAAGGGCATATCGGCAACATCAATGCAATGGCTTATTGAATTAAGTTGAAACTTATAGGGCTTGATGAGGAAGGTACTCAACTGGCTCAAAGGGAGTATGGGCATGTTACTGCTCATACTACCACTGCTACTACTATTACTACTGCTACTACTAATATTGCTACTAAAGCTGCATGTATGTGGATTAGGCAATGGATAAGAGAATGTTGAGACAGTGTTGAACTAAAGCAAAATACACTATGTACCGTCTATGCAGATTGTCAAAATAACGCTTGAGCAATGCCCCAGCAACTGCTTGCGAAAGTAAGTTGAATCTTTCTGCGTATGTTGAGGGGGATGTTGAAAAAAAATGTTTTACGTGCATACTGTTGCTACTACTACTACTTCTACTCACAACTATTGCTACTACTGAAACAATGTTAACATCCCCCCTAATGTTTAGGAGGATGTTGAACTAAATCAAAACATAATATGTTTGAACATGCAGTTTGTCGAAAGGGTTTATCAGCAATATCTTAGGAGCGACTTGGATTATTAGGTTGCAACTTTCAAGGTATGTTGAGGCAGATTTTGAACAAACCAACTGCGGGGAGAATTTTCGAAGCTGGTCCCCTGGTATTTCAAATTTGAAACGGACAGAATTTAAAATTATTAGTCACATATCACGTCACACATAAAACTGTTAGCTACAGCTATGGAAGAACAAATGAATCCCGAACCGGATAGAGAAGTCAACTAAGGGTAGCACAAGGTAGATCATTTGCCCCTTCTATCACTTGTAGCCATGGAAACGGTTCTCTTTCAGGATGCTGCTTGTGTGTGCATGTTTTCGTGCATGGAAAAATTAATAGTTACTCCATTCGAGTAGGATTTTTTATTTGTCTGGATTCCATCTAAATGACCAGATTTTGATTTCTTTCCCGTGTTTGGTCCAATATTATGATTTTTTTTAAATGTGGGAATGGGGGAGGAAGGAGGGTCATTAATTTTGGGCTTCAATTCTAAGTTTAGAAATAGGTCGCTCTGGTCGGACTTAAATATTTCTGTATATAACTTATATATTCAGTGAGTTATATATATTTAATAGTAGTAGGTTAAATATTTCAGTAAGTTATATATATTTATAAGTAGTAGGTTAAATATGTCAGTAAGTTATATATTTCTGTATATAACTTATATATTCAGTGAGTAATATATATTTAATAGTAGTAGGTTAAATATTTCAGTAAGTTATATATTTCTGTATATAAGTTTATATATTCAGTGAGTTATATATATTTAATAGTAGTAGGTTAAATATGTCAGTAAGTTATATATTTCTGTATGTAACTTATATATTCAGTGAGTTATATATATTTATAAGTAGTAGGTTAAATATGTCAGTGAGTTATATATTTCTGTATACAACTTATATATTCAGTGAGTTATATATACTTAATAGTAGTAGGTTAAATATTTCAGTAAGTTATATATTTCTGTATATAACTTACATATTTAGTGAGTTATATATATTTATAAGTAGTAGGTTAAATATGTCAGTATCAGTGAGTTATATATATTTATAAGTAGTAGGTTAAATATGTCAGTAAGTTATATATTTCTGTATATAACTTATATATTCAGTGAGTTATATATATTTATAAGTAGTAGGTTAAATATGTCAGTGAGTTCTATATTTCTGTATATAACTTATATATTCAGTGAGTTATATATATATATTTTATAAGTAGTAGGTTAAATATTTCAGTGAGTTCTATATTTCTGTATATAACTTATATATTCAGTGAGTTATATATATTTATAAGTAGTTTGCGTGTTTCGGTACCTCCATAGGAGGCATGGACCAAGGGGGACCTTGTCCCTGGGGGTCCATAATAGAATCTGGGACACCCTCGCCCGGGGTCATAAATACAGGCGGAGGAGGAAGAAGGCCCCTCAAATGTACACTCAAAAGGACCCACTGGTTTGTCCACCAGTCCCATGAGTTGCAAACCTTCTCCCAGTAATGGGTTAAATTGCATGGTGATGCAGAACACCATCGCGGGAGGATTCTCTATAGGAGGACAACTGTGGCAGGGCGTAAGATCCAGATCTATGGACAACAGCCTCTGAAAAGGGTTGCCTCGACCTTTTCGGGGTACCTGCAAGACTGGGGACCTTGCGGTCAACTCTATTCCCACTTGAGGAGTGGCGCCCCTCGAGGAAATTATAGCCTGTGTCGTGTAAACGACACAGCATTCGCAGGGGATTCTGACTAATGGACAATTCTTCTGGGCTTGGTATGTTTTGATGGGCGTCTTCGGGCTGAAAAACCTCTTCCTAGCTAATTTATCTATTATGGGTTGCCTCCCCGTAGTAGCATAATATTTGTAGGCATGATTATATAATGAGTTGAAGGTAATAGGCTTGAGAATGTCTGTGCAGGATTTCGACTCTTGTTGATAGAAGCGCATCGCCAAGTGCTGAAAACCATGTTGTGACCAAGATGGGCCCAGGATTGCAAAAAGCCTCCATTCATGGAGGTCCCAGGGACTTCTTGCTGTCCGGTTCTAAGCCGGCTTAAGCACTTCGGTGTAGACTTGAGAAGATATGTGATCCCCGTCCTGCACTGGTATCCGGGATCATTGCTTTTCCTGAGTCGAAAATAATTTCAATGATTTAAAGAACATGAAAATTGGAACTTGGAATGTTACACGACATTAAAAAATGACTATCGTATCGACATTTTGACTGACGAATTCAGACGATTCGAACTGGATTTATTAGGAGTTTCAGAAACTCATATCCCAGGGGTAGGAAGCATGAAATTAGGTGATATAGAATTTGTTTACTCAGGCAGGAAGGATGGGGTACATAGACAGGGAGTAGGGCTCATGATGAATAAGAAAGCTGCTAAGTCTTGTTTAGGCTGGGAAGGTATTAATAATAGAATACTAATTGCTCATTTTATGACTAGAAAGTTCAGGGTATCAGTTATAGTAGTATACGCCCCTGTAGAACCGACTGACGGAGATACTAGGGACTCAGATGAATTTTACTTACAGTTACAGGAGCAAATAGACAAGGTCCCAGGCAGAAATATGATGTTATTACTGGGAGATTTTAACGCCCAGGTTGGTAGAAATAGGGATAGATGGTATCCCAGCCTAGGTAAATTTATTGTAGGAAAAGAAAACAGTAATGGATACAGACTTTTGCAATTTTGTTGGTATAACAATCTAGTTATAACCAATACGGTGTTTGGTCATAAAATGGCTCATAAGTTAACATGGTATTCACGTGATGGTAAGACAGCAAACCTTATTGATTATGTTATAGTAAACCGAAGATTGGCAGGATCAATACAAGATACTAGGTATATAGGAGTGCTGTTATTGATGTTAAAAGTAAAGATCACTATCTAGTAGTGTCAAGGGTTAATTTAAAACTGAAATATCGGAAGGGTAACTACCTCCCGGGAAGTTATGATGTTGGTAGACTCCAGGATGATAATTTGAGAGAAACTTTCCAGGAACAGTTGAATGCTAAACTTGAGAGTTTAAAATTTGATAATGTGGAAGATGGTTGGAATAATTTTAGAAAAATAATTTGTGAAGTTGCTGAAGGTGTATTAGGGAAGAAAGCTAGAACTGCAGCTAAGAATATTAGTGAAAAAGCTTTATGTTTAATAGAAACGAGAAAGGACTTGTACAAGAATTATCTGAGTGATAGATAGTATGAAAACAAAAGAAATGTAAAGAAAGTGGAGAAAGCATTAAAATATGAACTAAGGAGCTGTGAAATGGAGGCCATGGATAAAATTGCCGAGGATCTGGAAGATGCAGCTAGACGGCATAATATTAAAATATTGTACTGGCACGTTAACAAATTGAGAGGGAGTAGTCAATCCGGACTTGTCCCAGTTAAAGATAGGAACGGGGTCGCAATTAGCGATAAGGAAAAAACTAAAGAGAGATAGGCTGAACATTTTGAGAACTTGCTTAACCGAGATAGAGTTGTAGGAAAAAATATAGAGGAAAATGAAAAAGTTTGTGATACTTTGGATGTGAAGGAAGATTTGTTTTGTGAGGAGGAATTAGCAACAGTTCTAAAAGGATTAAAGAATAATAAGGCTCCAGGTGCTGATAGGGTGGTAAATGAGTTTCTTAAATATGGTGGCTCTGAGGTTAGAAATAAGCTATTAAAGATTATGAATATGATTTTTGAAAGTAACAAAATGAAAATAAAATCAAAAAGGGTGAAAAAAACGAGGATTTTGTCAGCCAGCGAACCATGAAGAAGACAAAATATAAGCAAATATTTCGACAAGGACCTCCGCCAAGTCGTCCTCAGTGCTAAACAAAAACAAAAAAGAGAAGAAAAAAAAAAAAACGAGAATCTAACCTTTCGAAGTTTCCTGTACAAAGACAGAATAGACACTGAATAAAAAACCAGGCAGGAATCAATGAAAATGAAATTTACCAAGATGATTGTGTAAGGATCTTTTGTCTTGCATTAATTTTGGCTGGTCTACAATTTAAAATCTGGTGAAAATCATGAGGGGACAAAATCTGATATAATAAGGATTTTAAATTAAGTATTTTATTACTAAGGACGTATCTTCTGGATCTATGGTCTTTTTAAAATATGTGTTAAAGTTTTGAAACCCATTCTCTGAATAAATGGGCCTTCAGAATGTGTGCCTAAATGTAGGTTGAAACGTAAAGAAGGTGGAAGAATTCGATGTCTTTTACAAGTTTCTAAGAAATTAAACTGACAAATAAGATTTGCATGTTTCTTAACACAATTTAAAAAATCTAAAACAATATTGGTCCAGTGCTCCCCGTAAGCTTGACGCAAATACATTCTTAGACCACACTGGCTATACATGACAAACGAAACTCAGAGAAGAGAGAAAGTAACAAAATGAAAAATAAAATCAAAAAGGTGAAAAAACGAGGATTTTGTCAGCCAGCGAACCATGAAGAAGACAAAATATAAGCAAATATTTCGACAAGGACCTCCGCCAAGTCGTCCTCAGTGCTAAACAAAAACAAAAAAGAGAAGAAAAAAAAAACGAGAATCTAACCTTTCGAAGTTTCCTGTACAAAGACAGAATAGACACTGAATAAAAAACCAGGCAGGAATCAATGAAAATGAAATTTACCAAGATGATTGTGTAAGGATCTTTATAAGAAAGGTGATAAAAGTGAGTGTGATAATTATCGAGGCATTAGTCTGGTCTCTGTAGGTAGTAAATTACTTAGTATGATACTTTTTAGACTGAGAGATGCTGTAGACAAAGTTTTAAGAGAAGAGCAGTGCGGTTTTAGAAAAGGTAGAGGATGTGTCGACCAAATTTTCACTCTAATAATTGACTTGAATAGGCTAATAATTGAGAAGTGCCTGAGTTTTCAAACACCTTTGGTCCTCAGTTTTATAAATTACGAGCAAGCGTTCGATTCTGTTGATAGAAGAGCTTTAGTAAAGGTTTTATCCTTGTATGGTATACCAGACAAATACATTAAAGTGATTAGTGCTATGTGCGAGAATAACACTGCTGCGGTTAAGGTAGGAAATGAGGTTAGCAGCTGGTTTTGTATTAAATCAGGAGTTAAGCAGGGCTGTGTTCTATCCCCCTTTATATGGATTATTTGTGATGGACTTTGTTTTAAGGAGCAGAGGAAAGCAATGGGAGACCACGGAATCAAATGGGGAGGAAAAAGTCTCCTAGACTTGGATTATGCTGATGATTTAAGTATCCTAGATGAAAGTGTGAGCAAAATGAATGAAGTTTTAGAGGTTTTGCGAGTTCAGGGTGCTAGAATTGGTTTGAAAATTAATGTTAGGAAGACTAAGTCACTAAGGCTAGGAATAAGTGAAGATGAAAAGGTGACTTTGGGTAATGAAAAGATTGATCAGGTGGGCAGCTTCACTTACCTTGGTAGTATTATTAGTAAAGATGGTGAGAGCAGTGAAGATGTTAAAAATAGAATAGCCAAGGCTCAGGGTGTTTTTTCACAGTTAAAAAAAGTCTGGGAGAATAGGAAGATAAGTCTGCAAACCAAGATTAGAAAATTAGAAGCTACAGTGATGACAGTGGTCAAATATGGCTCTGAAGCATGGACGCTCCGAAAAGCGGATGAAGATCTGCTAGATGTTTTCCAGAGAAATTGCTTAAGGATTGTTCTGGGTACCCGGCTGACTGACCGTATTTCAAAACAATAGGCTATACGAAAAATGTGGTTCAATACCACTCTCTTGGGCTATAATGAAAGAAAGGTTGAGGTGGTTAGGGCACGTTGTACGGATGAAGGATGACAGATTGCCGAAGATTGTTCTTTTCGGCCAACCACCTAGGGCTAAACGGAAAGCAGGTCGTCCCCGTCTGGGGTTGGAGGACGTCATAAAGAAAGATTAAAAGGAAATGGGAACTTCGTGGGCGGGTGTAAAAAGGGAGGCTTTGAATAGATTGGGGTGGAGGAGGATCGTGCGTAGCTGTGTTGGCCTCAGGCGGCTTGGTGCTGCGGTGAGTTGTTAGTAGTAGTAGTAGTAGTATAGTCTCTAGTCTAGAATACACAAAAGTCAGAAAGAACGTGAAGGAAGACTGAGAGGTATTGGGAAGAAACCAAAGCTTTACAGGCTCAAATATTTCTGCTGAAACAAAATTCGGTACTTTCGCATTATATGGGCCTCTCTAAAAAGTCAAGTTTGGTTAATGCTAATGAAATAAAAATAAAATAGGATGACTATATAATAGTTTAGAAACAAATTTAGACTATATATTTGCACATTAGGGGCGGGGTTGGGGGGCAAAACATTGCATATATTAAATACGTAACCTAACCTAGGTACCTTTTTCCCCATCTAAACTCCAAAAAACAACACTTTAAATATCTTAAAACCACGCTATACAATGTATTGCTCTACTACGGTGTATTGAATCATCTTGTAAAAACGGATTTTTCATTGCGTCTTTCCCGTTTGACTGTAGCATCTCTTGTTGGACTTCTTTAGAGGGGCCCATTTAATGCGAAAGTACCAAAAATTCTAAATTAATATTGTGGCTGTAGGGATTATTATGCTTGTAAGCAGGTTTGGATAGAGAATTAATCCTCAAGCGATTATTATGCTTGTAAGCAGGTTTGGATAGAGAATTAATCCTCTTTTTATTCGGAAATTTCGGGTGGAGTATGCTATGTAACATCAAATCACACCTTTATGGGGGGGGAGGAATAAAATAATAATTCCAAGAGCCTCAGAAGGTTATCCATTTCAGTTCCTCTACGATATTCCAGTGATAGACTAGTGCTTAGGGAAAAGAAGTAAAAAGAAAACACATTCGGGTGTCAAACACTTTTTCGTATAAATAACTTCTATCATTAACGAATCAGCTTTATATTCGGATGAATTTTCTCACTTGGCAGTTTTTTTGCGTATATTTTTTTTTTTTTTTTTTTGCTTTCCAATTACAAAGGTGACTGGGCGTGGGAGTATTCAAGTATTTGGGTGTCAAACACCAATATGTGGATTTTGATGATGGAGATTTCAGCAGTAGACCTTTTATGGTTTCAAACCTTTGCACTTCAGAAATCACACTAAACTTGAAATTGGGTGCCATAAGGCACTTTATGATACTATGGTCATGAGGAAATTATAAAAAGCGCGTAAATGTGAATATTACATTTCAAATAGCATTAAACAGCTCTCTGCGATATTCCAGTGCCTTATCAATACTGGAAAAATAAAAAAGAAAAGGCGAGACATATCCTTGTTTCCGGCTCTTTTTGAAAGTTCCTGTACATTTTTTTCCGAAAAAAACTTACTATTAATTTAAATAATATTTATCATATAACCTCAGCATTAATGGGAAGTTTTTCTTGTGGGATAGTGTTTTTTTCGATGTCTTTAAAATTTTGGCCACTATGAGCTTTCTCCCTACTAGGGTACAGCTATTGCTGCAACCATGACCTTCAAGTGTGTTCGGGTCCTCGGCATGAAAAGTTCTGGTAATTTTCAAATATATAGGAAAATTATTGTTCTTTAGACGGGGGAATAGTTTTAAATCAAAGCGGAATAAAAGAAAAGACATATAAGAATTAACCAAGAAATAGAGACCCTTTCATTCGAGTCAGCTTTTGTTTATTCCGACAAAACGGGCTGAATCAAATTATGTAGTTATATTATTAATTTGAGGAGGTCTCAGCTGAATATGGTTGATTTGAATGGGTTGAGTCAGACAAATTTGGGTTAAACGGAAACTGAGTTGAATGGGATTGAGTTAAATGAGGGTTGAATTGCGGAGAAGGTGATTAGAATGAGAGTTGAAACAAATGGAGTTGATTTGTACAAGGATTAGATTACACGGAGGTTGAGTTGAATGAGGGTTCAGCTGAATATGGTTGAGTTGCAGGGATTTTGAGTTGAGTGAGGGTGGATCTGAACGGGAGTTGAGCTGCAAGAGCGTTGAGTTTTACAGGGTTCAGTTGCACGAGTACTCAATTAAACGAGAGATGAGCTGCATGAGGGCTCAGTTGCGCAAAGGTTCAGTTAAACGGGGGTCGATCTTAAAGAGGGTTCAGTTAAACGGGCTTGTACTGCATGAGAGTTCAGTTGCAAAGGGGCTCAGTTGCATGAGGATTCAGTTACACGAGGGTTTAGTTGAATGGGGGCTTAGCAACACGACACAATAACACGGAGGTTCAGTTGCACCTGGGGTAAGATGCACGAGGGTTCATTAACAAGATGTTTATAAGGTTTCAGTTGCAGTGGAACCTATAAAAAGTGTTATGATCAGACAATATTTTCCGTTAATATGACAAAAGCCTAGAGGAGGACGACCCAAAAACAGATACCAAGTTAATGGCCTTTTAAGCTTCCTTCAGGTGAATACACGTGAAATTTTGAATAACAAAATTTAAATATTATGAGGGGGCATCAGGATCTTAGAATCGCCTTGATGGGACATGGCCCGAAATCGGTTGGGAACCACTGGTCTAGGTATTTAGTTTTATGGGTTATCTGCGCGTCGAGCAGCATGAACGTCAAAACATACAAAAGAGAAATGGTATACACTTACAATTTTCCTTTTTGGTTTGAGCCTAGGTCACTTGAAACTCCTTCATCTGTCTCCACATCACTGAAGTCCATCCATTCATCGCTTGTTTCACTTCTTCTTTCGTTTCCCGATCTAGAGCATGTTATGCTAGGTGCTGGGGATTCTGGCAATATTTTTACAGGCTTGGGTAACTGATAGGAAAACAGTTCATCAATGTCTTCTGTAACAATAAAAAAAAAATTCTCAATAAAATTACGAATAATTAAAACTTAGACTGACAGAAATTATACTAGAATTGAGAGGGACTGCCATCCCCTCTACAACCCCCTGTTTTTATGCGAAAGTTGGACTAGTGCTTTCGAATACAGTTTTTGAATGCAAAGAATGTACGACGTTAGCACTTGCAAGTGATATATATGCACTTGCAAGTGCACTTGCGACTTTACATTACTGCTATGCCTTCCCAAGGCCAGAACAAAATTTGCACTTTACTGAAAAAATATAAATGTTTTTACTTTTATAGCTTTAATAATTAAATAATATAAACATTTTGATTACTAAATATCAGTATATGTATATTAAACTGACAATGCACATTCATTTGTATTTTTTTCAGTAAAGTGCAAATATTGTTCTGGCCTTGGGAAGGCATAGGGGTTTTGTGCCCAACTTATGTTAATTTCTGCTCGTTTTGAGTTTGACTCGGTTAATTATTGTAATTTCTGTTCGTTTTGGGTTTCATTTATTTAACGATTCTGATTTGTGGTAGTTTCACGCTTGGTAGATTATTTGATTTAATTTTTGCTAATGGAGTTCTTTACTTTTCTTTGAAAAACTTATTTTGTGGAAAAAGTTTTTAAATTAATTTATGTTCGTTTTATATTGACATAGTCTTTTCAGGGAAAAAGAAAATAATACTTTAAATCCTTTCTTTTTTAAGACTTTATAGTTTGGCCTGCAAAATTTTGATTGGATGTGTTTTGGAAAAGGGTGGGCGTGAGAGGGGCGTTAGTCGCTATCCAATCACTTTAAACTATTAAAAAAGCCACTAGCCCTTTCAATTTCCAATTGAATGAGCCCTTTTGAAGTTTCTACGACAAAGCTTTCAATAAAAACTTTATATGACCCAGCAAGGGTGATCCAGGATTTTTTTTTCGGTGGGGGGGGGGGTACTAATTTTTTGACTCAGTTTTCGACTAATTTTACTGATTTTTACCTAGGTTTTACTAATTTTTGACTTATTTTCGACTCGGTCAAACATTTCGAGGGGGGGGGGGGGTGGGGGGGGGTGGTGGGGGGGGGGGGGGGGGGGGGGGGGGTCAAACCGGGTAACCCCCCTGGATACGGCCTTGTGACCCAGGGCATTTCCTTCTCTAAAGGAAAAAAAAAATAATACATAGTACAGTGTGCCAACATCGTTCTTAGATGCCCTCAGGGCATAACTTAAAACCCTTGCCCAAAGGGTTGTGGGGGAGTGTCCTCCTCAAAAACATATTTTCTATCTGGAAATCAACTATGCTGAACAAAATGGGTATCTCAAAATTTTGATTGGATGTGTGTTGGGGGAATGATGGGCGTGGGGGGCTAGTTGCCCTCCAATCACTTTCGCCTATTAACAAGGGCTTTAGCCCTTTGAATTTCCAATCCAACGAGCCTTTTTTGAAGTTTCTACGACAACGCCTTTTATAAAAACCTTATATGCCCCCAGGGCATAACTTAAAACCCTTGCCCTGAGGGCTGTGGGGGAGTGTCCTTCTCAAAAATATATTTTCTATCTGGAAATCAACTACGCTGAACAAAATGGTTATCTCAAAATTTTGATTGGATGTGTTTGGGGGAATGATGGGCGTGGAGAGGGGCTAGTTGCCCTCCAATCACTTTCGACTATTGAAAGGGTACTAGCCCTTCGAATTTCCAATCTAATGAGCCTGTTTTGAAGTTTCTACGACAACGCCTTCTATAAAAACCTTATATGCCCCCAGGGCATAACTTAACACCCTTGCCCTGAGGGTTGTGGGGGAGTGTCCTCCTCAAAAACACATTTTCTATCAAGAAATCAACTACGCTGAACAAAATGGTTATCTCAAATTTTGATTGGATGTATTTGGGGGAATGATGGGCGTGGGGGCGGGCTAGTACCCTCCAATCACTTTCGAATAATAAAAAGGGCCCTAGATCTCTCTATTTCCAATCGAATGAGTCTCTAACCCTTTTGAAGTCTCTAGGACGACCCCTTTCATATGAAGTGCCCTGCTTTAAAGGAAAAAAAATATATAGGGTACGTTGTGCCAACATTGTTCTTATATGCCCACAGGGCATAACTTAAAACCCTTGCCCCGAGGGTTGTCGGTGAGTGTTCTCCTCAAAAAGTTATTTTCTATCTAGAAATCAACTACGCTGAACAAAATGGCTATCGCAAAATTTTGATGGATGTGTTTGGGTGAATGATGGGCGTGGGGGGGCTAGTTGCCCTCCAATCACTTTCGAGTATTAAAAAGGGCACTAGCCACCCCAATTTCCAATCGGATGAGCCCTTTTCGAAGTTTCTACGACAACTCTTTCGATACGAAGTGCCTTTCAAAGAAATAAGAAAAAAAAAAACACATTGTTGCCCCATCGTTCTTTACTTTATAAAAACTTTATATGCCCCAGGGCATAAATTACAACCCATGCCCTGAGGGCTGTGGGGGGAGGGGTTGTCATCCTTAAAGACCTAATTTCCAAAACTTTCAACTACTTTGAATAAAATGGCTATCTAAAAATTTTGATTGGATGTGTTTGGGAAAAGGTGGGCGTGAAAGGGGTTTAGTTTGCCCTCAAATCACTTTCGACTATTAAAAAGGGTACTAGCCCTTTGAATTTCAAATCGAATGAGCCCATTTTCAAGTTTCTACGACAAAGATTTCAATAAAAACTATATATGCCCCAGGGCATAACTTGTAATCCTTGCTCTGAGGGTTGTTGTAGGGGAATGTCCTCCTCAAAATATGTTTTCTATCTGGAAATCAACTACGCTGAACAAAATGGATATCTCAAAATTTTTATTGGATGTATTTTGGGGAATGATGGGTGTGGGGGGGGGGCTAGTTGCCCTCCAATCACTTTCGCCTATTAAAAAGGGCACTAGCCCTTTGAATTTCCAATCGAATGAGTTTTTTTTTTTAAGTTTCTACGACAACACCTTCTATAGAAACCTTATATGCCCCCAGGGCATAACTCAAAACCCTTGCCCTGAGGGTTGTGGGGGAGTGTCCTCCTCAAAAATATATTCTCTATCTGGAAATCAACTACGCTGAACAAAATGGCTATCTCAAAATTTTGATTGGATATGTTTGGGGAATGATGGGCGTGGGGGGGGGGGGCTAGTTGCCGTCCAATCACTTTCGACTATTAAACGGGTACTAGCCCTTTGAATTTCCAGTCGAATGAGCCTGTTTAGAAGTTTCTACGACAACGCCTTCTATAAAAGCCTTATATGCCCCCAGGGCATAACTGGATGTGTTTGGGGGAATGATGGGCGTGGGGGGGGGATAGTTACCCTCCAATCACTTTCGACTATTAAAAAGGGCACTAGCCACTCCAAATTTCTAATCGAGCCCTTTTAGAATTTTCTACGACGACTCCTTCGATACGAAGTGCCCGGGTATGGAGAAAAAAACAAAAAAAAAACACATTGTGCCCACATCGTTCTTTACTTAGGCAGCGCTAGCGCGCTGCCAATGATAAACCACAGCAAAGTGACATTCTCTGCCATTTTGTGCCACAAAACCTTCGTTTTGCCTATAGAGGGTCAAAATGCCGGAAATGGAAATTCTAATATAGCCAATCGATTCGTCACGTCTGGAACCCTAAGCAAGGGGTCTTGACAGGGGCGAATCTCCAGAATTTTTATTGGGGGAGAGGGGTCCATATCTGGATAGTCAAAGGGCATGGGATGTATAATTTGTTTTCTCCATATTATTGGGGGGGGGGTACCTGCACCCCCCCAAACGAAGCTCCTGGGCCTTGATTCCCCTTCTATCTTTAAAAGCGGACCTATAATATGACATGAATACTATGGTGAGATCCGTGCATATTCATAAACCATCTGCTGCCAATGACATGAATGCAGCAGCGATTCAATTTTCGCATAAAGAGGGTCGAAATGCCAGGAAATACAAATTCTAATGTAATTGATTAACTTTTTATAGCTTAAAAGCTAAATGGGAAGTTTTCAGCCCCCTACCACTTATTTTGAAAACGTTTTTTACAGTGTATGGATCAAACTTGAGAGCATTACGTGAATAACACAGTTAATCCCGTCTTTATTCATAATTATTTTGAAAAAAAAAAACTACGTTTTCTAAAGAGTTAAAGAGGCTGAGTTACAAGGTCGAACCTTAAAACGTACAGGGATTAGGAGGCACAGTTGGGGGGCTACCGCCCCCCAAACCCCCCGCTTTCGCAGCCTTTAAATATAAAAAAAATTTCTTTAAACTGAAAGTAAGGAGCGACATTAAAACTTAAAACGAACAGAAATTATTCCGTATATGAAAGAGGTTGTGCCCTCCTCAACGCCTCGCTCTTTACGCTAAAGTTTGACTTTCTCACAACTCTTTTTTTAAACAATAAAAACTTTAGCGTAAAGAGCGAGGCGTTGAGGAGGGCACAACCTCTTTCATATACGGAATAATTTCTGTTCGTTTTAAGTTTTAATGTCGCTCCTTACTTTCAGTTTAAAGAATTTTTTTTTATATTTAAAGGCTGCGAAAGCGGGGGGTTTGGGGGGCGGTAGCCCCCCAACTGTGCCTCCTAATCCCTGTACGTTTAAGGTTCGACCTTGTAACTCAGCCTCTTTAACTCTTTAGAAAACGTAGTTTTTTTCAAATAATTTCTGCACGTTTTTGTACAGTTTATTACTTATTATTGCTTGACTAACTGTTAGCTGATCGTGTCAGGAGTTAAAGTTGGGGGGCTGCCGCCCCCAAACCCCCCGCTCTTGAACATTCTTGTGTTAAGGCTTTTAATTCCTGAATACTCAAATCACGTCGTACAGGGTGCCTCCTAATCCCTGTACGTTTTAAGGGTCGACCTTGTAACTCAGCCTCTTTAACTCTTTAGAAAACGTAATTTTTTTTAAATAATTTAAAAAAAAAAACTGAGTTTCTTTTCAAAGTCTAAATTCAGTATATAAAAATTTGCTCTGATGGTGAATCGAACCCGAGTTTTCCGCCTGAGAGTTTGAAGTATCAAACGCTGGACTATACAGATACAATGGTAATTGTTTTTTAGTATATGGAAGCTATTTTCGACGCAAGCAAATTCCCAAAAAACTTGATATTTGGTTTTTGGAAAACAGGGAAGGAGTGATCAGATTGAGCTGAAATTTCGAGGATAAGCTCCCAGGCCCCAGGAAAGCTTATCTTCTAAATTTCAGCCCGATCAGACAACGTTAAAGGGGGGTTGTGGTGGGAAAAATTAACATGGGCTAATATAGGAAAACGAGGTTTTTCGTAAATGTAAATTCGGGGGATAATTTTTTCGGTCTGAAAATATCAAAAGGCCCTAACAGGTCGAATTCTGCTTCGAATGAGTCCTCATTCAACCGGATCCGTTGCCAACTGTGGCCTGTAGGCGTGGCTAAGAAAAAAAAAGAGATGATGAATTTTAAGTGGCTATATTTGTTTTTTTGAAAACAGGGAAGGAGTGATCGGATTGAGCTGAAATTTCGAGGATAAGCTCCCGGGCCCTAGGAAAGCTTAACCTCTAAATTTCAGCCCAATCGGACAACGTTAAAGGGGGCTGTTGGTGGGAGGGTCCAAACTTCCGGCCCAGTTTACCCCATGAAGATAAAGTCGGAGGAGGATGAAATTTTGCAAGTTTCTTAGTTTGAGCTTGGGCTACAAAATGCGATTACCGCCGTCTCTCTGCGACCTCTAGGACCTGAAATCGCTTAACATTGTGGTGGGTCGCCTCTTTATAGAGGCACAAGTGTGCCTCCTTGAATTCTCAGCTGATAATGACATCGAGTGCTGCAGTGACTAGCAATGTTGTTGATCAATCTTCAGCATATGATGATCTTTTAAGTAATTCGAAGATATTGCAGAAATGCTATTTCTGGAACCTAAATGTGAATAATAACAGTAATAATACTAATATTCTACTTTTACCCCTTTAAAAACATTGTATATGCTTTTATAGAGGAGTAAATAAGGAATAAAGAAAACACAAAGAAACGCACAAACATAAATACAATATAATAAGTAAAAAAACAACAAAAAAATAGTTTACACATCAATCAGACAATACAGCTGGTAAGTCAACTCTGACAAATATAAATACTATTATAGCGGATGCAATTCAGAGGAAAATCAACGATACATTCTCTACGCTTATGGAACATCAACAAAAGTTCGTCCATTTTCACAGTAAAATAAAAAGACTGTGATTCTTAGCGAGGTAAGCATTCCCAATCCAAAGGGGATGGCCAAGAAAAAGCTAACAACATCTAAAAATCTAATTACGGATGATAAGGCGTTCAGTCTTGGTAGAAAACTTCCAAACCAGCCCGATGAAAAATATATGGGGCGCAACCATTGCATTGTAAAGCCTTCCTTGTGAATTCTTATCGAACTACCCTTTCGTTTTGTCAAGCCTACCATAAGTCTCAAAGTTATTCCTTGATAGCTCGAATAACAAGAGTTCGCATCATGGTTGAAGCGGCTGCTGCAACCTAGTAAAGAGCGAACCACAGCCCATAGTAATCAAAAGTTGAAAAACGTGTTTTTCATCGGCAGCACTAATCTGTCTCCCGTTTTGTTGTTTTTTTTTTCTTTTGTTTTTTCAACAGGTCTAGCGGGCTACCAGAACATCATAGAGAGATTCTTAATGGCTCATTCAAAAGCTATTTCTCATATCTACGTGCTTTTTTATAAATTCTGCCATCTGAAAGTGCCATATGGCACTAAAATGGCACTTTTTGTGCTATTTCTCAAAGGTGACACTAGCAGGCTACCAGAACATCGTTGACAGATTTTTTACAGCTCATATAAAAGACATTGCACATATCTACGTCTTTCATATAAAATCCACCATCATCAAATTCAAATGGCACTAAAAAAACGGCACTTTTCGTGTCGTGTCTCAAGTGGAAAAGCTGCACTGTAAAAAAAATTGATTCCCCCAGCAAATGTTTTGCTCGAATTCAAACAAGTCAAAAAAAATATCCAATTTTTCTGTAGGAATTGTGACTTGCTTATTGAATTCAAACAAGTCACACAAAAAATCCAATTTTTCTGTTGGAATTGTGACTTGCTTATTGAATTCCAACAAATTATTGAAATTATTAAGATTTATGTACTTTTCAGTAGAAAAAATGTAATTTTCACCGTAATAGGTTATATCAACACGGTTTGAATTTCAACAGTAGTTCGAAGTTTCTTGAATATCATTTTAAATTTGACTATAGGACCATTGAAAGTAATATGTTCAGTATAAATTCAATTCAAATGTTTGAATTATAGCAGAAAAAGGGGAATGCTAATTGAATTTTGAGTATAAAAAGATAATTATAAAAATAAGGAAATATAATTTGACTTTGAAATAAGTTGAGCTTTCTTGTCTGCAAAATGATCACGCAGAAATTTATGTACAAAAATTATCTTTTAACTTTTACAATCGCTTTTTTTAAATACATTTTTTGTGAGTTTCTGTAGGTAGAAAATTTCTTAAGATGCTACCCTAACCTTAACAGTACTAACGGTGAAAATATATTGCTTTCTGAATCCAATTTTTTTCTAATTAATAACAAAAATCCTTTTGTGGGAACAGCTTATGTTCTTGCGATGAACGTCATTTTTGTAATGAGACCCAAAAAGCGTTAAAAAAAATTCTTCCCTGGATTTGTCATAAATTTGCTGCTTACGCTGAATAACCAAGTAAGCACATATATCGAAGAAAAGAAGACGCCTGGAAGGGTGTTTCAGTCCTTTACGTACACGTAAAGGAACCAAAAGCTTTCCAAAAAAGAGAATTTTCTAAAATGGTGCACATTTCAACTGGACTCAGAAATACTACACTTTAATAGCATGAATCGCGCTTAAAAAACTCCGGTTTGCTACAGGATTAATTAAAAAATAGGACGTTAGCCCAATAAGTTTTTATCAAACACTTCATAGTGTTAAACTGTAATTAAGGAGCGACTCAGCTCAATTGTAACTGAAACTCAAAAATGGAATTTTGATAACAATTGATGAGAATTTGGTTTTTATGCAGATTGCATATATATAAATTTCATTACGTTTAATATCTACCCACCAAAGGCTCCAAGCCTCAGAAGAAAAAGGGATTTGATGGATTAAGGGATTTTGAAAACAGGGAGCCTGATTTTCGAAAAAGGGAGTAACACCCCCCAAAAATTCAATAACTCTTAATGTAAATCAGACCTTCAGATTCAGCGTATCAGAAAATGTTATTGTGGGGGTTATGATCTCCTACCTGCACAAATGTAGAATTTATGTTTTAGCCAGAAGACTGATCACGGATGCGTTTCTATTTTTTTTTTTTTTTTTTTTTTTTTTTTTTTTTTTTTTTTTTTTTTTTTTAGTGTCCTTTTTAAGAGACCGTAAAGATTGGAGGGCAACTAAACCTCCTCCCAAGACCTAATTTGTCTCTTATTTTGTTTTCGAATGTTATAATTTGAGATCAATTTGACAAGAGAAGAGATCAATTTGACAAGAGATGGGATCAAATATGATCAAACAGTTCGTGGTAACGAACTGTAAGTAAGGAGCGACCCGGCTCAATGGTAACCGAAACTCTAAAAAACGAGATTTTGGTACCAACAGCTACATCAAAAGAATCAGATTTTAATTCTGATTTCAAATATATAAGCTTCATCAAGTTTAATCTTACCCATCAAAGGTTACGCGCCTGAGAAAATTTGGCTGATTTTCGAAAAAAGGGGGAAAGACCCCCTAAAAATTATAGAACCTTAATGAAATTCACACCATCATATTCAGCGTATCAGAGAACCCTACTGTAGAGGTTTCAAGCTCCTATCTACAAAAATGTGGAATTTTGCATTTTTTGCCAGAAGAAAGATAACGGGTGCATGTTTATTTGTTTGTTTGTTTTTTTTTTTTTTTCCCCAGGGGTGATCGTATTGACCCAGTGGTCCTAGAATATCGTAGGAGGGCTCATTGGAACGGAAATTAAAAGTTCTAGTGCTCTTTTTAAGTGACAAAAAAATGGAGGGCAACTAGGCCCCCTCCCACGCTCATTTTTTTCTCAGTCACCTAATTAAAATTTTGAGATAGCCATTTTGCTCAGCATAGTCGGAAATCTAATAAATATGTCTTTTACGATGACTTAATCCCCCACAGTTCCCAGGGGAAGGGCTGCAAGTTATGAACTTTGCCCATTGCTTACATATTGTATTGGTTATGGGAAGTATACAGACATTTTCAGGAATAATTTTTTTCTGGTGGGGGGGGCTGGAGGAGGGGGGGTTACTCGGGAGAATCTTTCCGTGGAGGATGTTTCTTTGGGGTAAGGGACATTTCTATGAAGGGGGCGCCGGATTTCCAAGCATTATTTAAAAAACGATCAGAAATTAAATTAAAAAAAACAAGTTTTTTTTCAACTGAAAGTAAGAAGCAACATTGGAACTTAAAATGAACGAAATTATTACGTATATGAGGGGGTTCTCCCCCAAGTCAATGCCTCGCTCTTTACGTTACTGTTTTTTTTAGTGCTTTCAAAAGAGCTATCTATTCTAATTAATTGGCCTTTGTGATTCAGGGGTTTGTGAATTAAACATTTTTTAACTTTTAACGTAAAGAGCGTGGTATTGACTAAGGGGAGAACCCCATCATGTACGTAATAACATATACGTAATAAAAAAAACAATAAAAAAAAACAAGCGATACGGCTCAATAGTAATCGAAACTTTTAAAAACGGAACTTTGATGTCAATAAATGTATCAAAAGAATGGGCTTATAATGCTGATTCTAAATATATGAATTTTATTAAGTTTAGTATTACTCATCAAAGGCTACGAGCCTGAGAAAATTTACCTGATTTTTTAAAGAGGGGGGAAACATCCCCTAAAATTGAAAGAATTTTAATGAAAATCATACCGTCAGATTCAGCGCATCAGAAAACCCTATCACATAAGTTTCAAGCTCATATCTGCAAAATCTGCAACTTTGTATTTTTTGCCAGAAGAAAAATATACGAATATAGAAGTTCGTTACGTAAGTTAATTTGTAAATTACGTCAGAACCAAATTTAGAGACAGCCATTTAGCAAAAGAAAAGTAAAATTTTTATGCAAATTTTGTTTACTTATTCAATGACGGTGAGCCAAAATAAAAGCTGCATTAACTAAGAAACGATCAGAAATTAAATAAAAAAACAGGTTTTTTAAACTGAAAGTAAGGAGCGACATTAAAACTTAAAACGAACAGAAATTATTCCGTATACGAAAGGGGCTGTCCCCTCCTCAAAGCCTCGCTCTTTACGCTAAAGTTTGACTCTGTCTCACAACTTTATTTTTTAAAATAATAAAAAAACTTTAGCGTGAAGAGCGAGGCGTTGAGGAGGGGACAGCCCCTTTCATATACGGAATAATTTCTGTTCGTTTTAAGTTTTAATGTCGCTCCTTACTTTCAGTTTAAAAAACTTGTTTTTTTTATTTAATTTGAAGTAGATTTAATGTTAAGACCTTTAAACGACGAAGCGACGATCTTTTTGCCTAGGGGGCATTCAAATCAGTAAGAGAAGATAGTCTGATTGTGATGGTAAGTAGTTTATTAATATTGATAACTTGTTTCTTATGTTTCCAAAACTTTTAAGATAGTATATTTTTATAAATAAAAAAAAAAGTTTGGTAAAATTCTACGGTACTGTTCTATTAGCTGTAAACCATGCAAGAAGTAAAGTTTGGTTAATGCTAATGAAATAAAACAAAATACGATAAAAATATAACAGTTTAGAAACAAAATTCGGTTATATATTTGCACATTAGGGGGGTGGGGGTAAAGTATAGCATATATTAAATACGCAACGTAACCTAGGTACCTTTCCTCCCATAAACTCCAAGAAAACTAAAGTTTATATATTGTAAACGCGGTTAGAAACCACTGTTTGCAATCCAATTCTCCGTTGAAAGAACCTGTTTTGACTAGTTTCTTTTATCATCTATCTTGGGTGGCTTACAGCTAATAGAACAGTACCAATTTTACTTTAGCTACTTTTGGCTATCTTGGAAAGGTTAGGTTAGGAAAGAGGTAAGGTTAGGGAAATGAAACTTTCAGGGATGGATCTACAGGCTAAAGTATGGGTACTATGTACTATCTGGAACACACGCGAAAAATGAAGTTTGGTTGATGCTAATGAAGTAAAACAAAATAGGATAAAATATAATTGTAGAAACAAATTTTGGCTATATATTTGCACATTAGGGAAGATGGGGGATAAAGCATAGCATATATTAAATACCTAACCAAACCTAGGTACCTTATTCCCCCCTAAACCCCAAAAAACAATAGTTTAAATATTTTAAACCCAGTAACAAACCACGCTTTACATTCCATTTCTCTATTGAAAGAAACCCGTTTCGAAAGAAACCCGCATCTTTCCTATTTAATATAGCGCGTGTGTTCCAGATATTACAAAAGTACCAAAGTATGTCCCGGAAAGGCATTTTGAAGTACCTATCTCCACCCCTTTTCCCTCTAGAGGGTCCTTAAATTTGCCTGCATGACAGATCTATATTTATTAAAATTTTGACAAAACAATGTTACCTTAATTTACAGTTATCAGTTTCTTTTTATCAAGGTTGAGTTCCAAAAATACAATTCCTGTTATTTGAGTAGAATTTTAAGCCATATCAATGTTTTTTTTCTTCATAATTTAGGAAATGTATTTGCATATCTTTGAAACCTTATAAATTGGGATTGAGCAAAGTTGTACAGCTGAAAACAAATTTGTTGTACTTCATCTAAGCAGAAAATCTATTTTGCAAGGTTCCAATTTTATAACACACAGATTTGATGAGACGGCAGATTTGATGAGATCTGATAAGTAAGTCAGGTATTCAGAAAAGACAGGATTCGTGGCATTATTATTGCAACCGTTCAGCTCTGGAGGTAGAAAAAAGGGAGGAAGTTTTTTCTTTTATTTGTGCCTCGACTTGATTTCATCTTCATTTCAGGTCCGTGTGTCACTATTTTCCTGATTGGAAGAAATTTGTTACTCAAGTGTCTTCTGTCGGCCTGCTACTACACCATTGATTTACTGATTTCCACCATGAAAAAATGCAGCCGTTAAGAGGTGTCATATTATCTGGGAGAAATTTTTTGTTGTAATTTTCTGTTCTTGTAAAATAAATGAGATTATTTTTTTATGTTTATTGATGCTTCAGAAAGAAGAAAGGGAAACCGAATCCTGAGAACTAGATATTAGACTATAGACCTAGGAAATTGGACAACGCTAGTGATGGACATCCAATAAAAGAACGGGAAATCCAGCAAACAAGATGGAAATCCAATATTGATCTTAAAATCCAACATGTTGTTTTGTCAACAAATTGAAAATTCAATTCGGGTGTGTGGGAATTCTACATTTTTGTTTCTCAACAAATTGGAAATTCAATAATGACCATGGAATTCCAAAATGGTTTCCAATATTCAATTTCAGCTCTTCAAATTCCAATTTTGTTGTTGATAAACATTACAAACAATTTTCTTTGAATCTCAAACGATTTTTTTACACTGTGGGGCTATTGGGCTAGTAGAAAGTGGTGTTTAAGGACTCATTTGAAAGCTATTGCTCTTATATACGTGTTTTTTTTTTTCAATTTTACATTCGTAAGTGCGATATAGCACTGAAAACAAAACTTATGGAGCCACTTCTTAAGTGGAAAAGCTCTGAAAAACGAAACAGGTATCATTGTAATAGTTATGTTCCAGAACCCTTAACTGTTCCAGAACCCTTAAATATTCTTAGAATTTCTTAACATCTAAGGGAACATTGAACCTCCTGTTTCAGAGGCGGGAATGGCGTATGAGGCACGTTCATTTCTAAAAGATACTGCTAATGTTAAGAAATAAACTGACAACAGAGACATTTATTTTATACAAAAAAGACTGTGTCTCTTCAGTACAGGGGTTTTCAAGCGAATTGTGGCATAAAAGTATCATTCTTTTGCCAATGGAATGCAAAAAGCTAAAAGTTAAATGTTTTAGAATTACGATAAATCTATACAGATATTGAATCTCTTGTTTCAGAGGTTGGAATGCCGAATGAGAAACGTTCGTTTCTAAAAGGAACTGCTAATGCTATGAAATAAACTGAAAGCATAGACATTTATTTTGGCCAAAAAAGACTGTGTCTCTTCAGTACAGGGGTTTTCAAGTGAATTGTGACATAAAAGTATCATTCTAGCCAGCGGAATGTCGAAAAGTTAAAAGTTAAATGTTTTAGAATTACGATAAATCTATGCAGATATTAAATCTCCTGTTTCAGTGGTTGAAATGCCGTATGAGGCACGTTCGTTTCTAAAAGGTACTGCTAATGCTATGAAATAGACTGAAAGCATACACATTTATTTTGGCCAAAAAAGACTTTGTCTCTTTAGTACAGGGGTTTTCAAGCGAATTGTGACATAAAAGTATCATTCTAGCCAACGGAATGTCAAAAAGTTAAAAGTTAAATGTTTTAGAATTACGATAAATCTATGCAGATATTAAATCTCCTGTTTCAGTGGTTGGAATGCCGTATGAGGCACGTTCGTTTCTAAAAGGTACTGCCAATGCTATGAAATAAACTGAAAATATAGACATTTACTTTAACAAAAAAAGACTGTCTCTCTTCAGTACAGGGTTTTCAAGCGAATTGTGACATAAAAGTATCATTTTAGCCAACGAAATGCCGAAAAGCTAAAAGTTAAATGTTTTAGAACTAGCATTAATCTATGCAGATATTGAGTCTCCTGTTTCAGAGGTGGGAATGCCATCAATCCATAATCTATGTAAGTCTGGTGACGCCCCCCCCTCTCCTCGGGAGACCTCTCCCCTCGTCTTCTTTCCTTAAATTACGCATGCTATTGCTTATATTTTATCCTTTTATAAGCCACAATAATGCCTAAAAATTGCAGCTACTATCAAGACGCCCTCTGAAAATAAATGATAGGGGGGGGGACCTATTGTTAGGATATTTTTAAAAAATCCATAAATTTATCTCAATGAACAAAAGGGTTTTTCCTTAAAAGCTCTTAAATCACTTTAAATCCATCTCTAATATCACTCCACCTCCCTCCTACCCACCTGGGTTGCATGCTAGGACCCCCGATTTTCTATAATAAACGGTTCTTTTCTTGCGTATTTTATGACATGGCTTTTTCACCTTTTATTTTTTGTCGTATTTTTTTAGCTGTTTTTTTTTCTATGTTTTATTGCTCATCAATTTGTTTGAAATAATAAAACCTTTTATTTACAATGTCTGTGTTTTAAAGATGTATTGTTCTGGACGATTAAGGATATTACTTAATTAAACCACTCCTTAGTCTGTATTGCTATCAATACCTTGACAGCAATTGTCTCCTGGATTGTATCAAATTGAGAGAGTAATACGTGATTCTAGCGTTCGCCAGAAATGGGGAATCTTAGCTGTCATGCAATAGGTTAATTTTAGAATATGGTTCCAGATACAAAATACTGTGAATAACAATTTAGTCCTTCCAGTTAAGGCACAATGCCATTGGAGGGGAATGACCTTTCGAGTCCTGGCGGGGTCAAGAACTATAGAAAAAGAAAAAGAAAAAAATTATAAAAGGTGTTTCTAGCGAAAAATGAAACACTGAAAAAAGAAAATGTCTTGAGGCTATTGGGCAAAAAAATGTCAAAAATGGTATTATCTGGCAGTGATCGATGCGCCGTCCATGTGTAACATGCCTGACCTTATATAAATTGTATGCCACCATTAAGTTAATGAAAAACAACGCTTGGCGGTTTGGGGCGAAAAAAAGTATTACGTGACAGTGTTGCATAATCATTACGTAACGTGTTAGCTGTCGTTACGTTACAAGCGTGGATTCCCCATGGGTTCTTGACGCAGGGTTACATAAAATTACGTCAAGCATATTAGACACGTCCGTTTGAAACGGGGTGTGTCATGACGTCATTGGAGTCCAGAGGGGTGTGTCACGGAGCCATGCGTAGGTGTGTGACGGCTTGAGGGGTAGATAGCTCCACTTATCTAACCTTTAAAGCACATGGTGGTGTGGCGTGATGTAACATGCGCTGAAAATCATGCCTACAAACAATACGTGCTCGGAAAAGGGGTGTTTACCGTGACGTAACAGGGCTGCGCTTGAAATCCAATACTGTTTTTCCTTATGACTGCCGTGAAATCAGAGGGTTGTCCCAGAAATCTTGCCTAGAAACACGTGTGAGGATGTGTTACGTGACGTTAGAGGGCATGTCACAGAAATTATATGGGAAAACGGAGGGCAAGTCATAGGAATCGGGGAGGGCATGTCATGGGAAAAAGGGAGGCCATGTCAAGGGAATTTTGCCAGGGATGTCTTGGAAATTTTGATAGGGGTGTTGTGACGTCAGAGGGCTGTCATGGGAAAAGGGATAGGGCTGCGTTTGAATGTATTAATGGGATACTACTCATAACTTAATATGCATCCCATAAAAACCTTATATTCCCCAGGGCATAACTTAAATCTCTTGGCCCGAAGCTCTGGAGGGGTGTTCCAACCCTGGAAGTATTTTTATGTGTTCTTTGGACTATTTTGGAAAAAAATTGCCATCGCATAATTTCAATCAGATGCGTTTGGTGAAAAGAGGGGTAGTTTTGGGGGGGGGTAGTTGAACCCCATCACTGTTGACTCTTAAAAGGAAGCTAGAACTTCCAATTTCAACCAAATGAGCCACCTCTAAAGTTTATGCAACCATCCCTTCCATAAGAACCTTATATGCCCCAGGGGTATAACTTACAACCCTCACCCTCAGGCTTTTGTGGTTTGTATCAACCCCAAAAATTTGTTATCTGATCTTTGGACTATTTTGAATAAAAGAACTGTCTCAAAATTTCTATTGGATGCATTTCGGGAAAACGTGTGTGTGTGTGGTAGGGGCGGGTCTTCATTCTGATCACTTTGACTCTTAAATAGGGCACTAGAACTTCTGATTACCAATCCAAGGAGTCCCCTCCAAAACATATACGACAACTTTTCTATAAGACCCTTATATGCCCCCCGTAACTTAAAACCCTTGCCCTGAGAGCTGTAGGGGGGAGGGGGGTATCTTCCTTCAAGACATAATTTCCAGACCCTTCAACTGCGATGAACAAAATTGTTTATATCATAGTTTCAATAGGAGTGGTTAAGGGAAATGCTGAGCGTGGAGGGGATGGGGGGGGGGGGGTGATTGCTCTCAAATCACTTTTACTCTTAAAAAAGGTACTATAACTTCCAATTTCAAATCAAATGAGCCCCATCTGAAGTTTATACGATCACCCATTCCATAAGAACCTTATATGCCCCTAGGGCATGACTTTCAACCCTATTACCAGGGCATTGGGGAGGTTGTGTCAACCCTAGAGGCATTGCTATATGTTCTTTGGACTATTTTGAATATAATCGCTATCTGACAATTTTAATCAGATTCGTTTGCTTAGGAGACGTAATCGGGGGGGGGGGGGGAGCTAGCTGCCCTCCATCACTTTTGACTCTTTAAGAGAATTAGAACTTCCAATTTTTAACCAAATGAGCCACCTCTAAAGTTTATACAACCATCCTTCCATAAAAACCTTAAATTCCCCTGGGACATAATTTACAACCCTTGCCCCCAGGCTCGGGGGTTTGTTTCAACCCCAAAAGCCTTGTTATACGATATTGGACTATTTTGAATAAAATAGCTATCTCAAAATTTCTGTTAGATACGTTTCGGGACAATACGATATGTGTGTGTGTGTGTGTGTGTGAGGGGGTAGCTGTCCTCCGATCACTTTGATTCTTAAAAAGGGCACTAGAGCTTCTGATTACCACTCCAATGAGCCCCCTCCGAAGTTTTATACTACCATGCTTTCTATAGAAACCCTATATACCCCAGGGCATATCTTACAACCGTTGCGTGGAGGGCTGGAGGGGGGGGGGGGGGGTTGTAATCCTCAAAGACATAATTTCCGGACCTTTCAACTACGTTGAACAAAATGCATATCTCAAAATTTTGATTAGAAGTGTTTGGGGTAATGATGGGCGTGGGGGGGGGCATTTGCCCTCGATCACTTTCGACTAATAAAAAGGGCACTATTCCTCTCAATTTCCAATCAAATGAGCCCTTTTTGAAGTTTTTCTACGATAACACTTTCTATAAAGCCTTATGTGGCCCAAGGGCATTGATTAAAAACCTTGCCCTGAGGGCAGTGGGGGGGGGGTCATCCTCAAAGGCATAATTTCCGGAACTTTCAACTACGTTGAACAAAATGGCTATATTAAAATTTTAATCGGAAGTGTTTGAGGAAAAGATGGCCGTGGTGAGGGGGAGGGCAATTGCCCTCCGATCACTTTCATCTATTAAAAATGGCAGTAACCCTCTAAATTTCCAATCAACTGAGCCCTTTTTGATGTTTCTACGACAACGCTTTCTATAAGAACCTTATCTGCCCCCAGAGCATAACTTAAAACCCTTGCCCTGAAGGCTGTGGGGGTGTTGTCATCCTCAAAGACATATTTTCTGGACCTTTCAACTACGTTAAGGAAAATGGCTTTGTCAAAATTTTGATCCTAAGCTTTTGAGGAAATGATAGCCGTGGGGGGGCATTTGCCCTCCGATCACTTTTGACTATTAAAAAAGGCACTAGCACTCTCAATTTCCAATCGAACGAGCCCTTTTTGAAGTTTCTACGACAACACTTTTTATCACAGTTTATAGACAGTAAGCTTATCGCAGATAATTTCTGGTCTTCGGTCTCGGTGCGAACAAAAAGCTCCTCCCACTTGTTTCTGCCTTAGCGGATTAGTTTATTATCGTCAATCACTGAGAAATGGTTACCAAGTGCATTATTCGTAACAGCGGGTTTCCACTTGTTTCGTGTCCAAGAGAAATCTGACTTGTCTACCCGCGAAAAGATCTGATAACGCCTATGTTTCTATCTGCAAAAACGTTCTCCGGAGCACTCGCACCCCTGTCCGGGTTTTTATAATGGGAGAGATAGAGAATGATCATACTGCTAATTCTATAAACTGTGCTTTTTGTAAAAACCTTATATGCCCCAGGGCATAACTTACAGCCCTTGCCCTAAAGGCTGTGGAGGGTTGTCATCCTCAAAGACTTAATTTCCGAATGTTTCCCAGAGCAATTTGGCAACGTGGTCACTTGTGAAGGCATGAACGTCTACAGTCAGGGTGATCTGTAAGTAAGAGTTCAAGACGAGATGATCCGTTTTTGGGCTGTGATACGTGTCAAAATTGATTTTCCCTGATTTTAGATAAATCATCAGCAGATGATGACCTTTATAGGTCTAAAATAACATATACAGTGACGCTCTTGAACGAGGCTCTTAAAGAAAGTGGATTCGTCAATATATCACGGCTGCTTAGTTATTAATAATAATAATAAAAAAAGTCGAGTACCTATTCTTCCTAAAATTGTCAAATTATGTGTTGATATTTACTCCTCAAAATGAATTGATTAAGCAGGGACATTTTTGTTGGTTCAAATCCCAGTCCCAAAACTGATGGATAATTTCCTTTAAATTAATTTTGGCTTCTTAAATTTCTTAAAAATAAATATTTCCAAATCTTTTAGACTGTTTCAAAAACACTTGCTTAGTGGCTTATGCAAATTAAGTTTATAGCATACCCCTTATGTAAATGGCGTAATGTAATTGATTAGTAGGTATGTATGCAGACTCGTATTCAGGTTTTTTTTTCCGGGGGGTAGGGGTAAAAAAAAAATTTGAATAACGCATCAAAATTTGTTGATGTTCATTTTCGTTATGTTTCCACGAGCCGTGCCAACATTTCTGGGGGGGGGGGGGGTCAAAACCCCTTACCCACATCCCCCTGGATACGGTCTTGTATGTATAGTTTCAGCATGCTGCACGTATCACAAGCGAGCCCGGAGATAACTTATTATAGTTACAAACATACCCTGATTTTCAACAATGAGCCGCTTACCTTGAGTATCTACGCCTTTTGAGGCTATTTCAGCACATGTCGTGTCTGTGCTTTCTGCAAGCTTTCTAATTTTTTCGTATGTTCTTTGAGTTCCACATATATCGTCATAAAAATAACTAATACTGTCTACTTGATTTTCATTTATGATAGTGGGGACTACCATATCTATTGAGTTAGGATTGCTGACAATCGACGGCTCGATATAACCGTTCGAACTTGGAGGCCTTAGATCTTCATAAGGACAAGATCTTCGTCGCATTTGATTGATATCGTCATAGCACACTGATAGCGTTTCACTGACATTTGAATAGGTAGCACCATCATAATGAGGTTTCGGATCAGCATAGTTACGTATAGAGGGGACTCTTATGTCATCATACCGAACAGATAGCGATTTGACGTCGTCGTATCCAACGGATGGAACTGATTTAATATCATCATAACTTGAAAGATTTGTTGAAGGAGCATTCCCATTTCCTATTTCATCATAAGGGGGCTTATCACCAAAGGACAGATAAATATCTTGATAAATCTGCCTACTTTTTCCACTCCAAAGAAAAGACGAATTTGGTTTTAAGTTTTTGGTTTAGCCTCCTTTAAACCTTCCGATGGACCACAGTTGGCATAACCGGTATCTTCACTATTTGAACAATCGATTTCTGAATTCCATCTTTCATAATCAGATGATTCATTTTCTTGACTACCCGTCGGCTTTAATATTAAAACCGGTCTATTTTCAACATTCTGCGGCTTTACGACTGTGGGCATTGACAGCCTATTCTGAGCATTAGGTCGATTACACTGAACCAGAGAAACCGACTTCGCTCGATACTGACTGAAATTTCGCTCCTCCTTTGCCGCTGAATCAAGTCGCTCGAAATTCCGTATTGCTTGCTTTACTAGGCTTTTCACACTATCGTATACACTTTCATCACGCTCAGAAAGGTCAGATAAATTGGGCTTACAGGTTAATAGCCTATCCTGGCTTTCACTTTTCGTGGTTTTAGGGTCGTCAACTTTTAGCTTCCGAACTGAACCCGACGTCTTATACTTCTGCGTACTGATCTTCTTATCGGGTAGCTTGGATGAATAGTTATCGACTTATCATGACGTTCAATAATTTTTACACCCGATCGGTTGCTTTATTATGCTCAACTTTCCCATTTTCTTTATCCTTTTCCAAGCTTTCGATTGTCACGGTCTCTTCTTTGGTAAGGATGCTTGAACTTTTTTTCTTTGCTTTTTCATTTTTCTTTTTCGCTTCTTTCTTTTTTAGTTTAGATTGCCTGCTGATACTTTTTCGTGATAAATTAGAAGGCGCTACCAAGCTTTTGTTATTAGTCTTCTTCTTTCTCAAGTTGTCGCCGGTTTCCAGCAGAAGATTCTTGTTCAGCAGAAATTCGGCAGTTTGTCCATTATTATAAAGGAAAGATCTCATTGGTACACTATTATGCGCTTCATATTTTGTGTTTTCGTTATCTTCTGTAATAGTCCCCTGCTTCATAGTGGAGCTACATCTCCTAGAAAAAAAGGATCTGAAATAACTCCAATTATTGCAGGTAATATGTACAACTTAGTAAAGAGCAATCCCCAGCCCAGAATAATGGAAATAAAAAAAAAAACATTCTTAAACAAATTCTATATGCAAAAGTATCATCATTTGGCACAATCTTAGGAATGGCAACTATTGTACGTATTTAACTTAAAAGTAGAGAGTAATAATTAAAACAACTTTACACGAATTTCAAAAATAAAGCTTGGAAACTCTCGAAAACCGTGGCCGACAGAAATAAAAAATGCACCATTGGAATCCTAATGGAATAAAACTATACAACAGAGGTTTTGAGCTCCTTAAATTGAAAAACAAAGAAAAACACTTCTTTGCATGGCTAGCAGTGATGTCTCCTTTGTAAAAACTACAGCGGCACTTGCGGTGGTGGAGTCAGGAAATACGAATGCCCTACCTCCAATGGAAGACTAAACAAATATACAAATTGTAATATTCTGTAATATTAAAAAATAATGCATTTTTGGGTGAAAACCATTTTTCAGCCTTCATCCCTCTCTGGACTACTTTTGCAGGCTGGCTCAACTCCTCCTAGGAAAAACTTAAGCCTAGACACGCACTCTTTGTTAACTTTAAATTGGAAATACAAGAGGCCAAGAAAAGTTCAGCCACTGGAGATGACTGGAATGTATTTGATAGATCATGAATCCCAGATTTACCTAAATATAAAAACCCGACTAAAAAACAGAACACAAGTGTAAATCCTTAATGTCAATCTTTTCTCTGCAGCATCCGTGCATGTATTAAAATGATTATTGCCAAAGCTTTCGGTTACTTGAAATCACTGTATATAAATAATAGAAATATGAATAATTTATATTATCTATATACAATGCTTGAAATTTACTGTATAAACTTAAGAAGGAGGCCGACAATTTAATTAATATTACTCCCCAAGAAAAAGTTACAGCTAATACAAAAATTATTAGCAAAATGAATTTTAAGGTTAAAATCAATTTTAATCAGGAATAAGAGAAGGGTTATGGTTCTGTCATACAACGTTGTAAAACCATTCACACTAGCATAACTTTAGACCAGTGGTTCCAAGCTGATTTTTGGCCATACCCCACCTATGCATTTTTAAAATACTGGTGCTCCAGAAACCCAGAAAATGTTCTGGGGTTTCAGGCTGTTTTTTAAGTTCCCACAAATTTGTTTTCGCACCGCAGTTTAATCATTAAGACTAATATAAATAAAAGTAGTCATTCCCAAATCAGCTTCAAGTAGCGAAAGACGTTATTATTTTCGGTTACTATGGACAAGGGCTTGATCTTTACTAAGTTGCCCCTAGGAGAGTAACCAGGAAAGTTCGGCAGTTCTTTCGATAACTGAATTTGACTTCCCAGCTGAGTCGCAAGAAAACAGAATAAAATATTCCTCCAAAATATAATTCTAACATTTTAGGTTGGTTTCAGAAGTTTGTCGTTAATTAGTTGTCATTATTCATTTTTACTTTCGTCTCAGACTATCTGATAGCCAATAAACGCTGTCCCGTGTACGCTCATAATAAGTAAAGACTGCTAACGCTGTATTTGTTTTTTAACTTTTAATAGTAACAATCCCACATTTTGATACCCAGTGCTTTGGACCGAAATTAATCACTTGTTATGAAATAAGAGGATTCTGAAAACACGCTTTTATTATGCCAATCCAAAAGGTATTATGTTACAAGACACATATTATACGGAAGAACACAAAACTGACAAACTTTTCCTGGTATCGAAAGCTTCATTTCCAATCAGTTCCTGTTAACAAGACAAATAGAATCAGCACACGTTAGAAAACTCGAATTATAAAATCACGTTAAATCAAAGAACAGTAGATTAGTAAAAATAATTAAACCAATCAGTCTGGACTGCTTAGTTCAAGCACAAACAACTGAATATTTCGAACTGATATTACAAAATCAGTGATACGATCCAAACCCTAAGGTTCTGTTTGACAACCAAAAAGCCAACATATATGAATATATTCCGGTACTTCCCATTATGCGGACACCTATAAAAAGTCAAGTTTGGTTACTGCTAATGAAATAAAACAAAATAGGATGAATATATAATAGTTTTATAAACAAATATGGGTTATATATTTGCACATTAGGGGTGGGGGGGGGTGGGGGTAGAGCATTGCATATATTAAATACGTAACCTAACCTAGGTACCTTTTTCACCCCCCTAAACCCCAAAAAACAACAGTTTAAATATTGTATATTCAATGAGAAACCACGCTCTACGATCAATTTAGATAACAATTACCCGCTTTACGAGTCTCTATCACCACATTCATTCGACTGTCTGTAGCCGAGGTGTCCACATAATGGGAAAGCACCGAAAAGTGCATGTCAACAAACAATTTTTCTCAAGTATAGTCTATTAATAAAGTCTCTGTATCTTTTATCAGACTCCTCTTCTTGTTGTTTGATTATTTAGAGAGGATAATGCTTAATCTCTATATAATTCCAAGACCTTGCTAGCTGAGATCAAACCCCAGGCCCAGTATTTCCAAGCAGAGATCAGTCCACTGTGCCATCGAAGGATTTTTTTTTTTTTATCAAACTCGTCAAACAGATAAAACGTTTTCTGTTCTAAAGCTTCCATCTTTTATAGTTTCAAAAAATTATGCCTTAAATCTTTGCTTTGACTGGTTCGTGAAGCTCTTCGGATTCATGTTTCAGCGCCTTACATATTATAGAAGTCCAATAAAAACAAATTAAAGAAAAAAAACTAAAATTATTTTGCCCAAATAAATGTTTCGTACATGGTATTAGAACGGATGCTTTGCTGAAAACGCAGTATATTGTATTGTGGTTGTAAATTTTTTACTTTTCTGGTGCTTTGAAAGAGAGGAAACAGTTGAATCAGGAGTAGCATGACCAGTACGCAGGAGGATATTTCTAGCTTCTAGATTGATGTTTCTAGGAAGATATTTTTAGGATAACATCAATAAACCTGAATATTATTTTCAAATAGTGAACCTTCTACTGTGTGTTATTTTTTTAACTAGAGCCCCCACCCCAATAAGTTTATGTATGCATGACTGAGCACAGCGAGTGAGAACATCAAAATTAAAGGGAAGGATAAGGATACTCCAGAGCCATTGCTGGGACACAGGGAGTTGGTTTGACGTTTCGTGTGCTGTTTTTTTTTTTTTTTTTTTTTTTTTTTTTTTTTTTTTTTTTTTTTTTTTTTTTTTTTTTTTTTTTTTTTTTTACAGGGACAATTAGCAAGCCTATTTCCCAGCCTTGCGTCAGTGGGAATCGTCCCTGGGCTCCATATTTTCAAACAGATTATCTATCCACTGTGCTACCACAGTATGAATATCAAAAATATAAAAGTTTTATTTTCGTTTTCAGGATTAACTGTTTGAAATGATTTTTTGACTTTATCAATGTTCTGAAAACCAAATTAAATTAAAATAAGGAACAAAATACTAATTAGGATTTATTTCCTAAACTAATTAGTGTTATGAAATATGTGAACAGATGTATACAAGAGTAACTCACATGCTAAACGTTCTGAAAAGTTCCGGACACAAAATATTCTGTCTTAGGATTGAACATTGACCATTAAGCTTCGCACTAATCAAAGAAACAAGTAAGATAAGAAATGGCCACACTGAAGCCAAAAATAAGTATTAGATATTACATTGTTATGCGGGATAAGACGAAATTACGGATCCAAATGAAACAAAAGTTCAAATTATTTGGCATAAAATAATATGACTAGATAATTCCGATTCTAGATAACCCTCACTCTTCAAATAGCCGGGCATTACTAACTTGCTTCAAATTATTAATCTGGTTTGCAAGAAGAAAAAAAGTGATTCTACACGCCTACAATAAGAACTGAAATAAAAGGTTGTCTAACCCCAAGTCATGCGTCCAATCTTATGTATATTTTGATTTAGAACACGTTTTTGATAGTAATGATAGGGATCTCTTATACCTAAAAACCCAGAAGGCATGCCTGCGAAGGTTTTTCTCTTAGGATAGTAGCTGATATGTGTGGGAAAACAATAGTTAGAGTGATGATCGTAAGTAAGGGCGAATTGTCGTTGTTTGAAATTAAAAAAGGGGTAGCCAAAGATTTAGCCAAACAAATATTGCCCCAAATACGAGGGGACTGCCACACGACCTCAAACCCCTAAATTATGTATTATTTGGGCATTAATAACGCATACTATGTTTTGAACAGGTCTCTGTTTTCTTTATTTTCTTTATCTGGTATTTTTGTGAATTTCTATCACTGTTATCATCATCACTGTCTATTAAAAGGATATTATCCCTATTTGAACTTTTATTTATGATAATGAAAAACAATTGAAAATATTTTTCTTTCAGCAAAACACAAATAGCACTAGTCTTTAAGGACTAGATGGGTGGAGGTGGCATCTCCAGTCTAATTTGCATGACTTCATTTTTGCTCGTTTGCAGTTTTAATAGCCTATAGAACTTTCTTTTTCTTCTGGGTGTTTCTAGGTTTTGGAAAGATTTTAGAAAATTAATAACTACAAATCAAATAGCGACTTTCGAAATAAAGTTCTCAATGGAAATATCTAAAATGTGTTGTTTTAGTTAAGGGTGAGCAGCAGCTTAAACATTACGAGTGATGGTGACGGGTTAACGTCCCCCTCCAGTTCAAGGTAACCCTTTTCTGTTTTTTTTTTAAATTTCGCTCTGTATTTGTGTTTGAAAATACTTGTTAAGATAAATCTAATCAAATTCAGGAAGAAAAACTAGCTTAACCCCGACTCCTATATCATGAACGTGTTAAGCATACTAATCTCCCGTACTAAAATTATTCATAAAAAACTAATCAGTCTTGAGAGCGCAACTTTGCACACGATCAATGCTCCTGTGATGTCATGCTGACCACACCTTACGTCATTGGGATTTTATTGTAACGTTGCCATACATTCCGAGAAGACCCCTCAACATTCTAGTTAACGGTTTAGCGCATTGCACTGTGCAATAACTCCAGTCCAGATGCCTACAACAAAACAAGATCCGTGAATTGAATTTGCCTAAGCGGTTGAAGTTACTCATGAATGAACCCTATGATGCAAAATAAGCGTTAATGAAAAGTAGTACATTCAGTAGAAGAGCAGTTAATTAGTAGCTAATTAATAATCATTTGAAAAGTTGTGCTTTTCATAGGTAATCGCGTTAAAACCTCAAGCATCAATGCTACATTCGTTCAGTTGAGCACTTCAAAATTCACCTGAAAAGACTTTTTTTTTTTTTTTTTTTTTTTTTTTTTTTTTTTTTTTTTTTTTTTTTTTTTTTTTTTTACAAAGGATCAAATTCGAAACCAGATTGAACAGATTACAGGAGCCCGAAGAAGTTTCAAGCAAAATAAAATCAAGCATCCCCTGGAACACAGTAATCCTTCCAAGCATGTTAAGGCACATGTTGAAATCTCCAATGCGCACTACTTCCTTTATTCAACTTGAATTTTTTCGATTGGCTTAGGCTCCTCTCACACTGCCCTACTATTCCCCCTTTCTTTCTCCCTCAACGAAAAGCGAAATCAAATCAAACTAAGGACGTAATTGTGTTTGCCAAAGTTGAGAGAGGTTGTTATAGGCCTGTCCCATTAAATCTTCAAGGCCTTAGACATTGAAAACGTGCCACAGTGCCACGTAGAGTTCAAAAGTGAAATCGAACGCAAATAGTCCATAAATGACAAGTAAATGGCCTTAGCACCCAATAAGAACCAGGCTTCTGACTGAATCATTCTTTTGTGTTCTACTAAATATAAAAATCAATCAAACATCGTAATTTCTATCGTAACAGTGAACAAAATTTTGCTGTTATTGTAGTTAGTTTGGAAATGTTTAATCCATCAAGATTAACCTTTTGTCTGAAAAAAAAATTGATTGTTTTTCTGGAAATGGGACATTTTCTGTAGTATTTTTCTTTCCTAAGTTCATTTCAATGCAAAAAGAGAGTTAGACTTGATACTGTTTTTGAAATTTATGTTTAACCTCTTTCATGATCTCACACTAACAAATCTATTTTGGAAATCTCTCTAATCTTATCCCTGAAATATCTTATATAGCCACCTTCGCTAGCCGAAGCGTCAAAATCTACCGGCTTGGTGTACCGAACTAAATAAAACAACATAATATCTAAACTTAAATAGCACTAGAATAGCCATTTCTGGCATTAAATAGGCTAGCAATAACTAAAATATTGCTACACAAAGGGGGAGAGATAAAGAATTTCAATAGTTTTTATGTCCACCCAAAATGCCCCTCATCGGGCGATTATGCAGGAATCGCTTCTCAGGAAGGAATATTTAGTACGTGCCTGAATTCTGCACATTCCTTCTGTGCTCATTGTGTGCATCTATACCGATATAGAAGGTTAATCCATAAGATAAATTTGAAGTGAGGGAGTGTAATTCTTCCAAACAGTAAAAGGTAAATTTTTACCAATCATATTATTGACTTACGAATAAAGTAAAACATACCACTCGATGCCTTTTTTAATGCTCTTTCCAAATATAATAATCATTTTTGTCGGAAATGAATTTTTACCCCCACCCCTATTTATACCAATTCAGGGTATATATTTACATATTAGGGGGGTGGGGGTAAATTTTATTTCTGATGTAAATGAGAGGTAAGATTAGACTTTCCCCCCACCCCCCTAATGTGAAAACATATACCCTGAATTGGTATATATAGGGGTGGGGGTTAAAATTCATTTCCGACAAAAATGATTATTATATTCATAAAGAGCATAAAAAAAGGGATCGAGTGGTATATTCACTTTATTCGTAAGTCAATAATATGATATGGTAAAAATTTACCCAGTAAAAGAGTAAAAAAAATTATGCTCACGCTTATGGAGACTAAGGGAGAAATACTGACTAGATCAAGCCACACCCCCCAGCCATGAATGCTTGGGTAAAAGACACTAATAGGATCGTCGTTTAGTATAAATTAGTCACCTCCATTTTTGACCTTGGAGTGGCGGACTTACATTCTTCCTCTTGCATTTCTATCTTTCTATATAAGCAGTGAACATTTTCCAGGCTCAGTTGTGACGCCGGTAATTCCAGTTTAAAATTCGATGTCGACATGCTAATTTTGAAGAGTAAAGAATAGGGAAATTATGTAGAAAATATAAACTATAGAAGCAATTCTCGATGCTGAAAGAGGAGGGAGGTCACAATCTCAAGGCCCCTCGCTTTACAGATAGCTAGAAGATATTTTTTCGAAGGGGCCCAAGAGGTGTGGATAAATAGAAATCCGAAAGTCAGATCAGCCCTCCCGCCACTTCTTCTGAAATGTTTTGTAAGCTTGCCATTATCTTGAAAAACAAATGTGGATGCCTTTCAGGCAGCGATGTATTCATTTAATCAAAAAAAGGTTGAAAGATTTTGGCGAAATCGCGTGTTATATAGCGTTTTTTGAAAAATGACAACTCTCCAAGAAAAGTAAAAATTAACTAACCACTTTCCTGTTTGTCACTGATACAAAAAATACACTGAGAAAACCAGAAATTTTGTATAAATGTGGCAGTTTAAACGCTAAAATAAGAAGTAAACACGCTCTAAGAATCTCCAGATTCTTCTTAAGATGTGGACAAATACCTTTCCTCGGAATTTACAATATATATCCTATTACTTCTCAAATCCTAGTCCTGACTTAAGAGTTAAGAATGTACTCGTTAGTATAGCTAGCAGCTAACTGACTAATTTTAACTTAGCTGCCAGATTCGTCTAACTAGTTTAGCAAGACGGGTTATTTACATTACGCCAAAACCAGTTGCATTTTCCAAATATGTACTCTAAATAAGGAAAAAAAAAACAGTACAGGCAATAAAAAACTGAAATATTTACCACTAAATTAATCGTATATTTTATATATATATATATAATATATATATATATATATATATATATATATATATATAATATATATATATATATATATATATATATATATATATATATATATATATTATATATATATATATATATATATATATATATATATATATATATATATATATATAGATATATATATATATATATATATATATATATATATATATATATATATATCAGGGCGGTATCCAAGATTTTTGTTCAGGGGGGGTTTACTAATTTTTGACTTTTTTTTTTGGGGGGGGTTACTAATTTTTGACTCAGTTTTTGACTAATTTTACTGATTTTTACCTAGGTTTTACTAATTTTCGAATTATTTTCGAGTCGGTCAAAAATTTCGGGGGGGGGGGTTCAAACCGGGTAACCCCCCCCCCTGGATACGGCCTTGATATATATATATATATATATATATATATATATATATATATATATATATATGTATATATATATATATATATATATATATATATATATATATATATATATATATATATATATATATATATATATATATATATATATATATATATATATATATGTCATCCCTTATATGTCAATAATTTCGGTTTTATTAGTGTTTTAATTGAGTAAACGCTTTAAAACGCATTTTGTTTTCACTAAAGCGCCAACTTGTGGCAGTGACGACTTGTGCCTGTGACTCTGACTAATTTTAACTGTGACTTTGGCTACTTGTGACTAAGAGTAGGAATACTTGCGGCTACTACTATTACTCCTCCAATTGTGGCTGTGACTGCTATTGCCACTGCTGCTACTACTAATACTACTGCTACTACTTCTACTATGACTACTACTACTTCTACTGCTACCACTACTACTACAACAGCTAGTGCTATTGAACTAAATCAAAAGAGTTGAAGCGTATCCAAGTTGTCAAAAGAGCTTATGTGCAATATCTCAGGAATGGCTATGGTTATTATGTTGGAAATTTGAGGTAAGGTTGAGAGAAATGTTCAACTAGATCAAAAATCACTATATTTGTATCCAGGTTAGATCCCAGCGCCGCGCCGCGATGAGGGAAGACCGGCGGCGGCGGGACGAAAAACAGCGCGCCACCGTCGCGCCACCGATAAGATGTCGGAGGCGCGCCGCCGGTGCGATCAATGTTGACCGCAAACATTAATGTTTTCATCAGTCTTTCTCAAATCACAGCTTAAATCAAACAGTTCTTGGCAACGAACTGTAAGTAAGGAGCGACCCGGCTCAATTGTAACCGAAACTCTAAAAAACGGAATATTGATACTGATAGATATATCAAAAGAATGAAATTTTTATGCTGATTTCAAATGTATAAGTTTTGTGAAGTTTAGTCGTAAACTTACGTGCCTGAGAAAATTTGCCTTATTTTCGAAACAAGGGGGATACAACCCCTAAAAATTATAGAACTTTAATGAAAATCACACCATCAGATTCAGCGTATCCAAGAAAACCCTACTATAGAAGTTTTCAAGCTCCTATCTGCAAAAATGTGGAATTTTGTATTTTTTGCCAGAAGAAGAAACATCACGGATGCGTGTTTATTTGTTTGTTTGTTTGTTTTTTTTTTTCCCAGGGTGATCGTATCGATCCAGTAGTCCTAGAATATTTTGAAAGGGCTCATTCAAACGGAAATTAAAAGTTCTAGTGCCCTTTTTAAGTGACCCAAAAAATTGGAGGGCAACTTGGCCCCTTCCCACGCTCATTATTTTCCTGAAGTCACCCAATAAAAATTTTGAGATAGCCATTTCGTTCAGCATAGTCGGAAATATAATTAATATGTCATTGAGGATGACTTAAATCCCAAAGTTCGTGGGGGAAGGGCTGCAAGTAATAATCTTTGCCCATTATTTACATATAGTTTTGGTTATTGGGAAGTATACAGCGCGTTTTTAGGAGGAATTTTGTTCTGGTTGAGGGGGGGATCAGAGTAGAGGTGAAAGGGAAAAATATTTCCATGGAGGATGTTTCGTTGGGGGAAGGGACATTCCTATGAAGGGGGCGCCGGATTTCCCACCATTATTTAAAAAAACGATCAGAAATTAAATAAAAAAATAATTTTTTTTCCAACTGAAAGTAAGGAGCAACATTAAAACTTAAAACGAACAGAAATGATTACGTATATGAGGGGGTTTGCGCCCAAGTCAATACCTCGCTCTTTACGCTAAAGTTTTTTTTTAGTACTTTCAAAAGAGCTATCTATTCTAATTAACCCGCCTTTGTGATTCAGGGGTTCGTGATTCGAACAAAATTCGAACTTCAGCGTAAAGAGCGAGTTATTCACTAGGGGGCGAACTTCCTAATATACGTAATAAAACATACGAATATAGAAATTCGTTACGTAAGTTAATTCGTAAGTTGCGTCAGAACAAAATTTCGAGAAAGCCTATTAGCTAAAAAAAAGAAAAATTAATATGCGAATTTCGTTTTAATTACTCATGTACGGTGAGCCAAAATCAAAGCTGCATTAATTCAAAAACGTTCAGAAATTAAATAAAAAAATTTTTTTTTTTAACTGAAAGTAAGGAGCGACATTAAGACTTAAAACGAACAGAACTTATTCCGTATATGAAAGGGGTTGTACCCTCCTCAACGCCTCGCTCTTTACGCTAAAGTTTGACTCTGTCTAACAACTTTATTTTGTTAAACAATAAAAACTCTAGCGTAAAGAGCGAGACATTGAGGAGGGGACAACCCTTTTATATACGGAATAATTTCTGTTCGCTTTAAGTTTTAATGTCGCTCCTTACTTTCAGTTAAAAACTTGTTTTTTTTTTATTTAATTTACAACAGATTCGAGCCTATTCATGAGTTTCAAAACTTCACAAGTCGCTGGCTGGAAACTGGTCTTCTTCGTTATTCATCAAGAGAAGTAGAAATCTGGTAGAATAGAAATGGCTGTGGCGTTTCAGAACCCTTGCATAATAGTTGAATTATCTATTAGCTATGTATTCTTAACATAAATAATTATCAAAATTAGTACTTTTTTTTTCATCGAGCATTACTACATGCAAAAATTCAAATACCGTATCACAAAATTCGTCAGTTATCAGGGTAAAAACTTTATATATAAGTTTGATCTTAGAAGCTTAATTTTTTCATAATGCCATTTGCCTATATCTGTTTTGTCACCTTTAAAACAGTTCAAATGGGCGACTTTGATATTGATTGTTTCTTTTTTTGCTCTTTTGGATTCCTAAAAAGCCTTCCTTGTATTAAAAACTGGTTTTTAATAAGAATTAAAAAAAATACATTTTAAAGTTTTTTTTTGGCTTCTTTATTAGAATATATGTCATGTAGGCTAAGGCTGAACTGCTGCTTTTTTTTATTGCTTTTGGATGCTCTTTTTGATATTGTTCATTTTTTCTTTTGGGGATTCATTCCAAATCATGAACTCAATAATACCCAATATCAGCTAATTTATAAACTGTATCTAAAAGGAGTAAATTTATCAAATTGAAAAATACATGATGAAAACTTCACACGGGAACCACTTCAATTACAATGAAACAAAAAACAATTAATGGTTTATTCGGTATAAAGAAAAATGAAGTGCCAAATATTTTCTTAGGTAAAAAATGTAAAGGTCATCCGTTTTAAATGTAATTGAATGAAATAATAAGCAGACTGAAGTAGCTCCAAGGTTATGTTGAGATTTTTCTTCCTAGTTCGTCGCTTTTAGTCCAAGCGAAATGTTAGGAGACTTAGTATCAGTTATTGAGTTTAAGCTTTGATTTCCAAATGCTCATAAAAATTGCCAAATTTAAGAAAGTCGCAACAATAAGTCACTCGTGGTCAAAATACTCAAAGACTCCTCTTTGATCCCCACTTAGGCTCAAAGCTTCTACTATGGTCATATCCATGGATATCTCAAAAGAGTTCTTTTTAAAAAAAGCTTTCAAGCGTAGTTAGGAAATCCGGCGCCCCCTTCATAGGAATGTCCCTTCCCCCAAGGAAACATCCTCTATGGAAAGATCCTCCCACGTAATCCCCTCCTCTGACCCCCCCCCCCCCCCACACACACACACACCCAGAAAAATCCCACACAGAAGAATATATATATATATATATATATATATATATATATATATATATATATATATATATATATATATATATATATATATATA